>CM062296.1:99768682-100271438 GCA_031216915.1 Pictodentalium vernedei
CGACGGAATATGACAACCCAGATCAATTTATTTTGCACCGATTATTTGACAAGGAAATAATTTCGGTCAGCAATTTTTTTATTTATTTATTTATTGGGGTCCAACGACACTTTCGACATCCAGGACCACCTCGAATTGTCATCAAATCAGTCATGCAGTATCATATTGAGCGCTATACTGCCGATATTGGCAAAACGAATGCAGTGTGATATTGCAAAATCTAAAACGAGTCTAGGTGAGAACTCCTCTTCTTCAACCTCGCGCTATATAATGTAGTCTAAATTCACAAACCACCAATTAATTAAGATGTTTAAATCTTCGTGGTTCAAATGCATCCATTTATTTCTCAACCAGTGTTGACGAATCTGCATTAGATTTGTGCCAGATTTTGCAAGATGACGAGGTGGATCGAGTCCAGTCAGTCCTGTAAAAAGATAAGGAACACACCATACCAACAGGTGTAACAAAACGTTTGTCGCCTGTTTCTTCGAAAATGAATCAGACAGATTCCGAAATAGAGTCGCTAATTTGAGTGCAGGTTCATATATACAGAACCGCAAATTGCTTTGGCCCAGGATATCACTCGAGCCTTCGGATCTCGTGATATCCTGGGACAAAGCAATCATGTACGATAATTCTTAACCCATTCAAACGTATGTGCGGTTCTGTATTTATCACAGACTGCAAGTCTGTAACAACGAGACTGCAAGGAAATTTAACTAAAAGCACTTTTCAACTGGATAATTTCCAAGTTTCCTTCATTGTCAACAAGATATTACTGTTAGATGGCAGGGTATCAACACTAATTTGCTTTTTAATTCTTACGGCATTCAATTGGTCGAAACCAATTGACGCCGATCAGTTCCCGGTCACGATAATGGAACCTCAAATATTGGCAAAACTGCGGGGAATAACACAACAAAAACTTTTCTAAATAGCTAATAAGTTTAGCACACTCCATCACTGTGGAAAGTATTTGTCAAGGAACAAGCAGTCAGAATGTTATTTTTATTTTGTAGATTTTTGCTCGAATCTTATTGTTTAAATATACCAGGTAAACAAATCTAAACGAGGAACTTGGAATTTCCAAGCGATCTGGACTCCGGTGCATTCTGCCAATGGTGGTGTGATTTATTTAGACGTGTTCCTTCTCTGATTACGTTGGAAACGAAATAGAACCTGTTTTGTTTCACATGTGCGATGCAGCTTTATTTTTATCGTACATGCAGAACAGGGGAAATTTGGTGTTTTACATTAATAGGTGTGTGATAAAATAGACACTTCATCAGAAAAGTGAAGCTTTCTCTCGTGCTACGGCTTGGCTGAAGGTTCTCAACTGGATTCGACACAACACATCAGCCTGGAGCCAATACTATAAAACTTTTACAATTGTATTTTCTACCTATTGATGTAACTGATGAAAAAGAATCATTAGCATTTGAAAAGACATGGCAATTTGCCATCTGTCACCATTTAAATTCTAGAAAATACAATTGTAAAAGTTTTATAGTGTTGGCCTCGAGAACTTCACTGCACTGATAAACTTTGTTTATCATATCTTCAAATATACTCACCATATGACGACAATTGATATAAAACTGCGCTTTTTCGATTGCGTCATCTTGTAGTGAACACTCCATGTCACCGACCAAAATCTGTCTAATGATATGACGATCAGTGTAAACACGGAGGCAAACGTCATACCGTAATCGCAGAAGATCCAAAGACCACACATGAAGCCGCCAAATGGCCAGTAGCCCAAAATATTGTCCACTGTATAAAAGCTCATTGCTGTCAGACCAACTGCAAGATCGGTTATTGCTAAGTTTACAATATAATAGTTAAACAATGTTTGAAGTTTCTTTTCTATAGCAAAGGCTATCAATACTAAAATGTTTCCAGCCACGGTTATAAATATTATGAGGAAAAGACCAATTCCTAGGATGGCTTTTTTCCATGTAGCACGTTCTTCTGCTCCCAAAGCTGCTACCGTTGTATTATTGGACATTTTCAGATCACAAAATTGTTATCACACAGCCCAAAGTTTTGATGTGAAGGCAGCTCACAATGGAACCAGTATAATAGACGTCACCCTAATGAGATAGATTGTAGGCGACGTCATTGTTTCATTCCCACATGAGTGACTTTCCAAGAAAAGACAAAACTATATTTCCGTGTAAATCAGTTTATTCGAAAGAGTAAGTTGATTAAACAGATTTATCACACACAATGAAACCATGTTCTCATGCCATCAGGGAAAGACAAAACATTGTTCTCTGTATCAGCATGCGCTAATACATTAAGTCCAAATCTTGACGACAACGTCTTATAATTTTTGTTCCATCCACTGAAGTGATAATTGCATCTCATATATACCTCTTTTAAGTGAATGCTTTCACATTGACTAATCGATTTTATGTCGTATATGGATATACGGAGCGCATAGCTCGCCCTACCTGTGTGAAAACACTACCTGCTGTCGAAGAGGTTTATACATTATATTGATCTGATGTATCTGTTTATAAACTTTTAGTCTTTCTTTGATGACATTCCCCAGGTGTGATTTTTGCTCTTCGTTTAACATTGTTTTCTGTTTGTGTGATTGTGTTCGATGAAAACTGAAATAATACAGGTGTTTGTGTTTATTGTGTGAACCTGCATTGGCGATCTAACCAGGTGGCAATACTATAAAACTTTGTATTTTCTAGAATCGTATTTTCTACTTATTAATATAACTGACTAAAATGAATCATCAGCATTTTACAAGATATGGCAATTTGCCAACTGGCAAATTGCCAGATCTTTGAAAATGTTGATGGTTCATTTTAACCCATTTAATGTCATAACTAGAAAATACAATTCTAGAAAATGCGACTGTAAAAGTTATATGGTATTGCTCACTGGTCAGAAAATATTAATAACAATATTACAGCATTTTCAAAGATCTGGCAATTTGCCAGTTGGCAAATTGCCATATCTTTTAGAATGCTGAAAATCGGAATTATCTTTTATGCTTACCCTTTTACCCAACGCTCAGTATATCAAACTTTATTATTTTCATTACTGTTTTTTTTTTAATTTTTCAACATATTCAATATACTCCACCCGCTCTTTCCTACGATGGGTCACGTAATATGGTTTTGTCAACATTTTTTGAAAAACAATATTTTTTAAACTCTGAATATATTAATGCCGCGGGAGGGAGCGGCAGATTCGTTAGGTAAAGGGTTAACTTCCTAATTTAAAATGTAAGGGTCTAGTTAGATGATTCTTAAAGGCTCAGTCCAAACCATGCCAGGTTAGAGCTCTGCATTCAATGAATCGGATGCAATAGATCAAGTTTAATGTGGTAAGTGTGGTCAGTAAAAGAGGAACTTTCTTTTGGATTAGGCAGAATTGGAAGTTGGCGTATCGAAACGAGATGGACAGAAAAGAATAGAGTTGAATAAACTAGAGATCCTGTCTAAAGTATCTCTTAGTTATGATCAATTTAGGGTGAATTTTAAATCGAGTAGAGGTACATTGGGGGGTCTCTACAGTCTTGTGGCTCACCATATCGTCGGATGGGGGCTAGAGTGTTCTATGTCACAGTTGGACATCGATTACTTTAGTGACCAAGCGATGTTATGTCGCGAAGTGAAATGCTGAATAGCTACTCGCGGACGTTGTCGTGCCACTGGAGTCGACGCAGTGAGCCGACTACTGCGACATCCTGCAACTGTGGTTTCAGGCTGGAAGAGGTTTCAGTTTCTGGAGATGTTCTGATATTTTATCGATTTCTGTTGGAGTGGGTTTTATACTGGGATGAGTCTTGCTGCCTTTTGGCATATCCTACTTCTATTTATACTTAATAATATATAACAATTTATACTGACTGCTTGTTAATATACTTTAATGTACACACACATATATACCTCGCACACCGCTTGTGTGGTCAAGGAGAGTAAATAAAGATTTGATTTGATTTGTCGGAATTACTGCAGAAAATGCTCGCTGGCTGCTGTGCTCCTTAGTGCAGAAGTATGACGTAGTCTAACTGCAATACATAACAACGTTTGCGCTGTACAAATCAAAATATAATGTGCTACAGTTAAAACTAGAAGTCCTGTCATGAAATGTGCGCTTATCTAGGCTTAATTGCGCGTAGCAATTGTGCTCAGTTGTCATATCGAATGCCGTCCAAAGCACGGCAGGTTCTCCTGGTTACTCATAGCAAACACAGGCAATGTTTCTGCCAATGGACCTCCGGGTTACCCGGAGGTCCATTGGCTGAAACATTGCTTGTGCACAGGCCATATGTACAGAATTTGATAGACTTACTATGGTCATAACGCGTAGACTAACGCGTAGATCGACGTGCTGTTTGCGCGCATTTAATGACAAGACTTCTAGTTTTAACTGTATAAGCGAGGTCAGTGGTGAAGTCACGAACTTAACCGATCAAACCGAAAATAAATATTTGACCACAGAATCTGGAGGGTGGATTACAAATAAATCGCTGCGTGGTAGCTTTTTTTCATTTCGTAATTATTTACAATTTCTGAGGACAAAACACAACAAGCACCTGCTGGTCCATATGATGACAGTTTGCAAGTGTTTCTTGTGCTGTTATGAAAAATTATAAATACTTTTCGAGTGGAGAATATATGGCGCTGCGATTAAATAGTAATCCACTTTCTTCGTTCTGTATATGCAGTCAAATTTTATTATCTATTTACGTTATCTCTTAAGAATTGAATGCAATTTTTGTAGTCTTTATTGGAGTATGAACGTGTGGGAATGGGTCCAAATTATGTATGAATCCCGAAGGGAAAAAACACCCTCACACAAAAGACAAGGCGCACAACTCTGATTTTTAATTTTCACAACTTTAGAAATGGAAACGAGTAACGGGCTTTATGCCACAGTCGGGAAATGTCACCAAAGAAACAGCAGAGGAGTTGATCACTGCGAGAGGCGCTAAAAGTTAAAAACCCGCCCAAACACCGCACGAATTACATTCTGTCAACTGCGCTCTACCGTAAATGTGGGTCAATGTTCGACCAAATGTATTCACTGGAAAATGAATTACATTTGGTCATGACATTTTCATCCAGCTGACCAATGGGAACTGAGTATTTGGACCCAAACGTATAAGTACATTAAGAATGTAATTATATGTACATGGATGCCAGCAGAGGCTAGGAATGATGTTAATGGTCTTTATTTACTAGTATAGAACTGTACAGATTTGGGGACGCTGTTTTTCTACAGGAAATGAGTTACGCTAATGATGCACTTTGACAGGGACAAAAGTGCACTCACTCAGCGCGCTATATATCAAAATACTGCATAATACAATCACGGGTCTTCTACTTTCAATTGTAAAATGGAACAACAGCCAAAAAAAATAAACTAAACCAAAAAAAAAAAAACAAAAACAAAAACAAACCCCACTCAAACAATGCAAAACTGCCTTCGTCAACAACATATGGCTAATGGACAACACTGCAAAAAATATAGGTTCTCTTTAGAACCAAAACTGATTCTAATCTTGTCCCTGAGATGGAACCAGTTCTGTTTAAACAGTATTTATTTCAAATCAAATAAATTTACCAAGATTAGCATTCAATTTTAACAGAATATTACATGAACTGAAGTAGATTCAGCAGTAAACTTGGAGCTTATTCAACACAGTCGCCAAACATTTTGAAACAAAGGAGATATGAACAGTTGGCATATCGAACCAGTTTTGGTTCTGTATAGAACCATAACTGGTTCAATATGCCAACTGCTCATATCTCCTTTGCTTAATAATGATTTGAGACAACCTCGTATGAGCTCTAAACTTACGGCTGAAACCCCCTTAATTTATGTTTGATTCTGTTAATATTTAATGTTCATCTTTATAAATTTATTTGATTTGAAATAAATTCTGTTTAAACAGAACTGGTTCCATCTCAGGGACAAGATTAGAACCAGTTTTGGTTCTAAAGAGAACCTATATTTTTTGCAGTGTACTGGCAAATACTGATGAAGTGGAGTTTCCACCAATCGAAGAATCGTCTCTCAAAAAAGACCATTGGGGGAGCGATCGAAGTATCAGTCAGATATGACGATCGTATGCTAGCATTTTACGTGTGCCTCTTACCGGCTTTCACAAACTAATAATTAAACGTTTTTTCTGTTCATGCATTTTGTGGAAAAATGATCGTCAGTCTTAAAAATTACGTTGCACAGTGTGAATGGGAAAGAATCCCTGCACGCTCATATTGTTTCAAAATGAAAAGTAATTAATATTTATCTCATCACATTAAAAGGACTTTCGAAATAAAATTCAATAAACAATGAAATCCTTATCATGCTTTTTATTCCGTGTTCAATATTTTATGCACAACAGGTGATCGTCTGCATTCATCGTTTTATCCAAATCAAACGTAAACAATGAACAATGGCACAACACGAACAAAACGCTACATCACTGACGTCGATGGCATCCACAAACGAAACTCACGCGAACAAAACTTTCCAATTCCCAAATAATCTGAATGAGCTCTTTCTGAGACAAAGTTCAACCAACTTCATGTCAACTGAGTTTATATCGAACTTCACATTTACAAACTGTGTTTCCAGTTTCTCAGGAAATTGTCAAAATCAGAATTAAATTTAACTCAATGTTGTTTTGAATGACAGCACCCTATCGTCAAGTGGGTGCTTGACGAGAGGGTGCTGTCATTCAAAGCAAGATTGGAGTTTTGTGTAGGCGTGGCCTATGAAGTTCCTTTTAACTTACGCAATTCATAGGTCAATAAAAGTTTTAATGACACAAGAACATGTTTCAGTGAAATGTATCGTTATTTTAAAAAGAATGTGTAAAAACTAAGCCTTTTTATTCAGTTATCACTAGGAAGCATGGTGCAACCTGGTTTTTATTTTATTTTATTTTAACCCCGTAAAGTATAGAGTGTTTACCTTTATTGCACCCAAGTTTAATTATAAGGGATGATCGTTTGTTTCCGTCTCTTTCTGGAGTTATGCACCCAAAAAAACAAAGGTTAAACATAACATAAATAGGCTACGATCATTTACACAGTTTGGCCTTTGTTTTGGGGAGTTCATAATTTAAGAAACGGACAGAAACAAACGATCATTCCTTAATGGGTATTTAAACATGGGTCGAACCATTAAACCACGATTGTTTCAGTCGTAATCAACTCTTCACGTACCTTTAGCAGGGGCGTAAATCATGATGTGATACCCCCCCCCCCCCCTCAAATCTCTTGAGATATCCGTTCGCATTGGCAGTGGTTTGGCAAGTTGTACTTAGCATGGCAATCAACCCAGGGATGTGGTGACAGGGGGGAGGGGGGGGGGGGGTGTCTCACCTCCCAGCTAGGAGTATTTTTTTCAATAGTTGGAAATTCCGAGGTCAAAAATTAAATAGTTGAAATTCAATAAATTAACATTGTTCATGAAAAATATTAAAATTCCAACTTAATGATGAGAAATTTTGATCTTTTATTTCCAACTGGAAACTTGAGTTTCAAATTTCCTATTCTAAAATTGACATTGGCCTCAAAATTTCGACTCTGACATCAATCCGGAAAATTTTCTGACCCAGACACATTATAAATGACGCTTTTTTTCCATTTCAGGACTAGAGAAAATTTTCGGAAGGGTTCATAAGCATGTGTATATATATGTATAATCACTTTAACCCTTTACCCAACGCAGACGATTTCAAAATTAATTATTTTAAATATCATTTTTTAAATTTAAAAAAAAAAATTCAACAAAACCATATCATGTGACCCCTCTTTGGAATGAGCTCGTTCCAAAGAGGGGTCACATGATATGGCTTTGTTGAAATGTTTCGAAAAATAATATTTTTTCAGCAGCTGTATTTGCATATTACGTGGGCGGATGCGGGCGATTCGTTGGTTAAAGGGTTAAAAGATACCCAGCGCTGCAGTGCAACCACCTATCGAAACTACTCACAGTTGGAATTTACACCGGTGGCACCCCCTCCCCCTCCCAGCTGAAACCCTCTAGCCACACCCCTGAATCAACCGCGCCACGACCTCTAAGAAGTATGATTATTGCCCTGCGATTTATTTTACTGAGTTCGGAACATACACAAATTTATTTATTTTATAGAAATTCCTCGTTTAAATGATAAGCTAATTATGCTCCTTTTGTGTGGGGTGTGTGTGTGTGGGGGGGGGGGGGGGTTGCATGGGCTTACACAGGACAATTTGCTCTATCCGCAGTGTCGCATTGGGTAAAATCTCCACATACTTGGAGTTCGTTACGCCCCAGAGTGTTAGTATCAATAGCATGCAACATGTTCGCCCATAGAGCAGAAACCCCCAAAATGCCACTCATTTAGAAATCAGCTGTTTCAGGAACATTCTTCGTATAGCGTAAGGCAATTAATGTAGCTGTCACACAATATCGACCAGATCGCGACTTAGACGCGGTTTGATCGAAATTATTTGGCTGTTTTTGTCTTTACAGCTCTATAAAATATGACCCGTGTGGACGAAATGAGAGAAAACTGATTTTCGGGTGTTATTTTCGTTTTTTTTCTTGATTCGGCCTTCATTTCGCAATCAAGAATTCCGACCCACTGGCGTAAGTTTGTCGTGACCAGATCGCAGTCTGATAGGGAGAGAGAGAGAGAGAGAGAGAGAGAGAGAGAGAGAGAGAGGAAAAGCTCTTATACAGTACAGTAAAGTTCTTGTGCTTGTATACAGAACTTTAAAGTTCGCGTATATACAATAACTGGACTACTTTGCATGCTATGAGATTTGGGTGGAGTGGAAAGTCGGCGACGAACAGAAGTTCTCACAAGGAATCATGGCGTGATTTTAATTGTTATTGGAGATCTGTCAGAAACATGCAATTTAAGACATGAAATTTGTCCACTGTAAGGTGAGATCACAGGAGATGTTAACATGATGAAAATAACACATGTTTTGTGTACACGCCCTGTCACAAGTAACAGTTTGATGAGGAATACAGAAATTATTGAACGCTTTCCTAGTCTGAAGAGAACCAGGAACTGATTCAGATTTACCGACCGATCCTAATTTTCATGAGGTCTTGACAAAAAGACGACAAAGTTATATCCATTTAACCCTTTACCTAACATGAAAAACAGACGACACTTGTAAAAAAATTCTTGAATAACTAATTTTTTCATTTTTTGTCTCAAAAACATAGGTTATGAACCCTCGTTGGAACGAGCTCGTTCCACCGAATTGTCATAACCTATGTTTTTGAGACAAAAAATAATGAAAATTAATTGGCGATATTTGAGAATAGTGCTGACCAGTTTTGGACGTTACGTTGGGTAAAGGGTTAATAAGATCTCTAAGACACACACCGGTCTTGCTCCAAACATATGTATACCGCGAATGTACATTTTAACCCTTAAACTAACCTGAATAGCAGACGACACATCAAAACAATTTTCTAGAATGACTACAACTTTTCATTTTTGACTCCAAACCATAGCTTATGACCCTTATTGGAACGCGCTCAACGGGCTATAGGGCTGTGGGTATAGATTATTACTGAAATATTCTAACCTTTTACCAACACGAAAAGAAGACGACGCTGGCAAAACAAGTCCTTGAGCAACATTTTGTTGCTATTAAAACAAAGCTTATGAACTTTCATTTCATCAAGCTCAACGAGCTACTCTTCTCTTCGCCCTTTCGCATGCTTTGCCACATAATCAGTATTTCCAGCCTCCTTGGTATCTTTCTTTAACCTTTGCACGACGAGAGGTTATTTCCGTGAACCCAGTGATGAATCATGTAATCTGCAAGGCACTAGGCACTAGAGGAACGAATTGTACTTTCGTCTTTAAAATTATGAATTTGTAACTCAGTAGGTCTGAATATTTATTTAACAATCATATTGATTTTGGCCTGAAAAACATGAAAAACGGTATGCATAATGTGTTCCGATTCCGTATCATATAGACGACTCATTCTGATTCCGTATCATATGGACGACTCGTTTCCGGGAACGCAACGGGCTATCATAACAGGTGCATGAACACATTTTATGTGCGTTTCAGTGATCCACTCAGCTGACCGCTTACAAAACATAACATTACAAAATTCCTTACAATTAGCGACAGAACTAATAAATAGAAACTGAAGAATTAAATATTACACACTTGTAAATTCAAGCGTATCAGCATGGGAAGTGACATTGAAAGTGAATAATTTTCAGTACAACTTTGACAATTTGCGGTAACCGCGTTACTCATTGTTTGTTAACATGCACAACAATATTGTTCCATAAAATATGTTTTTTTTAAACCTTTTCTCGCCCAAAGCTGTGTTAATAATTTAAAATTTAATCTGTTTGTGTGACAGAATTGTTATATAAATGAATTATCATGATAATGTGTATGCCCTGTGATTTGCATCAGATTCTCGGTGGTGTCCAGAATGGGATCTCAACTCGCCGGCTTGAAATCCCATTCTGGACACCACCTCGACCCTGATACAAATCCCAGAACATGCACATGATCATGATAATCTGTATTTATCAAGCCACATAACGTGTGAGATATTTTGATTATACAAACGATCGACTCTGGTTTTAAATGTTTTGGCCCATGGTCCGACAGTGGTGTGTATTAAAAATGTAAAATACTTTTGGTTTAGTACGAAATAACAAACGCGGGTTAGTCCAATTATTGCTCTCCTATTATTTTCCTTCAGTTCCATATCTACAAATCCGTAGGGAATATACATTCCATGCGGATATCCGATGACGGACTATTTTTCCACCTGACGTAATAGATCCATCAAAAGAACTAAACTCCGCCCATATTCGTAATCGGTGCCCCTCGTTCTATCCTTCCGCGCAGACACTCATGTCGTATTGACGAACGCACTCCTACATCTTGACGTTCTGTGTTTGTACGCATAGTAATAATTAATAATATTGACAGGATCATGGGACAATATGCCACGTTATAACTGATAATATGCTTTGCTCTGCTATGGTCAGTTTCTTTGGGTAGAGAGATATTTTTATAGACCCACAATTTCAAGTTCGTAGATCACTTGGCAAATTCTGTATTATTATATTTATTTATTGGTGTTTAAGGTCACATATTTATGCACAATGGCTAATCATGACCGCAGGCAAATTCTGTAAGGAATCAGTCACCGTCATAGGCTGTTTGTTTACCCACATTCTCTCCACACCAATCTAGTATCTAATCAGTCGGAAAAGAAATTCGCTAACATTTAACATGAGATGTTATTGACTTATTTCTTTATTCAGTCTCTTGGTTCCACGCAGTTCTACTTGTGAAAGCTCAACCAATAGTGTTTAAGTGTGTTGCGAACCGAACGAACAAAATACCAAATGTGCGAACAGAGTGCGCTTCATTTTCTCCAGAAGATTCAGAGATCCACCCATCAAAACACGCTGAACGAGAGTGTATTTACATATCACTCGTTCTCGAATTAGGTTCTAATATGACGTGCATTGGTTTTTAAGAGTAATTAACCCAAAGTTCGATGATAAAATGAACTTGGTACTTTGTCTAGTACATGTATATGTCCATTTCCTATTATGGTTGTCTCAGTAACCAAAATGCTCCAAATATGTCTCATTTCTGTGTCCAACATACATGAGAAATATATATTGCGAAAAGAACTTGCACTCCAGAATACATACGTTTGATGCTAGCAATGTTGCAATATTGCTGGATCATCTTTGCTGATCTTTTCCAGTTGTTTCCCTGTTCTTTATGCACGAGAGTAAGTCACGTTAGGTAAAAACACATACTTGTAAAACAGTCTGGTTTAAGGTTGCTTAATGCACAGCTTGGGAGACAATAGGTAGACAGCCAATCTGACTATATTGTCTTCCTGCAGTATACATTGATATTGTCATGCTTGAGTAGTGTTAATTTACATATTTTTGTATCCTTAAAACACTCTTTACTACTGTATGTATCATTTTTATTTGTGTCAGGTATACTTCCAAATAAAGAAATCAATCAATCAATAGGTGAGTAAAATACCCCTGCACGCACGTTGTCTGTAATTTTTGTTGTCTGTCGGAAAAATAGGTTGGTCCCGAACGTCAACATTTTCTCTGAAAGCCGCTAATTTGATGAAAAAAAGTTGATTATATGGCGAATTATAATTTTCTTTGTGCAAAGTTACCCTTATATTTTAAAAACTTACATGCATTAAATGAAAGCAATTGTTTAAAGGAATAATAATAAATGAATGTTTCCAGCCTGTATCGTTTATTACCGTTCTGTCTGATTGAGTGCTGGAAGTCCATGTTTGATCTGTATTCCCAAGTGCAGGTTCCACAACCTCAAGATGTCATATTCTGTGGATGTGATTCTCAGTATCTTTGAACTTAATTTATTTCATCTACATGGATTTACCTACTTACAAGTTATGGGAGAGTACTTACAGGTACTCTCCCATAATTTATAACAAGGCAAAAACCTGAAAAAATTTCGGCAACCATAGTTAACAGTCCATCAGTTAAACAAGTATATTGAGTAAGGTTACCTGTTTGTACCGGCGGCGAACGATCCCGGAACACTATGGGAGAGTACTTACATGTACCTTCCCATAAATTATAACAAGGCAAAAACCGGAACAAATTTCGGCAACCAAAATTGTTAACAATCCATCAGTTAAACAAGTATATTGAGTAAGGTTTCTAGTTTGTACCGGCGGCGAATTAACGATCCCTGAACACTGTTATACAAGTCGTCCCCTGAGTTCCAGTGTGTTCTATGTGCCTGCTGGCACATAGAACACATTGGAACTCAGGGCACGAAGTGTAACTCTCGCCAGAAAATTTGGAGTTCCTAGCTTCAGGCCTCAAGTTAATAATGTACACAGCAAGTGTACTTCTCCAGTTGAGTGCAAGATGTATCACCCGATTGATATGGTAACTATAGAACAGTGTGCGTATAAACAAATATAAAAAAAAAACACCGGACATGATTCCGGATCAGTTTAGCATACTGTTTCAACACACCAGTAGTAGATAAAATGAAAAGATAAGATAATGAGAAATAGTTGACAAAGAATATACAATATCATTCCGTATATTGATCCAGTGTTCAGCTTGTATCATTATTTTCAAATCATTTATAGAGTGACACGCTAGGCACAACAGACAATTTATAATACTAATTACCTGCTGAGATATCTAATAATCCGGTATACATAAATTGCATAAATCAAATTCTACTGTGTATACATTATTCCGGAAATCTGTTGTGCTATGGGCAGAAAACATCTTTGTAATAGCCACCCGGCCGGAACAAAGAGAAAAGACACGCTGACGATATTAGGTTGCCGAAGAAAGGCCAACAAATATTATCAACACACGCATCCCTTATCATTTCAGAACAATGAAGAGAAAAAAACACATTAACTGTGCTCACATCTGCACTGCTAAAACGGTCGAAAACTTCTAAAATATGTACTCGGTTCTAGCAAGGATGACAAAATGGCAACATATTGCTTTGATCCGAAATGTCAGTACTAAAGTTTAAAGGTTATTCTGGTTAGATTGTGTTAACCCTTTACCTAACCTGAAAAGCAGACGACACTTGCAAAAATAATTCTTGAATAACTAATTTTTTTCATTTTTTGTCTCAAAAACATAGGTTATGACCCCTCGTTGGAACGAGCTCGATGAGCTCGTTCCAATGAGGGGTCATAACCTATGTTTTTGAGACAAAAAATGAAAAAAATAATGAAAATTAATTGGCGATTTTTGAGAACAGCGCTGGCCGGTTTTGGTCGTTACGTTAGGTAAAGGGTTAACAACCGAGACCTACGGTTCGGCGACGGTCGTTGTGCATCCGGACGGGTAGTCATCTGGGCGTCCAGCCGTCCTAACACTGTTAGCGCAATAACTTGGACAAACGTTCTCCGATTTGACTAATATTTGGCATACAGATCTAAGCGAGTTCGACCCGGCCCGATTTTTCGTTACAGAGTTATGGGCCTTAATTAGTCAATTTTTTTACGAATTCTGAACTCGTTAGCATTATCACTTGAACACAGGTTCCAGATCTGACAACCGGGATATGATTGATAACCGGGTTATGGACATGCAACACTCTCCGATCGCCAACATATCTCGACACCTGCATCTCCGATGCGCACCTCTTGTTATAAATTATGATAACAGTAGGCCCCTGCGAATCCTAATTTTCGGCTCAAATCTAATACCGAATCGAATCGTAAGGAAGATTCGAATCCGAAATGAATCCGCCTGTGTGTTAAATGCCTACAGTTAAAACTAGAAATCCTGTCACGAACTGTGCGCTTATATAGGCTTAATTGCGCGTATGAATTGCGCGCAATTCCCATATCGAATGGCATCCAAAGCACGGCAGGTTCTCCTGGTTACTCATAGCAAACATGGGCAATGTTTCTGCCAATGGACCTCCGGGTTACCGGGTGGTCTATTGGCTGAAACATTGCTTGTGCACCGGCCATATTTACAGAATTTGATAGCCTTACTATGATCATATCGCGTAGATTAATGCGCATATCGACGTGCTATTTGTGCGCATTTCAGGACAGGACTTTTAGTTTTAACCGTAGTAAATTCAGCGAACTGCACGATTTTTCGTGACGGACACGAAAAACGAATGTAATACTGGAAGTGCCAGTGTAAATATATCATTATAAGATGGTTTTTACATTTACAAACATGTGAGTATTATGCAATCAATGATTATTATCAGTCGAACTAGAACACATCGCAACAAAAGGATAGTAGTTTAATTGAACATTCTCGCTCCCATTATATTGATGCAGCAAACAGACCATGATCGCGCCGAACATTCTGTACACACGTATTTTTTGTAAACCGCTCGTGTATCGAAAAGAGAATGAACTTCCACCATTTTAACTCTCGTATTTTGGATTAGACACATTCTATGGGACTTTCAATTAACAGCCACGGCGTGTGAGCACATGTTCATGTCATGACATAATATTAATGTAAATAAATTGAGTAACTAACGGCATGTGAGTTCCAGCAGAAGGAACTGTGAGCCACATTTGCTTTTATTATATAGAAAACTGACGCTAATAATAATCTATCGGCAACTGCTTCGGACGCGAGGTGATCCTGTTGAAAGTGTTGTTAAACCACAATAAATAAATAAATAAATCAGCAACTGCAGGTCAATATCCCAAGAAGGAATAGAGAGTAATCGCTTGACTGGATAGGTTACGTGAAATAATTCATGAGAGATGAGGGACGTTGTACAAACACGAGTGCGCGAATGCGCACGAGTGTTTTACAATATAGTCCCTCGCCTCGAATGAATTATTTCACGTAACCAGGCCAGTCAAGCGATTGCCCTGTTTATTACTTTTCATTATTAACGATAATTATATTATTTAACCCTTTACCTAACGTAACGGCCAAAGCCGGTCAACACTATTCTCGAAAATCGCCAATTAATTTTAATTGTTTTTTTCATTTTTTGTCTCTAAAACATAGGTTATCACCCCTCATTGGAACGAGGTCGTCGAGCTCGTTCCATGAGGGGTCATAACCTATGTTTTTGAGACGAAAAATGAAAATAATAGTTTTTCAAGAAGTTTTTTTGTAAGTGTCGTTTGATTTTCATGTTAGGTAAAGGGTTAAAAAAAAACAAAACATTGAAGTCCCCATTACACCCACAGCAAAGCGTCTTCGATTGCGCGCACGGATACATGACACAATTGTTGATTGCATAATTCACTTGTGGAGTTATCGTTTATAATCAAACCGGGAAATCCCACAAAATCACACATTGGAAAGAAATAATATATTGTTATTCTGCCTCGATTTAAAGATTACAGTCGCCGACTCGACGGGAACAGATTACAATTCTACCAAGAGGAACAAAAATGTTGTTGTGTCTGGTTATTATATTACGATCGTATATTAATTTTTGACAACTCGTCCACTGAGTTCCAATGTGTTCTATGTGCCTACTGGCACATAGAACACATTGGAACTCAGGGGACGAACTGTATTTGAGGGAATTCATCAATAAAGTATCGTAGTTATAACTATAACAAAACTGCGCCATTGATTCGAAATTTCGAATAACTGTCGATGGATTCGAATCGAATCTCATGAAAGATTCGAATTTGAATCGAATCTCGAAGCGTCGCAGGGGTCTATATAACAGCACCTTTAGGGGACCACTGCTGTTCAAACTGAGGTCGCAGTCGCTTGCAGGATGAGAAGAACTTGGTAGGGACGGTGACAAAGAGAGCCAAATGTGTAATTTGCGAGTGATTATGTCCCTGGAACACCTTAGAATATCCAAAATATCATTGTGTCATAATAGGATTCGCTGGGAGTGTATGGAGGAAAAACGATGGGAGAATAAAGGTCAAATGGTCAGCGGTTGTATAAAGGAGAGAGTTTGTAAGCTGACCAGTGGAAGTGGGAAGAACGAAGTACATGGTAATATCAAACAGCTCGTTTCTCTGTGATGAGAGAAAGGAACAGCATTTGGGAGCAAATGGATAACTAAGGAATCCCTGGCCTATTTCTTCATGAAAATCGACTTTTGATAAAGTTATCTCCCTTGAAGTTAGTAGACGAGCGAGGAAAGTCCAAATGAGAATCAATTAATTGTTGAGAAAAATCTATGACTTCAATTTGTTACTTTTATTAAACGAAAACAACAGACAGCTCTGGGAGCTGTCTGTTGTTTTCGTTTATTAAAAGCTACAAAAGGAAACTTGACTTTTTATGGCAAGCTAATTGGAAGCAACCGTTTCACAAATAATCCGGTATTAAGGATATCTATCACTTTCACAACCACCATCACAAAGAAAGTGTATAATTTTGATATCTGTTCAGCGAATGTGTTTTTACAGTAACTTGTAACTTTTTGTCAACTTTTGTATGCTTCTTGTGGCAAGCGAATTAGAAGCGACCAATTCACAGATAATGCTTCATCAAGAAAAATATATCAGTATCACACATGCCAACACTAAGTAACTGGGGGAACTTCCCGTTCATCCTGCATCTATTGTTCTCAGTACAAGTGTGACAATCTTTTTTTTTTTCAATGGTTTGCCGACTATAGTTTTTTTATTAGTTGGACCATTTGGTAGGAAATATGAACCGCGCTTTCGGAGACTGGAAGAAGTTTTATTCGACACTTTGATTATATATCAAATAAAACATTAAAACATACATTATTATGTATTATTAAGTATACATTAAAAATGAACAATAAGAAGAATAGTTTATCAATTTTGACAAAGTAAACTGAAATAAATATTTGTACACGTGTATGCATCAATGTTTTTATAATATTTGCCACAGCGTCCATATAGCTCAATATTAGATGTCACGTGACTTTCCCGCGTTCTGATTGGTTGAACAGAAACACCCTATTTTCCGATAGTTCGTCAGCGAAATCGCACAGACCTACTATCATTTTTGAAAAAAAGAATAGTGCACGGTAATAGTGCACGGTTATAAATAGTAACATTCGAATTCGCTTAGAAAATTCCATTGAAGCGTAAATACTTTACAAGGCATCTCGTCCCATATATATTATTACATTTAGTTTGGAGAAACAAAAATATGTGTATCGAAAGTGATGTTTGTAGTAGTGTTGGGGGGCGGGGAAGGGGTTAATGGAATAATGGTATTGTGTTTCTTGGGGTTTTGGTTCTCTACCTCTCTATCCCAGAACAATGAGTGGCAGAATTAACTTAGTTTACCTGTTTAAACCCTGAACCATTTTCTTTTCTATTTGGCTGTGAATAAGAATATTATCTTGCATATATGACCGATGAAGACCCCCCCCCCCACCCCCCCCCACCCCCCCCCCCCCACACACACATCTAATATAATAAATATAGCATGACTTTTCCTTGTCTATGCCAAAATAGTGGTCCTCGAGGAGAGAATAGTCCATCCGCTACGCGTCGGGACTATCCTCTCCTCGAGGACCACTATTTTGGCATAGTCAACTCAAAGCCATGCTATATTTAATATGAAAATACGTGACACGTAATGGTGCACACCCAATATTGTTAATTTCGGTAAATAGTGCAGGCCTAAGCAAGATTTTTCAGGAAAGAGATGGTATATATCGCAGAAATAGCAGCGGTTATGTGAAATATACCAATTTGCCAAAACGTGTTGTAGAGCGACATGCAATGAACATAGAACCACACATGTATGTTCATATGTTAATGTGGCGACAAATATGACAATCGGGAAATTTTGAAAGATTGCGGAAAGATCAAACTCGAGACAAGCTATAGTAAAACAAACCTTCATTTTTTAAACTGACAAAAAAAAGATCATAATTCAATGGCAAATTGGTTCATTAGAGTTTAACAACACTTTCAAAAACCAAGACTATATTATGAGCTGGATTGTACGTCAATCTCAATAACTAAGGTTATTATATCACGTTGTCAGTTCCCAAGATCCTTCCCATCCTTCAATACCTAGACGAGCAAAAGAGTCGTACGTGGAGTCACTCGTTCAGGCAATTACTCTATGGCTCATTTGTTCGATTCTGGTCGTTCGAGCAATCTGAGATGGTTAGGAAGCCTGTACGAGTGCTAGTAATGGTACAAGGCTGCATGAGTGGAAGAAGACTACAGGTTTTGGTGACTACTATAAAAACTAATCATAGGGCAGACGATGGCTGTATTGGGAAAATCAGAAATAGTGGTATTGGAGATATGAAGATCATGGAAAGGTCTAGAACTGGGCAGATGCTAGGAGCTAAATTATCATCAGGTATATATAGTACTACGTCATCATGTCATAGGTATCCTCCTATAACCCGATGAGCATTAAGAGTCGTAAAAGAAATTGCTCTTTCGATACTCATTTGCTCAATGGGATTTGAGTCGTTCGAGCAATGACTTTTTCAGTAATTGCTCAAAAGCTTATTTGCTCGATAAGATTCGAGTCGTTCGAATAATACCTATCCCTGCTTGATTGTATTTTGGGTTTGAGGATTATACACAGGGAAGGCAAAAACTGAGACGTCCAAGACAAAATAGACTGTTGGGATAGGCAGAAATGGGGCCAGTAAAAGGCAAAACAGGCCAGGAAATAGAAGGATAAACCACAGAATATATCGGGATAGATAAAATACAGAGACTATGGTGCACATTCGAAATAATAAAGTTACTCTTATACAAAGGAATGCGTCTATTGTTGGGCAAAAAGAAGAATTCTAGGGGACAACAGATAGAAACCGAATATTTAGCGGGAAATCCGCACTAGTAAAAGAACTGTTGGATTTATTTGGGTAATTTTACAAAGTATTCGAACAAATACAATTACTCATACCAGGAAACGCACCTCAACTTAAAGCACTGCAAGCTACTCTTTTAAGCCCAAAATTGAGGAATCCGTGCCAAATAAAGTTGTTTTGATGGTTTAGAGGATTTGTCTGGATGTTCGTGGTAATTCGATTTATTCCAGTTCACGTAAAATTTATCCACATGAGACCTCTCATCATTCATTTAGCACTACGTGCTATTATTATAAGTCCTAGATGGGGGTTTGGTAGTTTTGGTAGTTTTGGAATATTTAGAGGGATTGTCAGGTTTTTTGTTGTAATTAAATTTACTCCTATTCAATCGAACACACCCTCCGAACACACCCCTTTCCTATCAGAAGGTTTTGGGTCACATAGAAACCATGTGCTACCATAGAAACCAAGATGGCGGTCTCAGATATACAAAATGGACGACATACACTCGTCTCACCTCAACAAAAACGCGCGACGCATGTACACTAGGACCACGTATCACTATGGGGATGTTGTCACAAGATGGCAGTCACGCGGGCTACCATGACAGCCAAAAATGAAGTAAATGGGCCATGTCACATGAGATCCGGCTAATGTGGGTCGATCGGGTACATGATTTACTACTAACATCAAGCAGAGAGACACGGTTCGATCCCCAGCAGGGGTAACTGCGTTGTGTCATTGGGCAAGGTACTTAATCACGATTTCCCAAGTGGGGGCACAATGGCGCAGCCAAGGGGTGTTCTGGGGGCACCCCCCCCCTCCAAAAAAAAAATAATTCCGATAGGATCACCAATCCAGTGTCGAGTTGTGACAGTACAAACTTGGGTTTAATCATTATCAACTTATCGTCCGGAAACCAATTGTTTACAATTTACCATGTGAAGGGTCACTATGACCTTAGACCTTAGACCTAATGATTCCAAAATAAATAGGGCTCCTTCTTGTAACAACGACAACCTACCTATGAAGTTTCATAACTTTGGGTGGAACCATTGTCAAATTATCATCTGGAAACCAATTGTTTACGATTTATTACGTTCAAGGTCAATGCGACCTTGACCTTTGACCTAGCGCGTCCAAGATACATAGGGGTCTTCCACTCACCTAGGCCAACCTACCTATGAAGTTTCGTGAATGTGGGTTCAAGCGTAGTCAAGTTATCATCCAGAAACCAATTGTTTATGATTTACTATGTAGAAGGTAACTGTGATCTTGACCTTTCACCTAGCGAGTACAAAATAAACACGGTTCTTCCTCTCACCGATGCCAACCATCCTATGAAGTTTCATGAATGTGGGACAACCAATTGTTTACAATTTACTGTGTTCATAGTCACTGTGACCTTGACCTTTGACCAAGCGTGTTCAAAATAAATAGGGTTCTTCCACTCACCGATGCCAACCTACCTATTGAGTTTCATGAACGTGGGACGAACCATTATCAAGTTATCATCCGGAAACCAATTGTTTACGCCCGCCCGCCATTCACTAAACTATAAGACCAGCCGGACGTCGTCACAACTTGACTAAACAAGAGGCCCCAAGGGGCATTAATCGCTCACCTGCCAACGTGGTTCAAAGAGGTATTTGGGGTCACATTCAGTTATGCATGGTTCATCAACACTACAAAGGAATGAATACATGAGAGTCAAATTTTATGGAAAAACACTAAGGAATCGATTTGAACAAACCTGAACCTAACATGCTCCCCATGCCACTCCCACCCCTGCCCGTAGAGAGCCCAAATAATAAGCCAGGGACTCAAATTTAACAAACTTGAACCTGATCCCCCTTGAAATGTTATATACCAAATATGAAACAATTCTGACCGGTGGAGCTGAAGAAGGAGGTTTTTAAAGAAAAGAATCTTTGGGCTCCAATAGAGAGCCCAAATACTAACTGAGGCACCCGATTTGTACAAACTTGAATCTGACCCTCTTAGATATGTTGTATACCAAATATGAAAGCATTCATACCAAATATGAAAGATTTTTAAAGAAATTTCCTCATATTTCACAAAGTTAAAATTCGGGCTCCTACTGGGAGCCCGATTATTAACCCGTGGACTCGATTTGAATAAACTTGAATCTGACTGGTATACAACCCCTAGAGATGTTACCAAATATCAAAATATTCTAAATGATGGTTCTGGAGTAGATTTTTTTAATTTGTTTTCAAAAAATGTATGGGTGCTATCAGAGTAATGCCCCTTGTGGTGCCCACTGTGGGCGCGGCAAGGTTAATTGTACAAACTTGAATTGACATATGATAAGGAACATGCACACCAAATTTGGTTCAATTTGGTCCAGTAGTTTGGGAGGAGAAGTCGATAATGTAAAGTTCACGGCGGACGACGACGGGCGGCAAGTGATAAGTTAAGCACCCTTCGGTGAGCTAAAAATCATCCATACGCCCCCCCCCCCCCCCCACCCCCTCCCCTCCAAGTTACCCCATGTAGGGAACATTAGGCAAGAAATTTTATTATGGAGATATTTATACTTGCAGGATGTATAAGGGGAATGGGTGCGTAATAGCAGATTTATGTGTGATATCCGACCTCAATTCAATGACACCAATGTTGTCAGTTATTTGCCAGACTCGAGAAAAAAACGTCGCCGGTGATATCATTAGGCATACTTATTTAATTCTATTCATTTAGTTTCCTATTTGTAGTCGAATTTTTCAACAACAAAAAACCTTGACTATTGGTATGGCGAGGGCCGGTCGCCGGGTAGGCGGCCCTTTTTGGTGAAAAAATTAGTTATTTCTGGACGGGTTTTGATATTTGGTGTGTAGCTTGATATGCATTTGCAACACCCAATGACGCAAAATAGGGCGTGTCTGCGCTTTTTTCTCAAGAGTTATGGCCCTTTGTTAAAATCTACTACTTTTGAGCTTGATAGCGCGATATTTCAACAGACGTCAAATATCTTTGTCAAAATAACCCTCAGAGAACTTGTTCCGACCTAAAAACAGAGGGTTGTGCATCATATAAGGGGACAAATTTAGTACTAGACTACTTTATTAGTACTAGACTACTTTATTAGTACTAGACTACTTTATTAGTACTAGACTACTTTATTGGTTGCTGTGCACAAATGATATTCATTCACATTTGCAACTTTACTGTGTTATTTTTTCCACTATACCCCACCCCCAAATTTGTGTTCCAAAATACTCTTTCAATGAAGAAATTATTTTCTAACATTTTTAACCCTTTACCAAATATAACGGTCAAAAGTTGCTGGTGCAATTCACAAGTGTTGCCATTCCATGTTCATTATTGTCTCATTTTTGTGTCAAAAAGATAGCTTATGACCCCTCATTGGAATGAGGTCATTCCAATGGTGTAAAAAGTCATGTTTTTGACACAAAAAATTAGTCAGTCAATAAGTTTGTGGGCAAGGGTAATCAGCTTTTCATGTTAAGTAAAGGGTTAACAGCATAATTCAGACAAACATCTAAATACCAGTAAATAAAAGTGCTATATGGGCTTTCTGGCTGTGGGTTTGAATGGTGATTTGGAAGGGGGTTGGAAGATTGGACCCCCCCCCCTGCCCCTAGTGCTATGATGAGGAACCATCATGGTTTAATTACATTTGTTAACACATGTGTACATGTAGGGTAAAATTGGTTGTTATTTGGCATTTGCTGGAGGGTGTAGTGTGCCCCTGGAGGCTACACTTGCTCAAGATGTGAATTCGCTTGCAATATATAGCCCTTACTGACAAAAACATATTTTTCAAAACAATAAAAAGGTACTGTAAGGTGTGTGGTACCCCAATTAATTTTTAAATGTGAAATAATCTCTCAAAATAATAATTAAATCAGGTTCGGAAGTCAAATTATGTATTTCCTTAATCAACCCCAATCCTATCAAAGATACATTTTACCTCTTTCATGTGACAAAAGAGTCATTTCTGCATGATAATTCAACTTTTGGCTTCCAATGAGTTGAAAACATGGGAAATTTGTTGTTTTTAAGAAAACTGTCCAAACTGTGTCAAATGGATTAAAAACTGCTGTTGCCTCCAGTACATTTTTCTACTCTGTTACCTAATGAATAAGCTGAGAGGTAAGGAATTCATGTAGCTTTTCTTTGAAAACTAACCTAATCCCAAAATAAAACTACAATCTGCATCAGCATGCAATACTTTGAGGAAAAATTTGTCTCTTTTAATCATATAGCAAGACAAAGAGTGGTGTTCCAACCCCACGAAACAATATGAATGTCAATTTTGATTCAAAAATTGGGGTTGCAGCTGTATAATTCACCAATATCAATAGACAGTACCATTTTATCCTAACAACTGATGTCAAGTTTTCTTCTACATGTACATATGGATGTGACAAAATACAGACCTGAAGGTGTCCGCCTAGTATGCCCCTTTTTATAAAAAACTAGGATAAAATTCATAAATTAATTGATGTTGACACATAACAAACCTCCTGTGATATTAAATTTCCCATTTGTGATAGTTTTTAAATCACATTCTGGCTTCTGAAGATATGTCACAATGCATTTGATGAATATTTTGCCATTCTTGTGAAAAAAGCCTCACTTTCTCAGTTAAGGGACCTAGAGTCATTGGTATGGCACTGACAAAACATTAAACACGATTTATCCAACAGGATGACCAGCTGAGCACTGCTCCTATGTTATAGCATAGCACTGTTAAAATGCCTAAAACCGTCAAATATTGATCCTATAGTGATGTGTGTGTCCCGCAAGCACATGTACCCACAAGGGCTCGTTTACAACCTTCGATTTAATCCCTACAGGCACCCATTCTGATAAAAAGAGTGAAATTAGGGAAAATACATGCATGCATAGTACCCAGTGAGGATGACTCAGATATTTGCTTCAGGAATGTAGTGCTCTTTAATGTTTAATATATTTGTGTATGTGTGTGTATGGGAGGGGGGGGGGGGGTCAATTGCCAGTTATTGAACATGTAGAACTGTGCAAATGAAAAACAATCCAACACTTTGTATAATGGACAGACAGACACGTAATCACATATCTTGAAAGTGACAAGCTACATGTACAGAGGAATGTTGTGATGGACAGACAGACATGCAATCACATATTTTGAAAGTCACAGTCTGCATGTACAAAGGAATACTGACTGACATACAATGAAAAATATAGTGAGAAGAGACAGGACAGGGTTGGCAAATAGAAAAAAAAACTCAATGGACCCTGAGAGCTGCAGTACTAAAGCAAATCATAGGAAACTGAGAGTGTATGCTGTTTACTTTCTCATCAGCTGAGGGGTTCGGTATGGGTGGTTGAGGGACAGTTGTTAATGTAGTTTTGTGCTATAACATGGGGACCCTGACAACACTAGTACATGTATCAGACTACTATATTGGTATGTGCACAAAAGCCATTCATTCACATTTGCAACTTTGTTACTTTTCCCAATGTACCCCCACCGCCTTTCCCCAAATTTATGTTCCAAAATACTCTGTGAATGAAGAAATTGTTTTTTAACATTTTTAATCACTCACACATTGTAATGGCCAAATCGGGCTTAGTGGCACCATTCACCAAAACTGCCATTCAATGTTCATTATTTTTGCATCAAAAACATTGCTTATGACCCCTCATTGGGATGAGCTCGTTCAGCTCATTCCAGTGGAGGGGGTGGGGATCATAGCTATGTTTATGACACAAAAAATAAAAAGAAATAAGTTATTCAAAAGTGCTATCTTCTTTTCATGTAAGGGAAAGGGTTAACATCATAATATGGAGAAAGCTTCTATTAATCATTCACTCAATGTAATGGCCAAAACTGGCTAGCACCATTCACCAAAATTGCCATTCAATGTTAATTATTTTTGCATTTTTTGGCATCAAAAACATAGCTTATGACCCCTTCATTGGAATGAGCTCGTTCAGCTCATTCCAGTGAGGGGGCATCATAGCTGTTTTTGACAGAAAAAAATGAAAAGAAGTTAGTAATTCAAAAGTGGTATCTTCTTTTTATGTACAGGGTAAAGGGTTAACATCATAATATGGAGAAAGTTTCTATTAATCATTCACTCAAAGTAATGGCCAAAACCGGCTAGCACCATTCACCAAAATTGCCATTCAATGTTAATTATTTTTGCATTTTTTGGCATCAAAAACATAGCTTATGACCTCCTCATTGGAATGAGCTTGTTCAGCTCATCCCAGTGAAGGGGGGGGGGGGGGGTCATAGCTATGTTTTTGACCCAAAAATGAAAAGAAATTAGTAATTCAAAAGTGGTACCTTCTTTTCATGTACATGTAAGGTAAAGGGTTATAATATGGAGAAAACTTCTATTATACCAGTGAATACAAGTGAAATTGGGGTTTTCTGGCCGAGTGTTTGGATGGTGATTTGGGAGAGGATTGGAATATAATTGGAATCCCCTCTATAACAAGTACTATGAGGGGAAACCATGGGTTAATTAAATATGTTAATAGGTAAAATAGGTGGTTACATGTGTATTTGGTATTTGCCAGAGGTTATAGTGTGCTACTCAGTTCTGGATGCCACACTTGCTCAAGATGCATTTAACTGCATTATTTTTGGCAATATATGGCCTTTATTACTGACTGTGACAAAAATATAACTTTTCAAAAAATAAAACAGTATTATTTGGTCTGTGTTTCTTCAATGAACATTTAAATGTGAAATACATGTAATATCCAAATAATAATAATTAAATCAGTGTTGAAAGCCAAAATACATGTACATTTACATGTATGTATTTCCCATAATCAACCTTAAACCTTCCAAAGGGTAACGTACAAAACTTTTCCCTGAAAATTCCTCCCTCCATAATTTCTGATGAACCAAAATTCCCCCCCCCCCCTAATTTGTTAGAAGTATATTTAAAGCCATACAAAAATGTCCAAATCTTTTTACCACTCGAGGCCGAGCACTTCCTTAAACTCCAATAAATAAATAAATAACTGTCCTGATAAATAGTTACTGATGCATGTTTTCTTGTAAATGAGTGTTTATGTAATTTACAAATTAAATACATAAGTTTTTAAATCCCTGCCTTTTAACCTTTTGGTGTAAAAGGCCGGGAGGGGTGCTTTTTGTACTGCTCTTAAAATAATAAGGGAGATTGTGGTACTACCCTCAAAAACTGTAGGGGGGATTTTGCAAGGTGTGTAAAAATGATTGGGAGGGATTTTAACCAACATTCTAATCCTTCCAAAGATACATTTTACCTCTTTCATTTGATAAAAGAGTCATTTCTGCTTGTGAATTCACTGTTTTCATTGAAAACTACCCCAATCCCAAAATAAAATCTGCATGAGGAGACAATAGTTTGGGGAAAAATCTGTCTCATTCCACTCCACACAAAAGAAAATGAATATCAATTTTGTTTTAAAAACTGGTGTTGTAGCTATATAAATCACCAATATCAATAGCCATTTTATCCTAACAAATGATGTCATATTTTCTCCTGCATATTGCTGTGGTAAAATATGGCCCTGAATGTGCCCCCTAGACCCCCAGTATACCCACTGTCATCCAAAACTATGATATAATTCATAAATTAATTGATGTTAACACAAAACAAACCTCTTATGATATTAAATTTCTCATTTGTGATAGTTTTTAAATCACATTCTGGCTTCTGAAGATATTTCATAATGTGTTTGATGAATATTTTCCAATTTTTGTAAAAAAGTTTTTTTTTTTTTTAAAATCAATCAGATTTCTTAACTAAGGCACCTAGAGTCATTGGTAGGTCTCTGACAAAACATTACACATTGATTTTTTCCAACAGCATGACAGTGCAGCTCATGTGGTATCTCACAGCACCATTAAAATGCCTAAAACCATCAAATATTGCCTCTGTAGAGCAGTGCTTATACTGCAAATACCCATAAAGGCACTTTCACAACCTTGGATTTAATCCCTACAGACACTCATGACATATTTTGATAAAAAGAGTAAAATTAAGAAAAATACAATGTACATGTATGTTTTCCAGAGAGGATGAATCAGATATTCAAAAAGTTACTGCTCTTTAATGTTTAATATATTTGTGTATGCGTGTGTGTGTAAGGTGGAGGGGGTTACAATGTGAAAAATAGTCAGAAGCCAGTTTCTGAAAATGTACATATACACATGTACAACCGGGCAAATGAAAAGCAAAGAATCGCTGTCTGTGATGGACGGTTCTTGGACAACTTGCACCCTGGACGATTCATACCACAATTAAGGGGTGCGACCGTACGAATTGTCTTGACAATAAGGTACAAATTGTCTAGACAAAAGGTACAAATTGTCCCAGTAAAAGTTATGAATTGTCTCCTTTTTGGTACAAGTTGTCTCAAGTAAGTGTACTAAACTGTTTCATGTACATGTATTAACCAAGCGAGAAAATAAGCAGCCTGTCATTTTGCAAAATGAGGTCCCCAGAGGGTGAGGCTATGAGTTTTCCAACTCACTGATGGATGGATGGACAGACAGAAATGCATAATGCAGTCACAAATTTTGTAATAAATTAAATTTCAGTTTCCTTTTGAATGCTAAAACAAACTAGAATTAGTAGAAATGAAATATTTTCTCTGGAATCAGTGTGCAAATGTCATTTAGAGGTCGGTTCTGGGGAGGTTGGTATTTAGGCTTTTTAAACGTTTTTTGCCATTTTTGGAGAAACATACATGTACTAATTATCAGAATCCCCACCTCCAGATGTTGGTCAGACGAGGAGGGCGACGACATTGATTAGTTTGGGGATGAATTCAGTTCTATTCTGGTTGCAAAGCTTCAAGCATCTGGGAATTAAAACATTGTTTACCAAAACACAGAGGAAGTGTAATTTAAATGGGAGTTGTGAGCGGTTCTGGTATTTAGCCTTTAGTTTAGGAGAACACGTCGGATCACAAAACTGGCTGGCCGCTGCACTGTAATTCTGACAGTCTTAAACTGTCATTGTATTGTATCACTGGTAAAAATAGTTCATAGACTAGAGCCAGTGAATTTGTGAAGAAAAATCTTGGAAATAAACGAATATCGCTGTTCGCGTGCATATTTGTTTCTGTAAAATTTTACTACAACTCAGTACAAGACTGCATGTCCGTGTTTTGAAAACAAAGATTTTCCCAGACCGTACGTCAGCATAACTTGAATTCATCCGAACTCGGGCTGTTTCTAAGGAAATAGGGCTAAGTTCCCCACAAATGAAAAAGACCCACTAAAAGTGTCAATAAATCACTTGTTTTATTTTTTGATTCGTTGTCAACAATTTGTGAAATGTACGTTCTCAATTAAAATTGAAACTGAGCTTTTGAATCTGACGAAACCGGCAACGGACGACATTGGCACTTCGAACATTCAAACAACACCTAACTCGCCAACAACCACCTAACTTCGAAAGTTACTTGATTGCTTAATTATTTCTCATAGTTCCCAGCATTCTGCGACAATATATTTTACATAATGTCCTTTGAAAAGCCAAAAACAATTAAATCTCCGTTACATTGATTCTGGATTTTTTGCCAGTGGGAGAGCCACGCCGCCAGATGGCACCCCAAACTCTGTTGCATGGTATATAGAAAAATTATAAAATCATGGATACGTGCCGGGGTTACCTATGTGCGCCCACGCCACTGCGTGGGTGTGCACTATTAAATAAATTAAGACTATTTTCTGCCAGGTCAGATTTGAGCTTCTCCAGAATTCTGGCAACTTTTCTATATTCTTTTCTACGTGGCCCAACTTTGCCTCCATTTGTGAGCTGAATGATTGTGCCCTCGTGATAAGACTGTTCTTGTTTTTGAAAGTCAACAAAAATAAAAATGTTCGGATGAGATCCTGGCAACACTAACTTGTTGGAGTTTCCGATGCCACCCCTCGACGTGGTTTGCTGTAGGGCTTCACGATTTTTTAATTTAGGAATCGATTAATCGTCGCAAATAATCGATGATAATCGATTGATCGTACCTAGATGACCCACTCTTCTTCTCTTTGAAGTCGATAAAAATGAAGTTCAAGTCAGTTGACCTACCTCAAATAAACAACGAAGACGATCCTCTTTTAGTTACATTCAAAGCTTTGATGTTCTGAACTTTTGAACCGTCAGTGTAATAATCAAGACAGGTCGGCAGTTGCGAATTTCGCAACTGCCGACCGGTCTTGATTATTACACTGACGGTTCAAAAGTTCAGAACATCAAAGCTTTGATGAATGTACCTGAAAGACAAATGTTTCCCACAGCTTCTTGAGGTTTAACATCGATGTTCTTAACTCTTCACCTTTAGAAACAATATTTTTATCATCAAATTTTCTTTTAGTTATTAAATATCTAAAACGGGATACAATTTACCGATTATTCGACAACGAAAAATACTAATCGATTTCGCCGTGACCGATCAACAATCGATTAATCGATTACTCCCGACAGCCCTAGTTTGTTGTCCACTTTGGCTCTTTGTTTAGCAAATGTGTTTTTACAGTAATTTCGAGTTTTTATTCTTTCCCAGAAAACAATAGCAAGTCACCTGCAAGACTTTTATATTAATGAAAAGGACAATATCTTCATTATATTTCACGATGCGTACACCGTTGATATAATGAACAATAAACTAGTTAAAGAGCAATAAAAGATGGTGAAAACGCCGTTTTAAATGGGTTTCAACACAGAATAATAGTTAAACGCTCAAACTAATTGGGAAAATGGTTTAAAACCTCAACTTCTCTATTTTTATTCTGAGGTACAGGAAAATGACAGAAGTTTGTGGAATGATGCCACATCGATGATACAAAACCGCGGACAATTCAAAATTTCAATCTTTAAATCAAATTCTCATACCCTTAGTGTTAAATGAACGGACAGCTTGAGTGAATTAAGGGGAGCTAACGTTTTAGTAAATCACTTCCAATGATGAAATATGTCAGCCAAGCTGATTATTTGCTGCCCAAAAAGATAGCTGGAAATGTGTAACAAATGCTTTTCGATATCTGTTGTCATGATAAATACAAGAAATTATTTTATTTTCATTCGTTTTTCTTCCTCCAAAACAAATCGTGTTCCCAACCCCACTCACCGAATATGGTATTTTGTACCATGATTACCTATTCTACTATATATAAAAAGCTTAGGACATACATTTTAGCTTTACACACCAACCGTGGTGAACACGCCAGCAATGAGATTTCAAAAGTTAAAACTTACACCTACAGTGGAACTACATCCAATTTGACCTTTGGTGACCTCGAATGAATTCAAACTTGCCCAAATTTATCACTCGTCGCCTCGCGAAGAATGAAATGAAAGCGGCAGTTATTTATTACGTTTTTAAATAAGTTTACTTCAGAAGATACCAAACATTAACAAACATGCGTTGGCTCATGTTAATAAAGCATTCATAACTCGAAATAGTATGTTATTAAAAAGAAAAATGTTCAGTGATTTGTGCTCTTTGTTATTTCATTTCATTTCGGCGATAAACTTTACAGCGGAAGTACCGCCCACCGGTGCTCATGTAAACAAAAACAGATTCGCACGTGTATACATCTGCGGTTCAGTAAAATCAAGAAATCAAGAAAAAAAAATAATAGCGACTCTTAATAATCTGACGATCATGGTATAAATAAAATATACACAAAGTAGCTTGGTGTACCAAAAGTTCACCACTCGTGGTGAAGTGGTGTTAACCGCGCGCCAAAGTCTCGCGGTTAACACCACTTCACCACGCGTGGTGAACATTTGGTACTCCAAGCTGCTAAGGGTATATTCTATATCTACTCCTAACATTGTATTCCATTCTCAGCAATGATGGAATACGTTTTTATTGTTTACAAATCGGTTGAGTTGAATCAATTGTAAAAGGTTGGGAAAACCAAAAAAGGAGAAAATAAAATAAAGATAATGTTGACTGCTCGGATTCGAATACGATTTTTATCCTTGAGTGGGGCGCGCGGGGGATTATTTCGAGGCATTAGCCGAGTGAAATAATCCCCGCTGCCAACGATACAATAGTTTACTGCTCGGATTCGAGAACAATTGTTCTTTGCTCGCATTCGAGTACGATTTTTATCCTCGAGAGGGGCGCGCGGAGGATTATTTCACCGTGCATTAGCCGAGTGAAATAATCTGCGCGGCAACCGAGAGGATAAAATCGAACTTGAATCCGAGCAGTGATCTATTGTCAATATAACTCTCTGGGGAGTGTCAGACATTGCGCAATATTTTTACATCGAGATCATTTGAGCGTGATCGTACCTGGGTGATTTTTCTGCAAATACATGTAAAACACGATTTAATTAGCGTTAAAACATATCAACGCGTATAATAAGAACGCCTAATGATTTTGGCTTGGTGCCAAAATTTTTAGGAAAGATAAATTTTCTTTCGCGGCATTCAGCCGCTTATGGAAACTAATATTTCCTGGCTGTTACTCATGAGATATTTGGTGGTACTTATATAAAAATCTGGTGTCTTCTGCTAATGATCCGTAATTGTGATTTATCTTTTGATTGATATAGATTTTATTTCCTTCCGTATTTATTCTAAATTAATCTTAACCATTTATTGCTCGGGACCATCTCTAAGCACTCAAGGCGCCAGTCAAAATCTGTGAGGAAGTCCACACTGGTATGGCCTGGAACCAGTCCATCACTTAACCCTTTACCCAACGAATCGGCCGCATCCGCCCGCGTAATATGCAAATTCAGCAGTTGAAAAAATATTATTTTTCAAAAAATTTCAACAAAACCATATCATGTGACCCCTCGTTTGAACGAGCTCGCCGAGCTCGTTCCAACGAGGGGTCACATGATATGGTTTTGTTGAAATCTTTTGAAAAAATTGAAAAAATGATATTTAAAATAATAAATTTTGATATCGTCTGCGTTGGGTAAAGGGTTAAATAGGTCGGTGTTTTTAATTTAATCATCTGGAATGTTTCAGTCGGTCAAGAAATTGAATCTACAAGTATCATAAACATTAATTTGCTTTGAATCAACACAGAAAAAATGTAACTAGCTGCGAATTGATTTGATCGAACCTTCAGCGGCATTATATTACTGTTAGACTGTAAACTAAATAGTTTTAATATATACTTTATAAATAACCACGTTTCTATTGGCTGGATCTTATACACGTGACTGGTACTCAAAAATCCATGCACACCGATTTCCGGCGAATACCAACTTTCTAAATATAGCTTTTGGAAATCCCCTCTCTAGTTCTATTTCAATCGACGTAATCTCTATAACATTGTTTATTTTTATATTATTCTGCTGATGATAACTATTTTAGTGTTAATTAAAAGTATTTCTGGTTGATATAATTGAACTTTTAATTTAACAAACAGAAGATTGTATTTTTTTGAGGATGGTGTATATAATAAAACAGTTATGGACTTTTATTAGTGGTGGTAAATATGAGGTGATATGAACCTAAAAAACTTATATTGACCGAGGCGTTATCCTCGGTCAATATAAGTTTGTTAGGTTCATATCACATCATATTCAGCAACACAAAAGACCCAAATTGCATAATGACAAAAGACCCAACATAACTGTAGTTTTATAATTGCGTCGCGTAGTTCCACCAATTGCCTCAACATTTCGACGCTTTGAAGGCAAAATAAATATTTATTGATTGAAATATCTACAACTGTAGTGCGAAAGAATATCTGCGTATCCTTGTGAATAAACGGACACTGAATCAAGGTTAGTATACGCGCAAACAAACAACCCATAACAGCGTCGGAGTCCTAACGGAATTAGTCTGTGTTTGCCTGCAAGGTATGACTATCTTATTTGTTAAAAAACATCCGACATCTTGCTTGGATTTTCATTTATTAATAAGATGTTTGGTTGTTGAGTGATAAACTTTCGGAATGGGTTCTGAGAGCACATTCCAACAGTGTATAAATTAAAAAACACCTACCAGTAAACGTAAAACTACAAGATGATCTTGTTCCTTTTCAGTAAAAATTGCACTTTTAACCCTTTACCCAACGTAACGGCCAACACCGGCCAGCGCTATTCACAAAAATCGTCAATTAGTTTTCATTATTTTTTCATTTTTTGTCTCAAAAACATAGTTTATGGCCCCTCATCGGAACGAGCTCGTCGAGCTCGTTCCAATGAGGGGCTATAACCTGTTTTTGAGACAAAAAATGAAAAAGATTTAGTTATTCAAGAATTTTGTTTGCAAGTGTCGTCTGCTTTTCATGTTAGGTAAAGGGTTAAATAGTTGAATATTTATGGTAACGATAACAATGCCGACAAAAGTAAAAGCAGCATGGTGATTCTTTTCTGGAATGCTGTATATACACTACAGTTATCGTGGTCTGGTCATATTCCAGGCGTGAGTAGTGATGACCACGCATGCGTTTACCAGGTAATAAAAATCATCACCAGCAAAACTTAAATTAATGAAGCACCGTGTTGTAAATGTTTGATGATTATTCCTATAATTAGTGTTTGGAATCAAATATTATTCCGTCCGTGGACATATCGCCCACCTGTTGAAAGTGACCAGTCTACGGCGGCCGTAATGTAGATCACTTGCCTGGCAGAGAATGTTCCTCTTTTCACCACAATAGAGCGTACTCTTCCCACGCAACAGCTAAGTGCAATGCGTGGATGTAGGAAGTATTCTGAACTGGGGGGGGGGGGGGGGGGCATCCTCATTGAAGTGCACCTGCACATTGATATATCTCAGCATATGTCTTCTGAAACGTTTATGTCTTACCCAGTGCTCACGCTGAAGACAGAAGATATTTTTCCTACGTTTTGTGGCACAAAATGGATGGCCACATTTCCTTTATTGAATTATCGCAATTTTACGTATCGCCTATAATAAATGGTATTTGCAGCATAATCGACAGTCCAAACTGGATGAAGCTGACAGAACTTCTAATGACTATACTCTATTATCACTTTCCAAAGTGTGATTTACTGGATTGTCCGGGTTTGATTATAAACGATAACTTCACAAGTGAATTATGCAATCAACAACTGTGTCAGGTATCCGTGCTCGCAAACGAAGACGATTTGCCCTTGGTGTAATGGGGACTTCATTGTTTTTATGGAGGCTTCATTGTTTTTTAACCCTTTATCTAACACGAAAAGCAGACGACACTTGCAAAAAAAAATTTGAATACTATTATTTTCATATTTTGTCTCGCAAACATAGGTTATGACCCTTCATTGGAACGAGCTCGACGAGACAAAAAATGAAAAAAATGAAAAAATAATGAAAATTAATTGGTGAGAATAGCGCTGGCCGGTTTTGGTCGTTAGGTTGGGCAAAGGATTAAATAATATAATTATCGTTAATAATGAAAAGTAATAAACAGATTAATCGCTTGACTGGACTGGTTACGTTAATTATTTCATTCGAGGCGATGGACTATATTGTAAAACACTCGTGCGCATTCGCACGTCCCTCATCTATCATGAATTATTTCACGTAACCTGTCCAGTCAAGCGATTACACTATATTCCTTCTTGGGATATTGACCTGCAGTTATTTATTTATTTATTTATTTATTTATTTATTTATTTATTTATTTATTTATTGTGGTTTAACGGAACTTTCAACATGATCACCTCGCGTCCGAAGCAGTTGCTGATAGATTATTATTAGCGTCAGTTTTCGATTTCCAGGCGCAATATTGCCGGCCATCTTGGAGTTTTGGACATATATCATTGGTGAAATTGGACAACAGCAATATCCCAATAGTTGATTGAAGATGACCTGTTGCTTGTACCTAAACCTACGATCACTATACACGTCATGTTGACTTTCGGAAAATTACGCTGGGAACTTCCTTGGAACTTTTTTACTGTGATCCCAAATGTATTCTTTTTCTCGACCAGATCGTGATCTGTAAAGATTTGACTCTGGTTCCATTTGCAACACGTTTCTGGGAACTGAGTGGACTATATGTGGTAAGTGTGTGTTTTTCACTTCAAAGGGTAGTGGCTTAGATACGAGGGAGGGGGGGGGGGGGCGTTAATAAACCACAAGGCTCGACAAAGTCATGTTATTACTATTATTACCACTGGGAGTCTGAGAAAATTTTGACCCTGTATCTTACATAACATTTTTAGAGTTTTCAAATTCGACAGATCGTCCCCTGAGTTCCAATGTGTTCTATGTGCCTACTGGCTGCCTACTGGCACACAGAACACATTGGAACTCAAGGGACGAGATGATAATATCGCCTGTTGTCAAACAAACTGGTGTCACATGATTATCACATGATCGGTACTGGTAGGCTTTCAATTGCAACGAAGTTAGAAAACTTAAAAACAGACCCGATGCTTACCGCTTTTAAGTCAGGAAGAAAGGATTACAATGTATACAGACTTACTTACATAAATACAGCTTCTTGATCTTATGGGGCTAACTTTACTCGACATTTTACATATTTCATATTTAATAATTTAAATAAAATCATATTTTTTACAAGCTGAAGCCATTTCCATTTCCGAGTGAACGACAGCAAGGAACAAAAATCACGTGATGTGTCGGGCTGTTGATGAGAGTTTTCACTCATTAACGGCCCGACACGTCAAGTGACCTTTTTTAAGTTGAGTGCCCTGTGAAACTTTGTTAATGTACTAGAGAATGCCCACTAAAGTGGTAATAATACCCGAATTGATATCGGAAAGAGACTGGCGGGTTCTCTCTCGTCGGGTCTGTAGCTGTACTGCTATTTTTTTGGCCATCTCTTAACTTAGTGGTTTGTAGGTTTGTTTTAGAACTTGGAATATGTTGGTTAGTGCATTGGTTGTAATTGTGGGGGGGGGGGGGGGGATATAATTCATTTGGTTATGGAACGAAATAGGCAGCCATTATTTTCGCCACGGTGGTGTCAAGGCGTGGGACTATATCAAGATGGTAGTCGGTGCATGATCAGGGTCGTGTTGGAGACCAATTAAAATATGTTGGCGGTGATAACGTGGAAATCATCTTCCGTCGAGCCGACAAGAGAAGCATACTCCTTACTGTTGACATCCCTCACTTATATCGGAATGAAAACCGACGTTCGATAAAGATATCTCCCTTGTAATCATTAGACTAGCGGGGAAGGTCCATTTAAGAAGCAAATAATTGTTGTGAAAACACCACTGATATTAGTAGAAAATAAAGCGAAGTTTGCCTTTGTTACTTTTAATAGAGGAAAACAACAGACAGCCCTTGGCACTCAGTGTTCTTTTCGTTTACTAAATGTTACACATGGAAACTTTTTTTATTGGAAACCAACTTATAGGTAGCTACATCACAGATAATCCGTCATTAAGAATATTTTTATCAGCTTGAAATCCGCCAACACTAAGAAAACGTCCACTTTGGCTCTTTGTTAACTCTTTTGTCGCGGAATAATCTGTGAAACAGAATTCTGAGCGCCTAATATTCATCAGGAATTTTACAAAAAGTATAGGTTGTTAGACTAAAGCGTTATTATTATAAAAGATGTTCTAATGACCTCATTGACAGTTTTTCAAATGATTTTCTGTATATATTTAAATGGCACTTTATACTTTCAAGGGACGATATCGTTGTTGATGGATAGGACATACATGGTGCATAGGAATGCGTATGTTTGTTCAACCCTTTAAATTCCAACAAAACCATATCATGTGACCCCTCGTTGGAACGAGCTCGTTCCAACGAGGGGTCACATGATATGGTTATGTTGAAAGTTTTTGAAAAATATGAAAAAATGATATATAAAATAATAAATTTGGATATCGTCTGCGTTGGGTAAAGGGTTAAAAGCACTTGGAAATGGACACACACAATTGGCTAAAATGACTACTGCAGTACCTTCCCGCGGTCTGCCGTCTGTCGACTTTAGTCGCCTGTCGCGCCAAAAGAGTTAAGCGAATGTGTTTTTAAAGTAATTTGCGAATTTTTGTCTTTGTATGAAAAATGAGCAAATCTCACCTCCAAGACTTTTTTATTAATGGAAAGTATAGTGTCTGTATTTTCTGTCCCGATGCGCGTACTGTTGATGTAATGAACAAAACAAGTTGTAGAACATCAAAAGACGGCGAGAACGCCGTTTTATACCATGATTACCTATTCTACTACATATGAATAGCCTATGACTTAAATTTTAGCTTTACACACCAACCGTGATGAACACGCCAGCAATGGGATTTCAATAGTTAAAATTTACACCAACCGTGGAACTACATCCAAGTTGACTTTTGGAGACGTCGACATGAATGCGAACTTGTCTAAATTGTTCGCACGTCGCCTCCCGAAGAGTGAAATGAAAGTGGCAATTATTTATTACGTTTTTAAATGAGTTTACCCCATAAAACACCAAAACTTAACAAACATGTGTTGTCTCATGTTAATAACGCATCCATAACTCGAAATAGTATGTTATTATGTTATTAAAATGAAAAAGGTCCTATTTCTTTTTATATTTCGTTTCGGTGATAAAACTGACAGCGGAAGTACCGCCCACCGATCCTCATGTAAACAAAAACAAGTTCACACGTATGTACGGCTGCTGCTCATTAAAATCGAGAAAAACTAATAGCGACTCTTAATAATCTGACGATCATCGTATAAATAAAATATACCCAAAGTAGCTTTATGTACCAAACGTTCACCACTCCTGGTGAAGTGGTGTTAACCGCGCGCCGAAGGCTCGCGGTTAACACCACTTCACCACTCGTGGTGAACATTTGGTACACCAAGCTATTGTGGGTATATTCTGTATATCTGTTTTTTAAATAGCTTTTAACAGAGAACAATGGGGAGCGCGGTGGCTCAGTGGTAGACTGTTGGACTTCTATGTAGAGGTCTCGAGTTCGATCTCCGACCGCGACGACCCGCGGTGTGTCCTTGGGCAAGGCACTTTATCCCGGGTGTCTACATGGAAGTACGATGACGCCGTGCACTAAGACGTACTGTACGTCGATGGTGAACATGTCTTCAACCGTTGTAACCCTGCTTGAGCGGAGCTTGGACAGAGTTAGAATGTTGAGGAACTGACAGTTGCTCGTCGATGCTCGGTGGTTCTCTCCGGGTATTCCGGCTTCCTCCACCCGTAAAACTGTCAAGGTCACGATTAGCCATTGTGCATAAGTATGTGACCTTAAACACCAATAAATAAAGAAATAACAGAGAATAATAATTAAACGTTCAAACCGATTGGAGCAAAATTGTAAAAAGTCGGCTTCCGTACTTAATACTACTCTACAGGAAAATGCTGGGCGTTGATGATAGGAATCGCACATCGGTTATACAAATCCGCTAACATTTCGAAATTTCAACTTTTATATGAAATTGCTATACCCTTTGTGTTAAATTTACTGACAACTTTCGGAAATTAAAGTGAACTAACTTTCCTGTAAGTTTCTTCAAATGACAAAAATTGTCCGCCAAGGCAGTTTCGGTGTATTTAGTCGGTAGCCCTGTCTGTACGCCATAACGCCCGTACATCAGTAGGGTCGTACGTTTGTGCCAACATTTTGCCGTAATTCAAGCATCAACAGCCTTATTTGAATGTCGTTTGGTAGAATAATAGACAAGATCAGTGGAAAGGCTATCTACATAGATTGGGTCTCATCCACTAGTTTTGACCAGAATTATAGCCCTTGAGCCCTTGTTGAACTTGGAATTATAGTTCAACAAGGGCTCAAGGGCTATAATTCTGGTTTCCTTTAACTCAAGCATCGATAGACTGCTTGACCACCAATATGTCCATAGACCGATATCACAATATTATTATCCCTGATGGGGCGAGTGTGAGAGGGCGAAATATCACCCGAGGGCAAGATATTTGGGCCACACACGAGGCTTGCCGATAATTTTTCTTCCCCCACCAAAACACTCTGACGTCATCAAAAGTAATCCAGTTGCACCTGCAACTATATCGAACAGTTCTATTGTCCATCTCTAAAAAACTGACTTGCTTATCAGGAAGGGCGCACACAAGTTCTGTATATACCCCAGGTATATATCACGAACAAAATTAAATCCCAACGCCGGCAAAACAGCAGATGAAGATTTGTAGCGAAATGAACAATGACACATTCCGACGACGTCATATTATGAATTCTTCAATGTAGTCGCAAAAATGAATAAATAAATAAATAAACAAACAATTTAATGCCTGATTCAATTCGAGGTTCGATTCAACCCCGAAATTTAAGGTTCGCAGGGCTGTATTTAGGATCTAAAACATCAGTACTTTTGCACTATAGTATCTGAACAATTACGCACAATACTGATCGATAAAGTTTATAGGCATATTTTTCCAGGTTCCTAGAAAGATGTAAAGATGAAATAACTAACTGTGTCAAACTCTAATTTGAAACACTCCGTGTCCTTCAAATTACTGTTAAGACAAGACCAGTCAACGCATCTTATTTATCTTTTCAACCTAAAAGTCAATTATTTACACAAACAAATGACAATTTCCATCAATCATAACTGCATGTCAGGATTAAGAACTTTGGTGATTAGCTTCGCATTTCGATCAAAATTGTTATCAATAATTGCAGACCTACATACGTTGTCCGTAACGACGTTTTCACCGCCAATATTTGTTTTTCAGCGATGTCAGGCGAGAAAATATTTTTTTTGCTTTAGGTTACTTGCAGTAGAAAAATATGCTCGGTCAGTCGGGATTGGGTTTTTTTATATTTCATTTTTTCATACAGACGTTGAATCCTTTACCCAACTTAGCGACCAAAAACGACCAGAATTTACAAACCTTGCTATTCAAATTTTATTATCTTTTCAATTTTAGTCTCAAAAACATAGCTTATGACCCTTCATTGTAACGGACTCACAGAGCTCGTTCCAACGAGGGGTCATAAACTATGGTTCTGGTGCAAAACATGGACATTTATAGTTATTTAGTTATCGAAGCAATGTCTTCTAGTTGGGTAAGGTGGAGGGTTGTAATGTATGGCATATTTTCGCGGTGCACGGGTGTTTCAATTTCGCTCCATACGTATTTTTCGATATGATTTTCAAGGGAGATACCTTTTTTGTTAAGTGCTTATAAAAGGATTAGTGTCGGGCCTAAAATTTTGGATCGGCCGGGAAACCTGAATCACTTCATTCTTGTTCTCCCTCATCCACGAGACATTTTTCTAGCAATAAAACCCCATCAGCCCTGACGCGGAGAATGGTATCCACTCATACGGTGGTACTCTATACAGCGAAATGGGCGAGTCTGTCTTCCACTGATGGAAAGGTTCAGTAATAATTTAATCCGACAACCCGATAGGGCTGTGGGATTAATTCTCAACCCTTTGAGTATTTTCAAAATATATTTCATCAACTCCAGTCGTGTGTGCTGTGAAGCTGCCATGACTAGATTTGATGAAAAAATCATCTAAATTAAACTAAAGAAGTAATTGGTTAAACCTTTACCCAACGCAGACGATATCAAAATTTATTATTTTAAATATCATTTTTTCAAATTTTTCAAAAAATTTCAACAAAACAAAACGAGCTCGTTCCAACGAGGGGTCACATGATATGGTTTTGTTGAAATTTTTTGAAAAATAATATTTTTTCATCTGCTGAATTTGCACATTACGCGGGCGGATGCGGGCGATACATTGGGTAAAGGGTTAAAAAGTCCATAAAATTTACACGAAAGAAATTAAATATACCCAAATTATACTTATCCCTGTGACAAGAGATGCTCTGTTGGGCAGGAATATCCGGCAACAGCATGCAGGCAATTAAATTATCACTGCCCACCTTGTACAGTTTGGTGTTCACTGTAATGTTGTCTGGCCAAGATTCGCTGACCTTTGCTTTAAGCATACGGTACAGGATTGAAGGGGTAAAAATATGCAGTGATCACAGATTCTTTGAAGGCAAACTATATAGTGAAGCCTAGCCATTCATTCTCATCCCAAGCGATTTTGCTTTTATGCATTAACAATTTATCAGCAATCTGAAACCCTTTTTTTCGTTGTACTGAACTCTTTATTCGTATTCGCAACCGTCAGTTCAATAGCTTATGGGATTAAAGGTATGCAATTATTTTTTTTAATTTTATTACGATAATTAAAAATTTACTACTGTCGAGTGCATTTTTGATACGACAGAATGATTTTCGCCGCAAACCTTTGCTGACAGAAATGAATATTTTCTAGTTAACAGAATGTTAGAAGGTTTTCAACAACGTTCAAATGTATATATCTGATTTAGTGTTACAGTTAAAACTAGAAGTCCTGCCCTGAAATGCGCACAAATAGCACGTCGATTTGCGCGTTAATCTACGCGTTATGACGATGGTAAGGCACATACGGCCTGTACACAAGCAACGTTTCAGCCAATGGACCTCCGGGTAACCCGGAGGTCCATTGGCAGGAACATTGCTTGTGTTTGCTATGGGTAACAAGGAGAACCTTCATGCTTTGGCTGACATTCGATATGGCAATTGCGCGCAATTCTTACGCGCAATTAAGCCTAGATAAGCGCATAGTTCGTGACAGGACTTCTAGTTTTAACTGTAGTGCCAGTTGTAAAAAAACTGGGTTTTTTTTCTCATTATTCGATTTTATTTAGACTCAGATCGTCAGTAATGAGAAGATACCACCAGTTCATCATTTTTTGTCGATTCTACAATCTATTTTATTTTAAAACAAGATTTAGAAAATACAGTTAAAAGTAGAAGTCCTGTCATGCAATGCGCACAAGTAACACGTTGATATGCTCGTTAATCTACGCGTTATGACCATAGTAAGGCTATCAGATTCTGTACATATGGCCTGTGCACAAGCAATGTTTCAGCCAATGGACCTCCGGGTAACCCGGAGGTCCATTGGCAGAAACATCGCCTGTGTTTGCTATGAGTAACCAGGAGAACCTGCCGTGCTTTGGATGCCGTTCGATATGGCAATTGCGCGCAATCTATACGCGCAATTAAGCCTAGATAAGCGCACAGTTCGTGACAGGTCTTCTAGTTTTAACTGTAGTCCTCTAAGAATGATTTACAAAAAATGAGATGGCATGTAATGCGTTGAAAAAAAAAGTCCAGTACATTCATTTCACAATGTTTTTCAGCAATTTCAGTACACTGTGCGCATATGGGCAGACACGTAGCGACATGGGGTGGGAGAGTCTGCCCCCCCCCCCCTCCCCACCCAGTAACCACCATCATTTTCAATGGAAATTCGAATGTATAAATTCAAATAGTTGGAAATTCATGGAAATCAATTTCTTTCATATTGTCATCTTTTTAGAATTTCCCGATCAGTCGATTTGAATTGTTAATGAGTGATCAGTGTTTTTTCGACTGCGATGGGCAATCGGTTGTGGCTACGGGCTTTAGTCATTCGCTGTGCTCCGACCCTGGATTCCCTTCAATTTCCGGATTCCAACATTGTAACTGACTGATGACTGAAGTTCGAACGGTCAGAGTCTGACTTTCCTATTTTCGATCGAATTCTCTGACTTTTCCATCCAGCAAACAAAATTTGTGACCGGTCCGGTTTTTCGAATTGATCGTTCCGTTTCCCTTGCAATGCTCAGGCTACACAAGGACTATAGCCTGATAGCTGTCAGTCCATAGTCTTTGTGTAGCCGTGTTAGTGTAAGGGTAAATTCATGGACCTACCCGGGTAAATGCATTTTTCATGTGGATAAAATGACTAGATTTAAGCCACAGAGAATCCTCAAAATCCATCTCAGGAGTTCAAAAATTAAAAATTCACCAGGGGAGGCCCCGAGGAACACCTACCATCGAAAGGGAGATACCCCCACTCGAAATCTCCCCCAACGCGAGCCTGCGACTCTCGGAACATTCCTACGGCATGTCGTGCTGGGAATCCTGTCCCAGTTAGAAATTTACTGATACCTCATTGAAGACCCTCTAGCTACGTTCCTGCATATGGGGATGTGCTCACACGTGCTCGTACGTTCAGACGAGTACTCATGTCTATCCTCCCCTCCCACCAAACCAACACCTTCTCCGTCCAACATGAGCGCAATATTGTTCAGTAATCAGTCAAATTGTCCCCTGAGTTCCAATGTGACCTATGTGCCTACTGGCACATAGACTACATTGGAACTCAGGGGACGAAATGGTTTAGCCTACAATTACATCACACAGCACTGCACTCTACTTTTTGAGCGGGAGTGGTGTGATATCGTGTGTCATGAAGTGTCTTGACATTTTAGCTAAAATTTGTACATTGCTTCCACTCGTCTTCGTTTTAAAACCATCTTTTATGACAGGGTCGAGTAAATAATTTCTCTTCTTCGCGTAATATTTGTTGGTTCATCCCAACCATAATATTCTTTTTCACATAATAGCTTTGGAGTTTCTTTTGATTTTTTTTTTTTTTGTGAATTGGGACTCAGAGAACTACTATACATACTTATAAGTTTCGAGATAATTGTCACAGCATATCTTTCTATGATTTGGTAATACGATCTCTGCGGCTTTCTCTGAAGCTTCTTTTTAGTGTTCAACCGATGATCGGATTCGGCCAACACAATCGGCGGATTGCCGGCGAGTGGATGACAACGGCAATGGCTTCTGGAACATCGGTCCAACTGATTGTTTCAAGCATTTTGCGATGACTCATTAACCATAGTTTATTATCTTCTGCAATTATTCAATTGTTTATGTATAATGATGTCAATGATACCATTCAAAAATGTTGAGAAACAACCACAATGAGTATTCTTAATTTCTCCAGACGCCCCTTTATGAGATAAACAAGTTAATCGACATGTAAAACTCACAGCTGAGCGTACTTGCGGCAATCGCCAATTCATGCGCCCCACTGACTTAGGTGGCAGTAAAATCACCAGTCGCGATCACTTGGGCAGTACACGTGGCTCTGGGAGCCACGTATACCGCCCAAGTGTGCGCGTCTTGCCATTTTACTGCGATCTGTGTCAACGACGTTTAACACTGTAAAATATGTTCAATTTAATGTAGTTCATTGCGAGTCTCGACTTGTCTTGTAGCGCACGGTATTACAATCGGAATCGGCATCGGAATTGGCCGATTGTCAGCTCAAATAACCTGTAATCGGTCAGCGGCCATTTTTGGTAATCAGTTGAACACTACTTTTTTTATCTAACCTATCTTTCATAAATTGTGATTTCAATTCTTTGTGCTCAATGTGATAGTGGAAGTGAGACTTCATCGCTAAATGGATCAAATCCATCCTCATCGTCTGCCACTTCTTCCTTTTTAATATTACTCTATTGACTTTCTTCTATCTCACTTTCAGTATATTTTGTGTCCGATTCAGTGGCGTAGGAACCGAGAGGGGTGGGGTGGGGTTGTGGGGGTGGGGGTGGGTGGGGTGGGGGTAAGGAGGGTATCCCCCCCCCCAAAAAAAAAAAAAATTCCAAAATTTTGTAAATCATATCTAGTATCTACACGAAAATAACAACGTACATCTGCACATTCTACATCATACAGGCGTACATAAAAACTGTATGATCTACACCATTTACAGTGCATAGAAAAGTTGGTAGCTGATGTTACTGATTGATTTGACGCTCAACATGTTAACATCTTCCTCTCTCACATACATCCTCCTTTAACCCTTTACCCAACGTAACTGCCAAAACCGGACAGCGCTATTCTCAAAAATCGCCAATTAATTTTCAGGATTTTTTCATTTTTTGTCGCCAAAACATAGGTTATGACCCCTTATTGGAACGAGCTGGTCGAGCTCGTTCCAATGAGGGGTCATAACCTATGTTTTGGAGACAAAAAATGAAAAAAAACATTAGTTATTCAAGAATATTTTTTTGCAAGTGTCGTCTGCTTTTCATGTTAGGTAAAGGGATAAACACCAAAAATTAACAGCAACGATACCTTGATTTTTTCACTTGAGAAGCGAGGAAATGAGCGCTCAGTAGTTCATATTTCACAAATTTTCTTGATATCCCCTTCCCGCACTCTTTCCAGGGTTCCGCTAGGCAGAGCGGGCTGCCAAAGGCGGCCATGCTGTCCCCTACAAGCTCCCGTTGACAATACCCCCCCCCCCCCCCCTCCACACTCCCGAATATTATAAGCTTCCTACGCCCCTGGTCCGATTCATCTACACTTTCCACTTTCTTAGAAATTTGATGATTCTTCTAAATTGTCAAGTTTTGGACAATATTCATCTTGGTATCTTAGCATGTTGGTGTACCGAGAAAATTCGAAAATTCTGTACCACAGTATTTACACTGATGAGATGGCGTGATTGCGTGTTCACTCGATGCCAGTCTGAGTATAAACAAAGCACGAAAGAATGTTTTTAGGGCGCTGAAGGATTCACACGCGTGTGTCGTTCTGTGTATTTCTTTGAATTTCGTAGTTTCATCTTTGCCAACGGCTTTGATGGTCTGCTGATTGGTTAGAGCTGTGATTGTGGGGATTTGTTCAGATTCACGGCGGGGATCACGAAAGAATCTTTCTGATTGTTCTTTCATCTCTTTATATGTTTGTCCATACTGTCTGTGTGTTTCATGGAGGATTCCAACGCTGCTCCCGAGGCAGAAATCAAGGCCCTGAGTGAGGCATTAACTCACGATTCCTGATCCAGAGGAAGGAGATTGGAGCGAGAGTCTGTGAAGAGCCAGTTTTCGTCTCCTCCTCTGCCGAACTTACAACATCTCCATCCTCCAGGTGTCTGGGTTGTGAATGGGTGTAATAGGACTGGGAGATGGTATAGGCCTTCTCGTTCTTCTTTTCCACACTCTCTTCCTTCTTCCTTTTCAGGAAACCTTCCAGTAGTCGGGCATCTCGGCGCTTGCTCGATTGACTCTTTTTTTCCTAATAAATGGTCCTGTCTCCTTCAGGTGAGGACCAGTGTGGGAGGAGGTTCTCTCTGTAGATTCCAAGTAAGTGGTTAGAAATGTTCAGATCTGACAGGTCTCTGTATCTTTAACCCTTTACCCAACGTAACGGCCAAAAAGGGTCAGCGCTATTCACAAAACTTGCCATTCAATGTTCATTACTTTTTGCGTCAAAAATATAGCTAATGATCCTCAGTGGAACGAGTTCATTGAGCTCGTTCCAATGAGGAGTCATAAGCTATGTTTTTGACGCAAAAAAATGAAAGCCATTAGTTATTCAATAATTTTGTTTGCAAGCGTCGTCTGCTTTTCATGCTAGGTAAAGGGTTGAAGGGAACTCCATATTCAAATAACCAGTGTCTGATAAGTAGTCTGTGTTAACACCTTGGCTTCCAAAGTACGAATCCCAATGCTTTTATGAATGATAACTTAAGCAAGGGGACGAGAGTGGCTTTTTTATAAAAAAGAGAAACACCACGGATGTCTCAGAAAAAAAGAACCTCTCAAGTTCTAACCAGTTCCTGAAGGTTTTCAGTGAGTTTGTCAAATTTGTGTTTCTTTCTCATAGGATTAATTGTTACAGATTGAACAATTTAAAAAATAATACGTCACTCTATGGCAAAGAAACGCTTGAACACTGCGAAACTCAAATTTCGGGTCGAATCGATTCTCGAATCTCATTAGGCACCGGATTTCAAATCGAATCGAATCATCGAATCGAATCTCATCGTTTTTCAAGGTGTGCATATTGCGCCTTCTTAGAACCGTAAATAGTGTCAGTCTCCACTCAAGTATTGTGCGCAACGGCGACTCGGGCAAATAAAGAAAAACGTAGAATATTCCACAACGGAAGCAATGTAAATTCGGAAGCGGAACCTACTTGAACGCTTCCTCCATCATCAGATCTCTTGTACAGGAGACCTGATAATAGAAGAAGATTTCATGTGGAGATACAGTTGAAACTAGAAGTCCTGTCATGAAATGCGCACAAATAGCACGCGGATATACGCGTTAATGTACGAGTTATGGCCCAAGTAAAGCTATCAAATTCTGTACATATGGCCTGTGCACAAGCAATGTTTCAGCCAATGGACCTCCGGGTAACCCGGAGGTCCATTGGCAGAAACATTGCATGTGTTTGCTATGAGTAACCAATAGAGCCCGCCGTGCTTTGGATGCCATTCGATATGGAAATTGCGCGCAATTCCAACGCGCAATTAAGCCTAGATAAGCGCACTATTCGTGACAGGACGTCTAGTTTTAACTGTACTTCACAGGTTTTTGTAGGATTTTGAGAACATCTAGACGATTCGAACATTTTCGAATCGGCACAGAGATCGAATCGAATCGAATCATGTGACTTTCGAATCGAATCGAAGCTTCGCAAGGCCCCACGGAACACAACGGGGTTAGAAGCTATAGTGCTGCACCATACATTTAAAACTACACTGTTTTAGATTATAATTTTTACAGCTGAGTTGCGCTCGTGTCGGCTCAGTGGTTAGAGCATTCAACTTCAAACCAAAAGGCGGACGGTTCGATCCCGACCAACGGTAGCAACGTTGTTGCCTAATGGGAGCCCTTAACTCTTTTGGCGCGGAATAATCTGAGAAACAGAATTCTTAGCGCCTAATATTCATCAGGAATTTTACAAAAAGTATAAGTTGTTAGACTAAAGCGTTATTATTTTAAAAGATGTTCTAATGATCTCATTGACAGTTTTTCAAATGATTTCCTGTATATATTTAAATGGCACCTTTATACTTTCAAGGGACGATATCGTTGTTCATGGATAGGACATAAATGGTGCATGAAACATAGGAATACGTATGTATGTTCAACCCTTTAAATTTCAACAAAACCATATCATGTGACCCCTCGTTGGAACGAACTCGTCGAGCTCGTTCCAACGAGGGGTCACATGATATGGTTTTGTTGAAATTTTTTGAAAAATTTGAAAAAATGATATATAAAATAATAAATTTTGATATCGTCTGCGTTGGGTGAAGGGTTAAAAGCACTTGGAAATGGACACACACAGTTGGCTAAAATGACTACTGCAGTACCTTTCCGTGGTTTGCCGTCTGTCGACTTTAGTCGACTGTCGCGCCAAAAGAGTTAATCAAAATTGTCCACATGGCGGCATGGTGGCGCTATGCAGTAAAACAAAACTGTACGTTGTTGGTGCACTTTCCTTCAGCCGCTGTTAAATCTGCGTCTGTCGAAGTAGAGTACAACCACAATGGACTGGTCGTAATTCACCCGTGGACAGTGATGTCCACACATGCGTTTACCAGGTAATAAAAATCATCGTTATCAAAATTTTAATTAATGAAGCACCGGGTTGTACCCGGTGATTCATTAATTAAATTTTGTTGTGTTATTCCTATAATTAGTGTTTGGAATGCAATATTATTGCGTCCGAGGATAAATCGCCCATCTATTGGAAAGTGACCAGCCCACGGCGGCGGTATTGTAGTACGTTGGGGTGTCTGAGAGTTGGCCGCCGCTTGAAAACGATTGGTGGGGAATTAGTAAAATTATAGGAAATTTGTATATCATTTGCAACAAACACAGCACTGTTCTGTGTTATTTTCAATAATCATTATCTCGGAAGGAGATGGAAACGCTAGGCCGTTTGAAATTCAGTTTGGGGATTTCAGTATTTTATTGCTTTCTAAAGTGTGATTTACTGGGATTTCCCGGTTCGATTATAAACGATAACTTAATAAGTGAATTATGCAATCAACAATTGTATCCGTGCGCGCAAACGAAGACGCCTTGCCGTGGATGTAATGGGGACTTCATTGTTTTGTTTTGTTTTTTTTTAACCCTTTACCTAACATGAAAAGCAGACGATACTTGCAAAACAAATTCTTGAATAACTATTATTTTCATTTTTTGTCTCAAAAACATAGGTTATGACCCCTCATTGGAACGAGCTCGACGAGCTCGTTCAATGAGGGGTCATAACCTATGTATTAGAGACAAAGGATGAAAAAATAATGAAAATTAATTGGCGATTTCTGAGAATAGCGCTGGTCGGTTTTGGCCGTAATGTTATGTAAAGTGTTAAATAATATTATTATCGTTAATAATGAAAAGTAATAAACAGAGTAATCGCTTCACTGGACTGGTTACGTGAAATAATTCATTCTTGGCGAGGGACTATAGTGTAAAACACTCGTACGCATTCGCGCACTCGTGTTTGTACAGCGTACCTCACCTCTCATGAATTATTTCACGTAACCAGTCCAGCCAAGCGATTACTGTCTATATATCGATACCAATATCGGACCGATTGACGAGAAAATAGTAACGTTACATGATTCTCCCTTCCAAGGGACGTAGCTAGAATGTATTCAATAGGGGTGGGCGAGGGATGTGTGATAAGTTATGTTTTCAACTTGGCTGATGTCCCAGCATTTCATAGTCTAGGCATATCCAGAGGGCCGCAGGCCCATGTCGGAGGAGAATATCACCCTCTCGATGGTAGTGGGGGAGAGGGGCCCACCGCATTGCAATTATTTAATTGTTGAACCCCTGGGATGAATTCTGAGACATCCCTGGCTTAAATATTGTGTTTTTATTTATCCACAAGAAAAATGTTTTTCCCTAACTAGCTAGAGGGTCATCAAAAGGAGGGGGGGGGGGGGTAAGTTAGATTTCCATCTGAAGCGATGTCCCAGCATTCCATGCCGAGGGCCGCACCCGTCTCGTGGGAGAGTATCACCCTCTCGATGGAGAGGAGTTTTGGGGCCTACTCCTGGAAAATAAATTATTTTTTGAATCCCTCAGATGGATTCTGAGGCCTCCCTCTGGCTTAAATGTTTTCTTTTATTTATCCACAAGAAAAATGCATTTTCCCCGGTAGGTCCATCAGTTTTCTTTTACACTGTCCAGGCTACATAATTTCTATAGGCTGGCAGCTATTGAGCCAATACCTACGCCTTCCAACGGACTGTCAGTCAGTTGGAAGGAGTAGGTATTGTTTCAACAGCTGTCAGTCTATAGTTCTTGTGTGGCGTACTCTTTGTTAGGGAAACAGGATGGTGAATTCGAAAAACCGGGCGGTCACAGATTCAAGTCAGAATTTCGGAAACTTTTGTCAGCTGACTGGAAATGTTGGAGAATTTGATAAAAAACTGTGATCACGGGTTGACAATTCAGATCAACTAGTCTGAAAAATTGAAAAAATGAAGGAAATTGATTCCTTTGAATTTCTAAGTATAGGAATTTATACGCTCGAATTTACACACCTATTGGAAATTATGATGGTTATTGAGGGGGAGAGACCCCCTCCCCCCAACCCATACGCACACACACATACACAAAACACATGTCGCTATGTGCTTGCCCCTTTCTTTACAATACAGTCAGAAACTCAAATTCACTTTTTACATGAACACAATTTTCACACGGCGTGCAATCCAGAGTTATAAATATGAGCACATTATTGTGGAATCTTCCCTTCTCACGAAATCTGAAATGTGATCTTTCTGGATCTATCTCAAACAAGTTTAACAACATTATTCTCTTGTATTTATTGGTGTTTGACGACACTTTCGACAGCCAGGCTTCCCTCGTGTCGAACAGTTTTACGGGTGGACTAAGCCGGAGTACCCGGAGACAGTCATCGAGCACCGCGGGCAACTGTCAGACTCCCGAATGTACTAAAAATCTACGCAAGCAGGGTGTTACCAAGACAGGTGCACCATCGACGTGCTGTATGACTTAGCACACAGTGCCTAAGTGCCGCCACGTGGGCTGTCAGGATTCAGTGCTTTGCCTAAGGACACGACGCAGTTACCCTTGGAGGGGGTCGAACCGTAGACACTACGGTTTTGGAGTGCAGTCAGGTAACCAGTTTGCAGCTTATATACTTGTAATACCGGTCTTACTTGTTTTTGTCATATATTTCAAATTTGTGTGTATATTTACCTTTAATAAATGAATCCGAGAGGGCGCTTTTCAGGCCCAGAAACATGATACCTTATTGTTTCATTAACCCTTTACCCAACGTAACGGCCAAAACCGGCCAGAGCTATTCTCAAAAATCGCCAATTAATTTTCATTATTTTTTTTCATTTTTTGTCTCAAAAACATAGGTTATGATCCCTCGTTGGAACGAGCTCGTCGAGCTCGTTCCAACGAGGGGTCATAACCTATGTTTTTGAGACAAAAAATGAAAAAAATTAGTTATTCAAGAATTATTTTTGCAAGTGTCGTCTGTTTTTCAGGTTAGATAAAGGGTTAATTAGGATGGCTGCTAAATGAATGTCAGGTGTTTGCCAATCAATATTTTAAACGTGTTGAAAGTATTAATTGGTCTACCCCCAAATACACACTAAAAACTAAAGTGTTAAAACTGACACTTTCAAGGTGTTAAACCCATTCTAACTCTTAGGATTTGATTTTAACACTCAAAGTGCAATGCTTTAAGCACTTAGACATTACAATCGTCAGACATCTGAAACTTGAATGGATGGCACTTCCCATGTGTCTAGCATTGGTGGTTCTTCCAGAATCGTCCATAATTTGATTTGCGGTTGGTGGGTACATAATTAAAAGGACACAACGCAGATGACGCGGACCAGGCTCGAGAGTTCGAGCCTGATCCGCGTCATCTGCGTCGTTTCCTTTTAAGTATCGCGACATTACATTTGTCAATGGTATTATTGTAACACCTGTCAAGTTCTGGGATATCTACACTTGAACAAAGTGCTAGTTCAGAACTTAGTAAGTGTTAAATACAGCACTTCAAGTGTAGTTTTTAACACTTTAATTTTTAGCGTGTAATGAGTACAGACTCTTCCAATTGCTGCTAATGAACTGACATGGATGTACCATCAGGTTTCAAAGGGTTAAATAAACAAACTACGAATGCACACACAATGTCAATAGCATACTTGCTTACAACAGCAACTACCGATCCCATCCCATTTTCCGGCGACGCTGAAAGCTTTTCTGCTTATTAATGAATATTATAGATTTTTCGACAAGAATCAGCAAAACAAACATTGTTTGGCTTTGTATTTTCTCGACCTCTAAATATATGAAGAGAGTTTCCTGCCTCTTACATTGACCGCGAGAGTTATTGCAAAAAAATACAAACAAAAACAAAACCGTTCACATTGTGAGATAGTCTGGACTCTAAGTCGTCCACTGAGTTCCAATGTGTTCTATGTGCCTAATGGCACATAGAACACATTGGAACTCAGGGGACGTATTGTTGCTCATCCACAATTTTGCGTGAATGTATCATTACACAGGTATACATATCTTTCAGAATCTCCAAAATGTTTGGTCGTGTGGCATTATCCACGTATCATCATCCCCGACCAGATAACATCAGTGACATATCTCATTTTTTATCGATGTTGTGGTTTCAGACAATATCATTCCGAATTAGGGTCGTTAGCCGAGTGTAAACTGTAAAATAATTTTATTCATCGCAGGCTAAGCTTTCTACACGTTGCGATGAAGCATAAGAAGAACACGGCGAGGATGGAGGACAGGGTGGGGTGAGGGGGGGCAGGTATCAACGCCCCGAGATGGAGTTCTTAAAGTATTTCTCAAAAACTCCAACAAGGGTAGCTGGCTGACTCCTGATCCCAGTAATTTACCCGTGTTACGTTTTGTATTTGTATCACTATTAAACTGAAACTTGAATTTAGTGAATGAGGCTTAGATTTCTAACGCGAAATGTCACCTTCAGTGGTCACTTTACTTCCATTCGTGTCACTTTTTTGTGTCGAAGCATTTTAGTCACGTCAGAAGGTCAATCCAATCCTATACGTTCTTATTCGGCGTCCTTACACGTAGACCAGATTCTACGCGTTGGTTGCATTTGAAATTAGACATCCTGTCACATTTAGAGCACAAAATGCTCGATGGTTAACGCACTCCTCACTGCAGAAGAATGAAGAATACACAGGAGAATTTGCGCTGTGCATTTAAGAATTGAATGCATTTTTTTATAATCTTTATTTGAGTATGAACGTGTGGGAATGGGTACAAATTATGTATGAATCCCGAAGGGATTCATACAATTTGTACCCATTCCCACACGTTCATACTCCAATAAAGATTATAAAAATTGCATTCAATTCTTATAATTACATTCCCTAACTGTTTAAACTACTTTTTACCAAACAACAAAGCAGAAAGACGAAATAAAACATGTACGAACGAACGAGGCGAAAAACCACTCTCACACAAAAGACAAAGCGCACAACTCTGAGTTGAGCGCCGGTTTTCGGCATTGACCCAAATTTGTCAAATTGCCGTCGCAACGAAACTTAGAATGTTCAAAACAATTTATTAAACATATCAGTAAACTATAATCACCTATGAAACGGCAACACGTTCAAGAATAAAATCACTGAAATAATTTCACACTGTCGATTGACATTTCTTGTAAGTTGTTTGAGATATCACAAATTATTAACTTGAACGTAAAGGCGGGTCAAAGTTCGACCAAATGTATTCAATGGAAAATGAATTACATTTGGTCATGACGTTTTCATCCAGCTGACAAATGGGAATTGAGTATTTGGACCCAAAATGTATAACTACATTAACAATGTAATTATTACAAAATATAATGCGCTGTTAGTTTGTTCGGCAGTGAAATTACGAACTGAACCGATCAAAATATTGAGACTACAGGGTGGATTACTACTAAATCGCTACGGGATAAATTTTTCACCTAATAATTATTTTTAATTTCCGATGACAAAACACAAGCACAAGAAGTACATGCAAACTTCCATCACACCGGGTTCCATGTGATAAAAGTGTGCTAATGTTTCTTTTGCTATTATGAAAAATTATAAATACTTTTCGAGTGGGGAATGGCGATCCATTTAAGTAGTACTCCACTCTCTTCATTCTGACTTTTAATATCTATTTACGTCATTACATGTACTTGTATCCCAGTAGCAGTTAGGAATTATGCTAATGCTCTCTATTTACTAGTATAGAATTGTACAGAGTTGGGCACGATGTTTTTCGACAGGAAATGAGTCACGCTAATGGTGCAGTTTGATAGGGACATACGTGCACTTACTCAATGCGCTATTACTTCAAAATAGTGCACAATATAGGCACAGGACTTCCAGTTTCAACTGTAGTTTGCACATTTCTGAATGTCTGACGTGAAACGTTGAATACCCACTGCAATCGTGGTATAATATATATGTATTTATCTTTGGAGTTTGCATTTTTGTCATAGTCTGGCGCCTCTTGTGTGAGCCGTACAGGGACGTAGCTAGATGGTCTTCATTAAGGGAGTGTGATTAATTATATTTCTAAGTAGGGTTGTGATCCCAGCAGTAGGAATGTCTTGAGAGCACCCGTGCTTGGAGAGAGTGCGCGTGGGGATATCTTCCTCTCAATGGTGGAAGGTCTGGAGAGGGGGGCGGGGGGGGGGGGGGGGGCGCCACCGGGGAAAGTTTAGAATTTTTGGCATCACTGCGATTGGTTCCTAGGCTTTCCCCTGGCCTGAATGTAGTCATTAACCCACGAGAAAAATTGCGTTTTTCCAGCTAGCTCCAGGAATTTTCCCTAACAGTGACCAGGTTACACAGGGGCTATAAACTGACAGCTATTTAGCCAATACCAATACCAACTCCTTCCAACTGCGACTCAGTTGGAAGGAGTAGGTATTGGTTGATTAGCTGTTAGTCAATAGTCATTGTGTAGTCTGGCCATTGTAAGGGAAACGGAACGCTGAATTCGAAAAATCGGACCGGTCACAGACTCAAGTCAGAATTTTTGAAAATTTTGTCAGCTGATTGGAAAAATTGGATAATTTGATCGAAAACTGGAAAACCACTTTTACTCGGACCGAAAAAAATATAAGACCAATTGGAATTGATTGATATTATTGAATTTCCAACCTTTGGAATTTACATCACCGAATTTCTAACTTTTGAAATTTTAGGCGATTATTGGGGAGGGGAGATATCCCTCCAGACACCCCCCCCCCCCCTCGGTACGTCCCTGGAACCTTGCTGTAGAACAAACACAAACATTATATGCAAACTGAAATATAAAAGTACTGATTACAATTTGAAGTAACGAATCGCTGCGTCCATATTATCTCCAGTGATTGCATGCAATATATTGGAAATCGTACTCAGTTCGATTGTCTTTGCCCGGAAGCAAAACTGGAATACAGTATTGTCGCCGCGGATTCGTCAGTTTCTACGAGTGGGCAATATTTCCAAGGACACTTCATGAATTAAAACTTCCCTGATGATCAGTTTTATTACCTGGTAAATACAAGCGTGGACACCACGACCCGCGCCTGTACTGTGAGTGTTTTCATTCAATGTCAAAAAACAAGGTGACAAGACAGCATTTCATATATTAATTTATACCACAAGTGCTGCGTGTATACAGCGTTACCGGATTCAATACAGACATCGCGAAAGTGGCTAGATAAACCGCATGCATGAACGCCATGTAGGAACGCATCTGACTAGATGTTATGCATATGATCATGGCCGAGGAGAGGAAATTCGGGCCCCGGGGTTAATTCTGTGACAGTACCCTTTCAAAAGTGTCGGGATACTGATTTATTACACGCCCGTTCTTAAAAATCCCCATCTACATCAACACTAAACCATGCGGAAAATGAAAATCTGTTCCGCACACATGTGCGGAACGGACATCGTTGACAGATTCTTTTTTATAAAGAAGCGAAATTTCACTGGAATTTTCCACAAATCGTGCACCGCAGTTACAATTTGAATCGCTAGCGATAGCTAAAAACCGTCCCCTGAGTTTCAATGTGTTCTATGTGCCAGTGGGCACATAGAACACAATCGAACTCAGAGGACGAAATAATAACACGGGTTCCCCTCGCAAATTTGGTTGGCGATAAAATGTGTTCTCGCTGAAGATAGTTGTCAAATGAATTGTTGAGTGTCCATCTAATAATGTGTTTATATATGTGGAGGCATGTAATAAACACAGAACGACACACGCGTGTGAATGGGTTCATAGATATGGCACCTGTGTCATCGCGGAAGGATAAAACTCGAGGACTATGGCCTCTCGTTCTATCCTTCTGCGCTGGCACTCGTGCCATATCGATTAATCCATTCACACACGCGTGTCGTTCTGTGTATACAGTTGTCAACGGAACGATGAAGAAAATTTTGAACTCAGTTATTAAAGGAGACTTCCGGCGGCTTTGAAAACTCACGTTATTTTTTGGTCGTCAAAATGACGTCTTTTAGCATCATATTTCAAATTTGCAAGTTTATCAGTGAGTATCCAGTGACCCACAGTTATAGTTTTTAACGGTACAATTATTAAAGTGAAAACTTTATTAAGTTGATTTCATAGTTATCAATTCAAGAATCATGCAGTCCAAACCTACAACCGTTGGTCAAGTGCAGTGCCCCATTCGGGATACAACACCCTTCTTGATTGTTGACACAGGAGTCAGAACTTAGGAGGAATGGTGGTCTGACCCAAGAATCGTGGATCCTGGGCCAAGCCCCCAAAATTCACCCGTGTTACTACCCCAGTCCCCCTCTCTCACCCCGGCCCTGCATATGATTGACCTTATGACATGACTGAAATCCTTCAACACAAAACTCTGTTACGCAAGAAAGTAAACAGATTATTACTTTTTTCTAATAAGCCACGCCTCATTCGCTTAGTTAAAATTTATTCGTGGTATAAATATAGAACGCAACTCAGGTAGAGAATATGGGGATAGGGGTCAACGAGCCTTGTTGTAGTTTTGCCTCTATTTAACTCGCTCCTACGGCGCTCTTGAATCACTTGAAATATTCTGAACTCACCCTCATTGTCTTCTTCTAGTGTGTACAAGGTGATATCCCGTTTACCCCACTTTCTTAACCCTTCAACCACTAGAAGTATCTTCCATGTCAGTCCAGTGGCAACAATAGGAAGGGTCCATATTCATTATATGGGGGAGCCTCGAGACTTCACGTTGAAAATATTGATTGGTTTCCCCGCACATTCGTTTTGCAGCTATCATACTGCCATACTATCATACTTCAAGAAATAGTGACGCAACATAAATAAACGGCTTTTCGGGTTCAAAGGGTTAATAGAACTACGGTACAGTCGCCGTGGACTGGTCATAATCCACGCGTGGACAGTGGCGTCCACGCATGCCTTTACCAGGGAATAAAAATCATTATAACAAAAATTTTAATTGATGAAGAACCGGGTTGTACCCGGTGCTTCATTAATTCAATTTGTGATAATTATTCTTATAATTAATCTTTTAGTGAATCTAATATTATGGCGTCAGTGGAAATATTGCCCACGCGTGCAAAGTGCCCAGTACATGCCGTACTGCAGGGGAATAAGTGGAACGATTCGTAACTGCTAATTAATTCTCCATCTGTTTGAGTAAAGGTTATGACTTATGGTTCATATCACTTTAGAAAGCCAGGTTATTGAATAGATCATTTAATTATTTGGCAAAAACCAAAGTGAACATATATTACACAATATTTACATTGAAAATTGCATATTTATTTATATATTTATTTATTGGTGTTTAAGGTCACATATTTCTGCACAATGGCTAACCATGACCGTGACAGTTTTACGGGTGGAGGAAGTCGGAGTACCCGGAGAGAACCACCGAGCAACGGCGAGCAACTGTCAGCTCCCCAACATACCAACTCCACACAAGGAGGGTTAGCATTGGTTGAAGACAGGTGCACCATCGACGTGCAGTACGCCTTAGTACACAGCGTCACCGTGCCCCCACGTGGGCAATGGGGGTGAAGTGTCTTGCCCAAGGACACAACGCGGTTGCCGCAGGTGGGATTCGAACCGAGGACCTCTCGACTTGCAGCCTGCACCTCTACCAACTGAGCCACTGCGTTGAAAATTGCATAGCTAATCAATAATAAAATTCGCACAAAAAGTGTACAAAAAATGAAGAAAATGTAAACAAAACTTACATTGAAAATAGCACAGCTGATATGATAAATACTGATAATCACAAACACAAATATTTTCAAAATGTCACAGCTTATTTCTAAATAATTTACAAATGGACCCTTGTTTGCATCAAGGTACAACCTGCAATGCTTTAGCACCTTGATGTACTCCGGGGACAAAATATAAGATATAAGGCAGTCAACGTTTCCCTCCTTTACAATACCATATGCTTCAAGATGAAAGTGAAGGAACCACACTGTAACTGCGTGGCATGTCTGCTAATGTTGCATTATGTATAAGACAGCTGTACAACAATCACGTTAAAGTTAACCCTTTAACTAACGAATCGCCAGCATCCGTCCGCGTAATATGCAAATTCAGCAGTTGAAAGAATTTAAGTTTTCAAAATATTTCAACAAAACCATATCATGTGACCCCTCATTGGAACGAGCTCATTGAGCTCGTTCCAAGGAGGGGTCACATGATATGGTTTTGTTGAATTTTTTTGAAAAATTTAAAAAAAATGGTATTTAAAATAATAAATTTTGATATCGTCTGCGTTAAAGGGTTAAAAGGATAGACTTAAGTAAAGGTTGGAGTATGGTTGACGAATAATACATGAAATAGAATGAGGGCGAAGTACGAGTCAACATGCTCTAACCTACATTGCACATATCGTTCACCTCGAGTACAACTCACTAGAGAGTGTTACTGAGTTCAACTCAAAATGGTTAAAGCTTTTCCAAAGAATTCCCCCAAAAACTTGTCAGGCAAACGAAAAGTTACACGCTGCACTGCGCTTTACAATGCAGGTTTGGGTGACAGATCTGTAAAGGCAAGAAGTGGGCACCGCAGCAGTGCTGTTCAGGTGTATCAGCGGCCCTCGACGGAAATGAATAAGCACGTTAGAAATGTACTACAACCCGGAAAATGCCACACCGCTTCTTCTACAGTTAAAACTAGAAGTCCTGTCATGAAATGCGCACAAATAGCACGTTCATATGCGCGTTAATGTGCGCATTATGGCCCAGGTAAAGTTATCAAATTCTGTACATACGGCCTGTGCACAAGCAATGTTTCAGCCAATGGACCTCCGGGTAACCCGGAGGTCCATTGGCAGACACATTGCCTGTGTTTGCTATGAGTAACCAGGAGAACCTGCCGGCTTTGGATGCCATTCGATATGGCAATTGCGCGCAATTCCAACGCAATTAAGCCTTGATAAGCGCACTATTCGTGACAGGACTTCTAGTTTTAACTGTACTGTAGTAAAGCGGGACCCTCTTCAGATCGCGATTTTTTCTGCACCATCACATACCGATCTTTGTTACAAAACTGGATTATCGGATTCAGTTACTGATGAGAGTAAGGGCGCTTCAAGCAGTCAACAAAATGCAAACGTTAGAGTTTTGAAAGTCGTCGTTCCTGAAAACATTACTGTTATCGAGATTGAAAAGTGTGGTAAAAAAATAAAACTCGAAATTTGAGAGAACCAAACTTGGTGTTTTGAAAATGATAAATGCTGAACTTTGACCGGGTAACATTATTATGACTTGTTTTGTTTCCAATTTTCCGTATTTCTTTTCGAACTTTGAACAGAGTAAATTATATTATATGTTCATTTCTTTCTCTATTGATTGATTTCTGCTCCAGATAACCAACCGATTATTGATTATGTTCCTACAATATTTCTAAAGAGACATCGCTTGTTTTTCACACCTCGTGTTCAATCACAGTTTTCCAAACCTCCCTTTTGATCACCAACATTTGTGTTAAAAAGTGTGGTACTAGGAGAAAAACTGTGATATTACACTCTAAAATTACTTGGGTTAAAAATTAACCCAAATCAACTGGGTTGAGTGAATATGAACCCAATTGGGTTCATATTCACTCAACCCAGTTGATTTGGGTTAATTTTTAACCCAACTGATTTTAGAGTGTACATGATATAGAACACTGCTTCTATGGGCCTTTCTCGGCTTCTGATTGGCTTCTGATTGGACGAGAGGTGAAGGGTATGTGCTAAAGTTTGATGAAGCGCGTATATTTACTAGCATTTATAATCTAAAATGCAAACAATATGATAACTATAATTATTCTTTCTAATTAATTCACACTAGTGTACAAATTATGAAAGCAACTATAACACGTTGCCTTTGGAATAGTGGGAAGAACCGATAAGAGCAATCCGTTGGTGCTAAATTCACAAAGTGAGACAAATGGGAATAAACTATACACTTGGAACTGACTTAAGCAACTCCTGAACTGTTTCATGACTGTGAGGTTGCTGTGACTGATTATTATGTTTTAATGATTGCTATGTGGTGCAGTACATTTCATGTAGTGAAACATGATGTTTCTGTTTGATGGCGTGTCCCAAACACATCCCCTCGTCCACGCGAAACATGCTTCCCACAAGAATACTATAATCCACATGCAATATATGGGTATAAACAAGAACATTTGTCACTTATTTTATCAGTAAATGTTTATATGGCAAGGAGGAGACTGTCAGATACACTAAGATGGCAAATCGTTGGCACATGCAACAGGCATGTCATTCAAAGCTATTGGAAGGCAACTTGGCTGTAGTCATTCTGTCATCAGCAGACTTGTCCGAAAACATCAACAAACCAACGATGTTAAGGGCCGACCAAGGCCTGGACTTCCCCAAAAGACCTCTGCTCGGGAAGATCGGAGTCTGGCACGCCGAACCCTTTTCTTCAGAAGGGTCCAAATGGTCTCAATGCACTGGCTTTTGGAGTCCAGAAGGGGCATCAAGTGTCCAGTTCTGTCCAATCAGCATGAAAGAGAATGTTTGGAGGGGTGTATGACAAGACAACACTGGAATCTCAGGACGCGGAGAAGAGTCTATTGTTCAGACGAGAGACGATTTCTGCTTCACGTCACAGATGGTCGCATTATAGTGTGGAAGCATAGAAATACTGCTTACATGGCAAGGAACATCAGACCTACTGTTCCTTATGTTGGGGGATCAATAATGATCTAGGGATGCCTCTCTCATGATTGTAAACTTGATAAGGTGACTGTACGTGGGAACCTCAGTGGTCATCAATATATCCGGGACATTCTGAATCTGTTTGTCGTGCCTCATTTTGACAACCACCCGTTGGCTTCTCGCCCTGTATGACTATGCAAGGCCACATCGTTCCCATGCTGTGAGAGCATTCCTTCAGGACAACGCTGTTATAACACTACCTTGGCCTGCAATGGGCCCCGATTTGAATCCATTAGAACATATCTGGGACTTTCTTGGGCACGTGATGGATACACTCGCTATTGAAGTCAGACACTGCTATTGTGTTCAGGAAATCACAAGTTACATTTTTTGTCAGTAATTACCGTCATTATTATTAATTATTCCTGTAATTAGTGTTTCGTATCTGATAATTTTGCGTTCGTGGAAATATTGCCCACCCATGGAAAGTGGCCAGTCCACTGCGGCTGTACTGTACTTCGAATATGGATTGGTAATGAAACACCTGTCGGGTGAACTTTTCTGTCACATAATATTCCCAATGCCTACGGAAACAAAACGTAAGAAGGAAAAGAAAATAGCATCCAATGCCAGCGGAAAGGGTGGAGGTCCAGGTCAGTAATTCGGGAACAATGATGGGTGGGGTGTCGGGCTTGTTACAACCGATAATGTTACAACGCCGCATAATGTTACACCAACGCATAATGTTACAAGCAATGTAGTAAACAACCGATAATGTTATAAACTCCGCATAATGTTATAACTTTTTTCAACCCGTTATGTTATAAAAATCGACGCATAATGTTATAACGTTTTTCAACCCGTTATGTTACAACAAATTAACCGAAAATGTTATTCAAATAAACATATTTTTGGTAATTTATACTGTCATGGCATCAGTTTCAGGTGGAGACCGTCGCTCTGTATTTGAGGGAACTCTTCAGTTCCCAATATAGAATAGGACCATTCTGACTTTAAATAATATATACCATTATTGTAATAAACCCATTTCTGTGATAAATTACGCGTCCATTATATGGTCAGACATTAGGTAAAGATACTATCCTATGATTCAAGGATACTAAGTCCGCGAAATCCCCCTTTTCGTCGTATGAAGCAATGAAAGCTATGAAAATGAGCACGATGCGCGCAAACTCATACGTCTCAAAATGAAAGCTATGAAAATGAGCACAATGAGTACCTCTTCATACCCTCATTAAGGACACTATCCTACCTTTATTTGGGAGTGTTTTCTGGAGTGTTTGGTCAGTTTTCTGAAGATTGTCAGGTTGTTTGCATTAATTCGATATCTATTGTCCGGTTGTTAGGGGTGAAACGGAGCACGTGTTCCCATAACAACACGCGCTGCGCATACGCACTCCTACCATCTATTATCATGACAATGACCTCACAACATGACCACCCACGTGCAGTATGATGACAACCCACCATGACCGCCCAGTCACGTGACATGACGTCACTTCCCCGGTCCTGCCCCGGGGTCCTACAAAATGGCTCATTTTCAACATACATAACTACTCAACACCATCATCAACACCACCACAACACCAACATCAACACAACTTCTCCTCCACAACCTCCTCCTTCTCCCCCTATACAGCCTGTTCTAGTGATTCCGCCTTTTCCAGAACCTGTAATCCCAAATTCATCACTTTCACTTCTTCCAACATCTCCACCATCTATATTATCATACCGTCTAGCACTACTTCCTTATAGCATTCTCAGTTAGCCTTCTTTGCACAATCTCCCTGATGTACTAATTCATGACCTCCTCTCTTTCTCAGCCTAATCCCTGCCCACCGCTTCCAGTCCTCCTAAACCCCATTCCTCTTCCTACCCAGTCTCGCATCTTATTCTTGTTCTGTGCGATACTACCAACCCGCCACAACCACCATATGTACCTCGCTCCATCCAACTTTTTGACCTCTTTTAACTCCACCTCATTTTTGTTCACTGTCAGTTGTTAAAATGTCAAATTAATGAAAAATAGGATATTCTTATGACTAAGAAATATGCGACAAATGAGTTTTAAATGCCCAAAACAAGCAGAAACAGAGGCATTTGCCCATCTCCAAAGGCGTCAGGGGACTATGGTACACTACATTTCTGGAATCGGAGACTACGTATGTCGGTAAACGTACCAACCGGATAAAATAGCACCCCTCCGCCACCACCCCCGCCTTCACCATGCTGGGCACTGGATGATAATGGTAATGACGTCATACGATTGAGTTACCAAGATAATCCGCGTCTATGTAACGTGACTAGGTCATTCTATGATAAATTCCCGGGAGTTGGGGGGGGGGGGGGGGGGGGGGTATATCCTCGCCTTAACCAGAGCAGAAACCTTTCGTATAAATATTACATACCTTTATGTGGCTGGTAAGTGGTGAAGTCCATCTACAATAGCTGTAACTGGAATTAGTATACAGAAATTATAACATTATCGGTTAATTTGTTGTAACATAACGGGTTGAAAAATGTTATAACATTATGCGTCGATTTTTATAACATAACGGGTTGAAACAAGTTATAACATTATGCGGAGTTTATAACATTATCGGTTGTTTACTACATTTTTGTAACATTATGCGTTGGTGTAACATTATGCGGCGTTGTAACATTATCGGTTGTAATAGGGCTCTGGTATGCTTCATACAGTTAAAACTAGAAGTCCTGTCACGAATTGTGCGCTTATCTAGGCTTAATTGCGCGTTGGAATTGCGCGCAATTGCCATATCGAGTGGCATCCAAAGCACGGCAGGTTCTCCTGGTTACTCATAGCAAACACATGCAATGTTTCTGCCAATGGACCTCCGGGTTACCCGGAGGTCCATTGGCTGAAACATTGTTTGTGCACAGGTCATGTGTACAGAATTTGATAGCTTTACTTGGGCCATAACGCGCACATTAACGTGCATATCAACGTGCTATTTGTGCGCATTTCATGACAGGACTTTAGTTTTAACTGTAAGTAGCCACACGAGTTGTCTATTGAATTAGAATACATTTATTTACAGACGACATTTCAAAGTCTCATGGGGGATAGTATCTGCTATATATACAGTTTAATATTTAAATCATTTTGGATGGGGATTCTAGAAAATGGACTCGTTTTCAGTCCAATTCGAAAAATTCCCCCGAATGAAATATTTTCGCGTGTGGACTGCATGTGAGTCTCGCAGCGTCGTAAAGACAGCCACGTACTAAAGTGGGAAAATGTTTACAGCTGACTTCAGTGACAGCGAAACAGCTTTCACGTCACCAGACGTCAACCATGCGGGGAGTTATTGCGTTGATTGACCTGTCACCATCGTAGGAGGGAAAATGGTCTTCCGACGTTTATCGCTGGGGTTCTAGCAATCCAGTTGTATGGAGACCAGTGCTGTATAAGTATCACGTAACTAAATATTTTCCCATAGGAGACCATTATAACATTCAGGCGAGAAAAGTATAATCGCCTCAATTTAACCCTTTCAGACTTTAATTATTCTGACGTTCAAGCGTCAATGGGAAGAATTCAGTTTCTTCAACATTTTTCAAAACACGACGTCAAGCGACGCAAAGTACAAATAACAAGATATTTTTCACATTGGTGATTATCTGGTTGAGGGCTAGATTATTTTTAGTGGTCTGAATTTGTTATTCAAAACTTGTTTTATTACAAATTATTGGAGAGTGCCCATAGGCACTTTCCAATAACTTGTAATAAAAAAATTGATATAGACAAAATATTATTTGTGTTTGACTGAATATAAAATATAAGTAAGGGAAGAGATGGCTTTTGCTCTGGTATCCTCATTTTGAAAGCCCTGATAGTGGCGTCCAGCACTCAACCACTTAAGAAGTATTGACAGTAGGATTATATTAGTATTTTAAGCTGCGATAACATTTCGTTCAACGGTTGTCACTTAGCACTATTCAGGAGAACATAGGAAGTGAGGTTAAAGGTTTAAAAAATCGAAAAATAATAACAAAACAAATGAACACCATGTATTAATGCGCTGTTTGATTTCGTTTGTCATTAGGCGTACAAAAGTATTAAAGGGTTAAGTTTGGCATTCAAATATCTTTGTCAAGTGTAGCTCCCTTAGACAACTTTGTCTGACCTGAAAACAAGGGGTCATGCAACAAATAAGAGGGAAAAACTACAAGGAAGGGAGGTACCAGTCACGTGCACATATACTACTCAATGTTTGCTAAGCACCAAATATTTGACACATCATTGTGAAATTTGCTTGTGACATATTTGCGATATTTTTGGTGGATATGATTGAGGAATGTATTTAGATGGACCCTATTGTTTACATTAGCTCTCTTAACAGACAGACTTTTCGTGACAGTCATGGTGTTTTCGTGTACTGTCTACATGTACATGACATGTGTATGGTACTCAGTCTTCATTTCAACACAAATCCTTGTGATTTAATGAATGAATATGGCAAATGCAAATGTAAGAAGACATTTGTCTGAAGGAGAAATGTGGCGAGCTGTATGGATGGTGGAGCAAGGGGCAACCCATCGTCAGGTTGGTGAAGCCCTTGGTGTGCACCATACGGTGATCACCAGAGCCTGGTCAATATGTCAGTAGTATGGCACACCAGTAAGACGGCATGGTGGTGGCAGAAACAGGGCAACATCTGCAGCTGAAAACGGCCCGTGGGAACTGCTTTGCCACAGCAACCCAGCTTCGCAGTGACCTTCAGATTGCATCCAGGGTAAATATTTCGACGCAGACTATCCAGGCAAGGTTGCACGAAAGTGGTATCCGATCGAGAAGACAGTGTATTCGCATCCCGCTGTCCCAGAATCACCCCCAGGCACGATATGAATGAGCCATGCACCACGTTGGATGGACCAATGGAAGATTGGCGACCTGTCCTTTTTACAGATAAGTCAAGGTACTGTCTAGACCACACAGGCGTTCTAGGGTATGAAGAACACCAGGAGAGAGATTCCATGCAGCCAACATTACTGAGCATGACCGCTATGGTGGAGGGTCAATCATGGTCTGGGCGGCATCAGCTGGGATGGGCTTACAGAGCTCTGTGTCCTTGAACGTGGTACATTGACTGCACAAAGGTATATTGGTGAGATCCTAGATGTCCACGTCAGATTCTATGCAGGTGCAGTAGGTGATAGATTCATTCTGATGGACGATAATACCCGTCCTCATGTTGCCCATGCTGTCGGGGAGTACCGACAGAGGGAGGGGATTGAGCGTATGGACTGGCCATCAAGATCCTCTGACCTCAATCCAATTGAACATGTTTGGAATGAGTTGCAGCTTGCAATTTCAGCCCGTCCAGTCCAGCCAAGAAGTGTCCAGGAGCTTGGTGCCCTGCTGGTCCAAGAATGGAACAACATCTCACAAAGGACCACCAGGAACCTGAATGGGAGCATCAGAAGGCATTGTCAAGCTGTAATTAACAGTAATGGGTCTCAGAGTCGATATTGAAGCCATATCAGTTCGCTCCGTCAACTTTTTGGCATATTGAAGAAATTCCTCTTTTACCCAAAATATCCATTTTCCATGGTTATCATATTCAAAAGCTGAAAAATAATGTCAAACACAAATAAAATCTTAATTTCTGTACTTAAATAATTAAAGATATAATTAAATAAAAAGTATATGCACTGAAACATAGAACAGGTAGTTGGATATACTTGGTGCTTAGCAAACTTTGAGTAGTATATTTTTCATGTAATTCCCAACAAAAACACACCAATAGTCAATTGTATGTTTTGTCAAAATGTGATCAAACCACCCTGTTTATTTATCTGGAATATTCAACAATAATGAAAGATGTCAGTAGAATGCTTCAAATGTTTATTGAAACAACATATTTTTTCAAGACTGTTTATTTTCTGGAGACTGCAACATTTCAAGGCGGGTAACTTTAATTCAAATATTTACTTCAGTGATACCTTAAAGAGCACTAATTTGAGTAAAGAACAGTGACGCCATGTTTGATTTTGTAACTGTAAACCACATGACAGATTTTGTGATATACTCCGCCATTTCCTTTTCACTCGTCTTACAGTATCGCCACAAGAATTATTGATATTTCTTTCTTTGATTGCTGTTTTATCTCCCATTTATTTTTGTGTTGAGAATTCTACAATACAAGTGTATTGTTGACAAGTGGACATTTTATGTTCAATACTGGTACTTCTGCTGCAGCAATTCGAGGACATTATACATGTACTTCACTTCCAGTTCGATTGCTTTTATTGTTGAAAAAAGTCTACACTGACCCCAACGTCCGAAGCAGGTACTCTATAATACAATGGAAATCAATTATGGTCGCCGATACGATAATTCGTCCAATATTTTGTTGATACTTACATATTATCATAACAGTGTGTTGATCCGTGTCGTAGTATCACGTCGAGTTGAGGTGGCCAGATTGTCGGATCACACGAGCTGCCGCAGGCATACCCGAGCCTGTTTATTATATGACTGACACACAAACAGTAACTTAATTTGCTTACCTCGATTTACTTATTCCATTGAAAGCCGAACATAAAAAAAGCAAACGAAACTTTGTAAACAACGGCAATGGCTTCCCTGGTTACGAATTCTTTTTTTAACGGATAAATAGTCCGACGTTATCCATACGGAAATTCTCGGCAATGTCCGTAGGAGTGTGATATGGATTTTTGATCCGGGAAAATCTGGTGTGATCTGATAGTCTGGATAGACATCGTCAAGCAGTAGTGGTATTTGGGGTAAAAATATCATAGCCATATAATAAATACGGGTTCTTACCACTATGTGCATGTACCTGAATCAAAACACAGATCTTGGCATTGAGAACATAACCCCTTCGTCCATACACGTAGGGGCCGTGGCCATGCACAGGGGACACGTGCTATATTTAACGAAACATTAACAGCCAATGTCATATCGTGTCGGTGACAGTTTTACGGGTGGAGGAAGCCGGAGTACCAGGAGAGAACCACGGAGCAACGAAGAGCAGCTGCCAGCTCCCCAACATCGTAACTCCAAGTACTGCAGCAAAGGCACGGTTAGATTGGTTGAAGGCATGCGCATCATTGACGTGCAGTACGCCTTGGTACACGGCGTCATCGTGCCCTCATGTTGACTATCGGGGTTAAGCGCCTTGCCCAAGGACCCAACGCAGGAGTCCGAATCGATCGCTCAGACGGTCAACCATCCAATGACTAATCCGCTCGACGTTGCTTAACTTCGGTGACCTGAGGAGAACCGGTTACTGCAACGCCATGAAATTAAAAGTTGTTTGAGATAATAACGAAAATATTTCGGACTTAAGAGCAAAATAATAAGACAGAATGCAACGAAGGTGGAGTTCAGGGGACTGAAACCAACGTTGTATTTCACATGCAGCGAAAAAAATTACAACAATGGTTGTTAAATCCAGTCGCCCAAAATCTATCCGTGTTGTGTGCTGCATTTATACCACGATTCCACTTGAATTGACCCGAGAGATTTTTTTCCGGTCCAGGATCGCGATACGAAGCATAATAAAATTAAAAATTGGTAATATAATGAGGCGAGTTTATTCCAATTTAAGCTATTTTCACACGAACACATAGATTGACAAAGTAGAGGTGTTTCTTAAATTATTCTCGTTTGTAAGCCGGATATCGATATATGAACATTTTCTTTGCCCTCAACTTCGAAATTATAGCTACGTTTGTGACACAGTCTTGCAACTGACTTCGGTTTAACCCTTTATCTATCGTAACGGCCAAAACGGGCCAGCGAGATTCCCAAAAATCGCCAATTAATTTTCATTATTTTTTAAATTTTTTTGTCTCAAAAACATAGGTTATGACCCCTCGTTGGAACGAGCTCGTCACAACCTATGTTTTTGAGACAAAAAATGAAAACAATTAGTTATTCAAGAATTATGTTTGCAAGTGTCGTCTGCTTTTCAGGTTAGGTAAAGGGTTAAGACCCTACGAATCGAATCACGTCTATTATTCGAAATCGAATCGAATCATAATAATAATAATAACACTTTGGCCAGCCGTTGTTTTGTCGCGGTTCTCGGACGAGAAGGCCATGGTTACCCCTGTGCTCCCAACTGCCTCCCTATTCCCACGCTTCTCCTCTCCTCCCAACACTCGGAGACGAACTGCTTGATGATATCCCTTGTCCCATTCTTCCCAATCTCTCCGATTAGCATATTAACCCTCTCCTTTGAGTCTCCCCCTAACCACATGTCCTTCATTCTCCCATCCCACTTTCCCATTATACTCCCAGTGAATCTCATTCTTTTAGGCTGATACTTTGGGCATTCAAGAAGAAAGTGTTCCAGGGTCTCCACCATGTCCAAGTTACACATCTGGCACTCCCTTTCACCGTCTTTCCCAATTTTTCCCCTCAGCTCCAGGGATCGCGACCTCAGCTTGAACAACAGTGACCCCCCAAAGGTGCCATCAAGGTACTCTTCAAAACCTGGCTTCTCTTTATCACGCAGGCCACCCAAAGACCTCTCTGATTTGACCCCCTCTCGCCAATTACGGTTACAATCTTCCATGACCCTTTCTCTGACGATTTTTTTACCCTGGTTTGCCCCAACGTCCAGGTCCGAGATCTCCAATGAGTAGTTCTCTACTAGCTCCCTCATTTGGACCATCCACCCCGTTTTGATATTTGAGTTGAAAATTCTCAGGAACATTACTTTACACCATCGGCTGTCGGGGAGATTTACCAAATAATTAAGATAACCGAGCTTCAACAGGTCTATCCTGTCCTTGATCCTCATCCACCCAAGCTCACCCCTGATTGCTTCTAGCGCTGCGGCATTACTCGACCCCGTTATCCATCGGCCTGCATCGTTCTGCAGGATTTCCAAGCTCTTTACGGCCGTCTGGTTTAGGGGTACCACTTCCGTACCGTATGTTATACTTGGCAGACCCACCATTTCCCAAATGGTTTTCCCCACGAAAACCTTATTGAAACTGTTTCTCCCTATAAGTTTCATTTGGTTAAGGGTTCGCTTCCCCTTCAGAATCAATTTATTTGTGTGGTTCCGGTAGATGCCTCTTCCTGTAATGTTTATATTTACCCCCAAATACTCGTAATCACCCGTCTCTCCCACACTGAGAAGTTTGCTGCTCCCTTCCGGAATGCAGAACTCACCCACTCTCCACCTTCGAGTGGGGTCCACTTTGCGGCCCACAGGTATAACTTTGCTCTTGCTTTCATTAAGTTCGAGTCTCCATTTGCTCCCATATTTCCCAACAATTCCCAGCATTTTCGTTAGCCCCTCTTCGCTCTCTGACACTAGAACCATATCGTCTGCAAAAAATAGCCCTGGGATCTTCACGTCACCAACTGCTACCCCCTCCTCGCTACGCAGGAGTTCATCTCCTAAGCCTTTGATGTACAATGCAAACAGGATCGGCGAAAGGATACACCCCTGTTTTAGGCCTATCTCCATAGGCACACGTTTCGTTGTAATGTTTCCCAGGTTAAGTTCACTCTGTACATCTTGATATAATGCTTTCATAATTCCAACAAACTCGCCTCCTAAGCCCATAGCCTCCAGCTTGCGCCACATACCTTCCCTCCATACTCTATCGTATGCCTTCTTGATATCCAAAAAGGCCATAAACATCTTTTTCTTTTTTGCTTTCGCGGATTCTATCATTTGGGATAGTGTGAAAAGATGGTCAGTAACTCTCCTTCCCTTCCTGAAGCCATTCTGGATTTCTCCCAAAAAACCCTTCTCCTCAATTACCTCCTCTAGTCTCCCATAAAGGACTTTACAGAAAACCTTTCCAATGTTGCTACTGACAGAGATACCTCGATAGTTATCCAAAACGTCTTTTTCCCCCTTTTTGTGAATAAATGTCACTTTGCTTTCCCTCCACTCCTTTGGGACCTCTTGTTTTTCTATGGCTAAATTGAATAGGGCAGTTAGGCTTTCCAAGAGTTCCTCTCCCCCTTTTTTGATAAACTCGTTAGGAATTTCGTCCACCCCTCCCGCTTTTCCATTCCTCAATTTTGAGATCACCCTTCTCACCTCCACAGTTTTGATTTCGCTGCACACGAAGTCCGAGAGATTTTCCTCGACCTGGTTCGGACACTCCGGTGGGTTCCCCATGCCCCATCGCTTATCGTTTACCTTTTCCCAGTGCTTGACTAGTTCTAATGCGATTTGATCTCGCTCTTCTGTAACTCTGCCATCTACTTTAATGCTCTGTTGGTTATTCCCTTTGTTACGTTTGTTCACCCATTTCCAAAATACGCTCGAACTCGACCCCCCTGTCGTTCTTATCGTCCTAATAAGACTGCCATTTCGTACTCTCCGGTTGTCGTCTTTAATCTTGTTTACTTTATTTCGTGCTTGTTGGTATTCTTCCTTTGCTACCATGGCCTCATTGCTTTCCACCCCCTTAAGTTTTCTACTTCTCCTGTATGCAGCACATTTAGCTTTTCTAACCTTTATGGCCCTTTTCAGTTCTTCGTTCACTCTGTACCCAAGTTCCCGTGTTGGCACCCTAATCTTTCCTACACTTTCCTTCCCTGCCTCCACTAGGCTCGCAACTATGGCGTCGGCCATCTTCTGGACACTACCCCCCTTGTGTACGGCTGCAAGCTTTGGTTTCAGTTTTTCTTCGAACTTCACCCAGTCGGCATCCTTTTTGAGTTCCCAAATATCCTTGAAGCTTCCTTTCCTTTTCTCTAGGTTTTTGGCCCTCATCGTCACTGTAATCAAGTTGTGATCACTATCCAACTCCATTTTGCCCTCATCATCCACTTCTACCCTTATCACCTCCCTCCATAAATTCATATCTATGAGAATGTAGTCAATTATTGATTTTCTGTCGTTTCTCTCCCAGGTCCATTTCCCCTTACATCTAGCGTCCCTGTTCAGAATCTTCAGACCGAGCTCATTTGTGAAGTTCAACAGCTTCCTTCCATTCCTGTTGACTTTCTTGTCCCCACCCTCTATGCCTTCTTCCTTGTCACCTATGTGTCCATTAAAGTCGCCCATCAGAATTATACCGAGCCCCCTGTTTTCTAGTTCAGTGATATTGGACCTTAGTGTTGAGTATATCGAGTCATTCCACTCGGGTTTACTTCCCTCCACCGCACAGTACACAATCCCAAGGGCAATACTTTTGTTTCTCAGACTGATCTTTACCCATCCAATTTCTTTTGACACATCAGCCGAGGTGATAATATCTTCCAGATCTGTAATCAGCGACGGTTTTAAATCCTCTTTAATGTACATGCCTACCCCTCCCCCCTTTTTCTGGCCTTCCGTTCGCCCTACACCTATCCACACATACCCGCTTACTTGGTCTACCCGTTCCTCGTGTCTTACCCACGTCTCGCTTAAGCCCATGACATCAAACTCCTCTGCCTCGATCAATGTAGCAATTTCACTTACTTTCCGGTGGAGACCCTGGATGTTGCTATAACCCACTTTCAGGGTACCGAGGTTCATTGCCTTCCGCCTATTGGGCCCATTGTTTTCTGGTGCTAGTCTTGGTAAACTTATTCTGTCCCCCTCACTCTTGTTCACCCCACCTATGTCCACTCTCGTTATACTTGTCTCTGACCTCCCACCCCGCTCCTCTCCAAAAAAGGCTCTGCTACCCGTAGAATTTTATCCCCTAATACCCGTTTCCCCGCCCTGCTAAGATGCAGCCCGTCACGCCCGTACATGCTCCCATTGCCCCAAAACGTGTCCCAATGGTCGATAAAGGGAATTCCCAGATCAACACAGTAGTCCTCTAACTCTTCATTTAGCGCCAAAATCCTTGAGTTCCGTTCGTCCCCACCTCCAAGGACAGGAAGGACCCCGGATACGACTACCCTTGCATTCCTACTTAGCAGTTTGCCGACTAAGCCTCTATACGACTCCACCAAACTTACTGACCTTCTCTCCCTGATATTGTTGGTCCCCACATGGACCACCACTACCGGTTCCGGTCCTGACCCTGCCACAATGCCATCTACCCGATCCCTGAGATCCTCCACCTTCGCCCCCGGAAAGCACAAGACTGTTCGATTGGAACTATCAGGACCACAAACTACATTGTCAATCCCACGTACAATGCTGCTCCCCGCTACCACTAATTTTCTTCTTCTGGCCCCAGTTCCTATATCATCTGCACCTCCTCTCGTTTTGCAAGCTCCTGGCTCCCTCTTTCTCTTGACCGCCCTCCTTACCCCGACTGGCCTATCATCATCAACAACCATCTCACCCCCCACACTTTCCCCCTCACTCTCGTCCCCAGAGGTATCAGAGTCTAAAACACTAAACCTGTTTTCTAAACACCGCCTAGCAACCTTGGCAGCCTTACGCCGACTCTGGCTTCCGGACTCGACGCAGCCCTGACCTGACGCCACCTTCCGAATTTTCCTACTAGAACCCCCCTCCTCAGTTACACCCCCCACATCAAGCATTATTCCCCCACGTTTCCTGCTTCCCAGTTTTCTCCTTGAGTCCACAACGACCTTCCACCCACCTTCCACCTCACCATCGTAGGTAACCTTCAACGGGGTAACTCCAGATACACCGGCCCTCCCCAACCTCCCTCTCAGCTCTGCAATCTCCCGCTCGAATCCATCACACTTCTCTAACAACTGTAAAATATCCCTGCAATTCGCACATACCCCACTACTCTCCATTGACCGACCACCACCATACCTCATATTACACTGTCTGCATGCCTCCGAATCCTCACTCTCCCCCACCTGCACCCCTCGACTCACCTCCCTCAGACCTCCCTTAACACCCATACTTACCTCCGTCTGAACGCCCATCGAACACTTACCACTCATGGTTACAAATAATTACAAAGCCAAAATTACAAAGAGGAACTAAAAATTTGAGAAAGCGGTCGAAAACGTAAACACAACAAAACAAAACACCGAAAATGACCCGCGCGAAGATTGGGAACACGCCACTAAAACCCGACAGAAAAACTGAACTAAACACTAATGTAACTATCTTTTATTACAAATCACACCTATACAACACTAAAACACTATATCGATCAGCAAAAACACCTGGAAGAAAAGTATGAAATTATTAAAGCTAAATTTTGACAACTGAAATGGCTATACTCCCTGTTGGTTTCCGAGATGGACACACGTCCAAACAGTGATGTTTTGGAAATGATCATTGAGATTTGGGGTACTATAAAACTGATTTGTTCTGACTGTGATGGCGTAAGTCCCGACTGACAGAATAATCCAACTACATCATCAAGGCATACCTTCGTCAAAGGCATGCCTTGATGACGTAGTTGGAATATTACCCTATATAATTGTAGTTCATCGTCAACATGGATTGGAAACCTTAAATTTGTAATTAACCCTTTACCCAACGTAACGGCTAAAACCGGCCAGCGCTATTATCAAAAATCGCCAATTAAATTTCATTATTTTTTTTATTTTTTGTCTCAAAACATAGGTTATGACCCCTCATTGGAACGAGCTCGTCGAGCTCGTTCCAATGAGGGGTCATAACCTATGTTTTTGAGACAAAAAATAAAAAAAAAATAGTTATTCAAGAATTGTTTTGCAGGTATCGTCTGCTTTTCATGTTAGGTAAAGGGTTAAAAATGGTAGGGACTAGTGATATTGGAATTAGCATGGCTGGTGGCATGGGTTAAGATGTTATTTGTGTTAATGTATCAGAAGTTATACTCAGTCTTTTATTTCAACATTATTTATGCACGATTTCTATCTGAACTGTACGTTTTGTGAGACGATGAAGATGACAGATACTAAGCTATATTCCTACGAAAAAGATTCGAGAGGAAACTAATTGGGAAAACGATTTCGAATCGAACTGAATATCTGCTTAAGATTCGAAAAGGCCCTACTTATGTGGCATAATTGTAACCCAGCTGTTCGCTGTTTAATCTACGACTACAAAACTGCTACTACTCCTCCTCCTCCTGCTGCTGCTGCTACTACTACTACTACTACTACTACACTACTACACATACTAGTACTACTACTTACTGCTACTACTGCTACTATACAGGGACGTGGCTAGAGGTTTCCGATGGGGGGTGTAAGGTAGTGTATTTCCAACTAGGGAGAGGGACTGGGAGGGGGAACTCCCTCCCGGTCCCACCTCTAGTTGAAAGTTCACCACCGAGAAAAATTTTGAAAATGAAGCCATGAAAGGGGGCATAAAATTGATTCTAGTAACTGAAATGCCAACACATTTAAAATAGAATTATCAGGTTGTTGTTTTTATTTGGTATTATTCTGGGAATTGAATATGTGCTAAACAAATGCTCAAGCTGAAAACTTTGAGCAATTCACACAGTCCTAACATTAAATCAGATCTTATGCGGAAATGATCAGTTTTCGATGTTTCATCATTTTGTAACTGTGAATGATGGAATTAACTCCGGATAACGAATTTACATGATTTGATTTTCTTGAAGAGCATTTCGAGCATTTTTTATTTATTGCGATAAGTAAACGTACTATAGAAATCTTGTACCGTTTGACACCATGCATACTTATGAAGCTCGATATTGCGTACACTGTAGTTGTAAATAGTAACTATTTTGCCGATTTGAAAGCGAGTTGGCTTTTTGGGAAGTATAAAAGGAGACATCAGCATCGCCAAAGAAGCTCTAAAATCCAGATAGAAGGGATTTCCAACTACCTATGACTTGCCCTCCGAATATCCAACTATACATGTAGGAAATTTTGGCCAGGTTTGGGGGGGGGGGGGGGGTGGTGGGTTGACACACACACACACCTGTCTCAACGTCCCTGCTATTATACCAGAAAAATAGCTTAGTTAGCGTGTCAGACAGTGTCACACATTTTGGTTTCTTATGTGTAAGTACGATGACGTAGTGTGTTAAGTTATATACCACGTTGACAGCACATGTGCTTTCATCCAATGCGAGACGAGCTCGGGGTCCACTTTTTACAGCTTAGACAGATCGTCTACTCGTTTGCTAGTCTCTTGCTTAGAGTTAAGTGAAAACAAAAGTTATGTTTTTCTTTATCGGATGACGATCGGGTCGCGACTCACTGATACAGCACTGGGGGTATATTTCGCGAATAAAATCAAAACGAATCAAGAAATAGAACAAAAAATAGTTTCTCAGATTTAATGTGTCGCATTTCTTTTTTGACGGGTGAGATTCTGCAGTGCTGTGGGAGAAAAATTGAAAGATAATTGTCATCGGATAACGACCCAGTCGCGATCCGATCAAAATTATCTCTCCGCTTTTGTAATAAGAAAACTGTACAAGGAAATAAGTTAATAATTTGGGTCCAGTTCGCTGGGGTCACACCGTATCATTAAGTGCAGTTTTCAGAATTGCTTGAAATTGGAGTTATAACCCCAATGCATTTCTGAAGTTCACACATCTATTTCTTCTCTCCGAAAAGTGGGTAGAGTGAAAAATATCCATTGCTGATTCCTTTATAGAACACAATTGATGCTGTGTTCATGTTATTTCCGGTATCTTGAAAAAAAAATCCGAATTCTGTATCAATATCTTTAAATGCTGTTTACGAAAACCTGTTTCTGATTTCTTTAAAGATATTTAACTCCCCAAAATAAGTCTCCATAAATTCTCTTTCTGTTTTATTTATTTTTTATGCTTTCAACATTTTCACACAGACTCGAATTTACTGGTGGCAGTAAAATTTTATTTTTCTAGTTTGAAATTTTTCGTATTCTTTAAAACCACAGGGCCAACAACGACATGTAAAGCTTACAATTGAGCGTACTTGCGGCAATCGCCAGTTCATACCGGAAAAGTGAAGGTTGTACTCCATTGTCTCAGATCGCAGTAAAACTTGCCAGCTGCGCGCACTTGGGTAGTAAACGTGGCTCTGCTCTGAGAGCCACGTTTACAGCCCATGTGTGCGCGACTGGTAATGTTATTGGACTCGAGTCAACGGAGCTTAACACTGAAATATTTTCAATTTAATGTAGTTCTTTCGAATCTCGGCTTATCTAGTAATGAGCGGACTGTAAAATCTGTTCAGTTTAATGTAGTTGTTTGCGAGCCTCGACTTGTCTAGTTGTGCACGGCATAACAATCGGAATCGGCATCGAATAACCAGTAATCGGTCAGCGGCCATTTTTAGTAATCGGTTGAACAGTAGTATAATATATATCCGGAAAATAAAATATGTCTATCAACTTTGCCGATCTGTTTTGTATGTAATTGTTCACGTACAATAGTGCAAAGGTGCTAATATTTTATATCCTAAATTTTACAAAATATTTTCGCAGAAGCTACCACAAAGCTTCATTTTATACTCATTATTCACAATGTTCCGTAGAATGAACCATGGTCGCCCCGGCAAAGACATTGATAGTGAATCGCCACTTAACCTTTTTGAACCCTGATGGAATAGTTCATGCCAGTTCGGAGCTATCAGTTGGTATAATCTACATTCGTTACTTGGGGAAGACCAATCAACATTTTTAACCTGCAGCCTTAGGGCTGCACGTTGAAAATCTTCATGGTCTACCAAACAAATCCACAGTGCTGCTATCTACTTGGTAAATTCAGGTCGTATCACGACCCACGATCGATAAAGCGGCCGTATAGGTTGAAATGTTTAAAGCACTACACTAGACCTTTGTTTTTGAATTTTATCTCGAAATATTGTTCTTACCAACGAATGAGTAACTCAATGAATGCGGTAGTCAAACGAGTCGTCAAACACCGCTTTCAGATTGTGTTTCTCGTTCCAAAAAGGTCAGGTTATCCCTCATGGTGACAAAGTGCTAATTCCTGATAAAAGTGTTGTCGATGTTTTTCAACACAAGGATAAATTACGGCCGACATGGGCTGGTCACTTTTCACGGGGAGGGCAGTATATCATCGGACGCAATAATATTAGATTGCAAAAACTAATTATAGGAATAATCATTAAAAATTTAATTAATGAAGCACCGTGTACAACCCGGTGCTTCATTAATTAAAATTTTGCCGCTGATGATTTTTGTCTCTGGTAAACGCATGCGTGGACATCGCTGCCCACGTGTGGATTACAACCAATCCACGGAGGATGTACTGTAGGTGAATACACATAAAGTCCCTTTGCGTTCAAAAACACAAGCTTGGCAATCTATATCATCTATCAAACACATGAGGTCGAATTTCGTAATAACTGATGTTCACTAAACGTAACCCTGCAGTAAACTAATATTTTAAATAAAAACATGCCATGGATGACAAAATCCCACGCTAGACAAAGAGAGACGGCAAATCTCCTATCAGACAAAGAGAGAAGAGGGACAAAACGTTAATGAAAATTTATTGTAACTTTTGCACAAATTCTGCTTTTAATAAGACATTATTTAGCAGAAATCACACACTAAATTTCAATCAGAGGAATCTGTCAACGTATGCTGAAGCTATCATACTGACGGGGAAACATAAGACAATATGACAAACTAAAAACCTGAACTCCCGCCAAACTCGAAGAAGGCATGTTTTCGGACTTTATCAAGACATTGTTTAGTACGAAAGAAATGGTTTGGCGCGCCGAAGGCGCGCTGGGACGATTTGGGGGACAAGCCCCTTTTCGACCCTCAGTGGCTATAGGTGATGGGTTTACACATGTCTAGGCATGTTGAAGGAGGAAAAGGAAGGAGGAAATAAGGTCTATCCCCTTCTGGCCTTTTTGCGGCTCTTCTTCTTTGGAGGTTGGCATGGTGATGGTGATGAGGCTGGTGGTGGTGGTATAGAGCCGTGTTCTTTTAGGTACTCTCTTGCTCTTTCCTGTGCTGCTTTGGCCAACTCTATCTCTCTCATGATGGTCTCCATAGCGGTTGGTGGCTTTACCGCTCCCGGGCTTTCCGGTAGTGAAGGAAGGGGGGAGTGAGGGTGGGAGGCGGTGAAAAAGCAACTTCCAGTTCCTCCTCAGTCTCCACTGGACGTTCCTCATCCAACCGTACCGGCTCAGGAGCCGGCAGTTGATTGGGTGCACCAGTGGGACTAGGAGGGGAACTGGTGGCTGCCACCAGAGCCTCCACCCCTCACTCAACTCTTTCTTCCTGTTCCGGAATGCCTCCAAGCGCCGGGCGTCCCTGCGCTTGGTTGATGGGCTCTTCTTCTTTTTCCTCTTCTCGGGGCCTCCGTGCCTCTTCGGGTGAGGACCAGTGGGAGAGGGGATCCTCTCGCCAAGGGTACTACCTCTCCCCGAAGAGGGTGGTGTTGTGGTGTTCTCTTCTTCAACTCTAAATTCCAGGTTCAGATGAACGCTCTTGCCCATTTCCTGGATAGTCCAAGAGATGGGACAAGAGACGCCCACAGCTGAGATGGCTTTCCTAAGACGATCTGGCAATTCCAGGTTTTCCATTGTTATAAACAAGGTCTTCACGCTCTGAGATCAGAAGTGTGAATCGAATGAATGCACGCACGAAAACAGCATTGTTTAGTAGTAACCACATATCGTATTTCAATCAAATCCGTGAATGCATGTTAACGTTATCATGCTAACGAGTGAAACATGAACGAAAAAGGACAAACTAAGAACCATAACGCCGGTAAAAAAATCGAAGAGAGCAGGTTTTCGAACTGGATCAAGACGTTGTTTAAAGTATGTTAAAGTTATCTCGCTAACAAGAAAAATGGGAAAAAATTTAATGACAAACTAAGAACCATAACACCCTTAAAAATCGGAGAAGGCTTCTTCTCGAACTTGATCATGATATTGTTTGATAAAAACCACATACATGTATCAAATTCCAACCAAATCCGTAAACTTGTGTTTAAGTTTTCGCGCTAATGGAGAACAATTTGTACTCTTGGACAAACGAAAACACGGACGGACTAATCCCATTTCTATATTTGCTTTGTTGAGGAGCGGGATGATAATCTTATAAGCAGGTGATGGGTGAACTTTTTGGTACAGTTAAAACTAGAAGTCCTGTCATGAAATGCGCACAAATAGCACGTTGATATGTGCGTTAATCAACGCGTTGTGACCATAGTAAGGCTATCAAATTATGTACATATCGCCTGTGCACAAACAATGTTTCAGCCAATGGACCACCGGGTAAACCGGAGGTCCACTGGCCGAAACATTGCCTGTGTTTGCTATGAGTAACCAGGAGAACCTGTCAGGCTTCGGATGCCATGTAATATGGCAATTGCGCGCAATTCATACGCGCAATTAAGCCTAGATAAGCGCGCATTTCGTGACAGGACTTCTAGTTTTAACTGTATATCGATAGCTATTTACTTTTCACATCGATTTTAATGTTATCAGCCCAAAACATTTTCTTAAATTTCCTGTTTCTTTTGAATCATGTGGGTGGTTTAAAACAATACCATTAGAAAAAGCCCAAACATTTCATCTATGTTTAACATCAAATGTCACAATCAGTTATTACTGACAATTATACTCAATACAATATGCATGGATTTTTTTCTGTCACCAATTCTTCACAATCGGAGTTAAAAGTCAGATTCAGAGTACAGAACACATGTACTGAGTTGGTGCGTAATATCAATTCGTTTTGTTGTAAAATTACACCCTTGCCATTGTGTTCTCATGAAAACTATTGGTTTTCGATTGAAAATCAGTGTTTATAGTAGAAGACAGTTAGGTGTGTCGTGAATGTTTTTGAAACATGACATTTCTTATTCATTATTTAAAACGAGTCTAACAATTTTGTCAGTGGGGTTTTGACGGCAGCAACACACACGAAGTCGTTCTGTTTTACCGTCACAATGAACTTTGTTATTTATCAAACCAAAACATTAATGATTTTTGAGAAATGGATAGGTGGTTCTTTAAGTTTTATTTTATTGTTTTGTCGGTATAGCCGCTGTGGACTGGTCACTTTCCGGGGATGAGGGTGGGGGGTGGTATTTCCACGGACGCAATAATAGTAAATTCTAAACACTAAATACAGGAATAATCATCAAAAATTTAATTAATGAAGCACGGGTTCAGCCAGGTGAATTGACATTGTGCAGATGGTGATCTTATTCCATGGTAAACGCATGCGTGGATATCACTGTCCACGTGGGGATCACGGCCACTCCAGGACGACGGTACTGTACAAATAATTCGAGAGAGTTCTGTCAATAAGTGTCTTTTATTAGGGTTTAACGACACATTAACAGCCAAGGTCGTATCGTGTCGGTGACAGTTTTAAGGGTGGAGGAAACCGGAGTACCCGGAGAGAACCACCGAGCAACGACGAGCAGCTGCCAGCTCCCCAACATCGTAACTCCGTACTGCAGCACAGGCAAGGTTAGATTGGTAGAAGACATGCGCACCATCGACGTGCAGTACACCTTAGTACACGGCGTCAACGTGCCCCGTGTGGGCAATCGGGGTTAAGTGCCTTGCCCAAGGACACAACACGGGAGTCCAAATTGATCGCTCAGACGGTCACCCATCCGAGGACTAGCCGGGCTCGACGTTGTTTAACTTCGATGATCTGACGAGAACCGATTACCGCAACGCCACCGGGCCCCCAATAAGTGACTGATGCAAACGTACTTGTATACAATGCGGCTACGATCAGTCGTGTCTACATTACATATATAACACAAGTGGTCGTTGGGAAGATAACTGACTGGGTCGGAGTATAATCCTGATATGTCCCGACTGTCGTGCCTGAAGTTCAGACTGATGATTGATCGATTGATTGATATGTATTTAGCAGAGAGCGATATGCTATAATGTAGGAAAACAAGACATACAAAACATAACAATTCCTGATAAAATATTCCAACTACGTCATCAAGGCATGCCTTCGAGGAAGGCATGCCTTGATGGTGAAGTTAGAATATCAGTCAGTTGGGATTGTAGTTCAAAAACTGAAAACTTCTTGAAAAAATTATTTGTAGTTTAATCAGGAGATAAACGTCTCTTGTTGAGTTAGACATTCGGGAATTTGAATATGGAAAACGATTTGTTAAGGAGCCCCGAAGGGGCAAGTTAACAAATGATTTTCCATAGTCAAATTCCCGAATATCTTACGAAACAAAGAACGTATATCTCCACTGTAATTCTTGTCGTCATTAGAAATGAAAAAATTCTCCAAACCCGTTTTATTTGAAGAGAAACAATAAAAACTAGAGAGCGTGTGTCATCCGCTGATGACACATAAAGATACCCCCGCTCTTCGGCCCAACTGAACCCTTTTCCAACAATATATCCCAAATGAAAACAGAAGAATTTTAAAAAATCTAAGTTAAAATTACAGCATGACGGTACCCTCCATTAAACAATTTCGCGACGGAAGGACTGACAGACAGACGGACTGGCGGACTGACGGTCACGAGGAATCCTATATTACCCCGCCTAGCGGGCAGGGGTATAAAAATGTCATTTTCGATCTCTATTTATTTGCCATGATCGAATTTACATAAAACAACTCGGAGTGTGTTCGATCTGTGTTAGGAGCGGTTTATAGCCATTGCTCTCGCGTAGTGTGGATACAGACATGTTCTAATTGACCCGCTTCTGGCAATTAGAGCACAGTAAGAGTGAATTTACCAGAGATTAAAGCACGGTGTCGACCGGCTCTCAGCCAATCAAATTACGGGTTCAGAAAGAACAACCAGGTCAAATTTAAGTGATGAATTACAATAAAATATACACCCGCGAGGTAAGTTCTTATTTAATTAACGTGTGCCGTACCCGTACTCCACATTAGTCATGCTGGACCTCTAAAGAACGACTAGGTACTACAGACCTCCATTTGTTTGCCCGACTGGGTGTTTCACATATACCCAATGTACAAAATCTATCCGTGTAAGAAAGTGCATAATTACAAACAAGAGAGGCTCGATATCTTAGATTAGATTCAAATCCAGAGGAACATGTCCATACTGGAAAATCATTACGGGAGGGGTCACATCCCCGCCCATTACCGATGCCCCTGAATAAGTATATATCCCGCCAGGTGTGTGCTATTACCTAAGGGGCCTGAATATTTTACGTTTTTCTGAGACCTGCATCAATTAAGTTAGAACCCTGGGTAATGCACCCATTGCCTTGCTCTAAATGTTTATTCCACCCCACCACTGGGATATCACACAATTCCTCAAAATGGTTGAAGGCAACTTAGCCAGTAGTATGGTTCAATTCAGAACACATCCTATATTCAATATTCGAAAGTTAATAATTCCTGAATGTTCTTTACTGTAATTGTGTACGCTAGCAGACGGGCTCTATGCTGAAATGTATGTTGCGTGGACCGTGGATCAAAATCTTTGCTTTTTCCATATTTCAAGATCGTTTTCAGGAATTATTTCTACATATGATGTTCGGAATGCTACCAAGAATATCAGGAAAGAAAAACTTTGTTTACATTTATTTTGATTTATATGCACTCTTAATATATCTTTTTTCACCTTTAATCTATACAGAGACGCTGAACATCGCTCACTCCATTGTTTTCAATACAAATAATAGTTGCATTGCCTGCGCTTGCGTTGTTGCTGAACGACAAGCTTTCCTCGCAACACACAGAATGACCACTACACTCGTCACCCGAAATCACATATTTTCTCGGTTCAAATACAGTTCTGTGGAGATGCGTGCATTAAAACCATCATTCGAGAACTCTGATCTGAAGACTTACAGCTCTTTTCTTCTCCTCAGTGATGATGTGATAAATAATCCTTCGCAAGAGACGAAATAAGAAATACGGCAAACGACGACATAAACAATTTAAATCCAAAACTGTAAATGTTCAAAATCTTATCCCTATTAACTTAGTCACGGCCGATTCCAAATCTAAGGATCCAGGCCTGGCATTTTGAAAAATGCAGGAGGGCAAAAAATCGCTCTCCTCAATCAGCTTAAGAGGGCAATTAGCTTTACACAGCATTTTAAGTATCCAGTAGAAGGAACTCATTGAAACTGAAACCAACAGACTACATCAGTGATTTTATTAACTTTACTAAGGTAAAGCGAAATCTCTTAGACATCTAGATGTCTCACTCAACAACCGAACACACACTTGACAAGACCTGTGTGTGTACCCAGACCTGTTGTCCAAGAAAGTCATACGCCTACCACTACCACCTTCAACCCCCCAAGGGGGGTTGAAGGTGGCAGTGGTAGGCGTATGACTTTCTTGGACAACAGGTCTGCTTGAATCTACAGTCACATCCTTGTGCAAGTGATTCAAGTGACAGGATAGTAGTAATGGTAGTGTATTATAGTGTCAATATTCCTTGAATAATTACCCCTCAAACTGTGATGTCAGTTGTTGAACTTGAAACTGACAGAAACAAAAATATTGCTGTGACCCATTTGCTTCAAATGATTGCAACTGTGTTTGGGTATGGTTGCAGCCATTACCTTTTACCACTAAACCACTTTCAAAATGAAATTACGTGATATTATGTGACTTCGAAGTTAAATTACACTTTTGCTTTACAACAAAAAAATAATGTGAGCATAATACATGTAATCTCAATCATCCCAGACCAAAATATTTAGGAGGGCAATTTTTCGCTCTCCTTAATTCTTTCAGGGGGTAGTAAGGAGAGCTAAAAAATCGCTCTCCTGAAATTGCCAAGCCTGAGTCGATCTCAAGTTGTGCCTAGTGAATGCTCGTTCGATAGTGAACAAAACTGCAAGCTCACTCGACACAATCGACGATTACAATATTTCAATATCCATGATAACTGAAACATGGTTAACTCCAGACGATACATTGACTGTCGGTAAGATCACTGCCAACGGCAAGATTCTTACACACAACCCCAGGAAGTCACAGCGATGTGGAGGTGTGGGTGTGATCTGTGATAACACTGTGAAAGTTAAGCGTAAGGCATCTCAGACTTGGGTTACATTCGAGTGCATTGACACCGTTGTAACGATCGACTCACACTCAGTCCGCCTCGTTGTCATTTATCGACCCCCACAGAGCTCCAAAAACAAATTCACTGTCAACCAGTTCATTAACGAATTCCAAGACTACCTAGGAAGCATCATTGCGCTGCCAGGAAAATTCATCATTTCAATTTCCATATGGAGAAAAATACTGCCAGTGATTCTTCTAAACTACGTTATCTTATCAATTCAATGAATTTACGCCAACATGTTTGTGGCACTTCCCATAAAGATGGCCACACAGTAGATCTGTTGATCACCAGAGAATCCGAGGCTGATCTTGTTAAAAATGTATTAATTGTTGATCCTTTCAATCTCTGACCATTTTATGATTATCTTCGATTTGGCACTTCCTCGTCCCTCCCCTGTCCGGAAGAAAGCCACATACCGTAAGTACCGAAGTACTGACCTTGTTAAGTTTGAGGATGCTATTGCTTCGTCTCCCGTCGCTAAAATTAACGAGATGCAAACTGTTGACAGCATTGAATACATCCTCACTGTCTCACTTCAAGAGATTATTGACAAGTTTGCGCCTTAGCAAACACGCACTTTTAGAGTACGCCCTTGCTCACAGTGGTTCAGTGATGAGATTAGGCGTTCAAAAGATTTACGACGCAAACTAGAGCTTCAGTGGCGGCAAACGAAACTATGTGTTCACAGAGAAATGTTTGTCAACCAGCGAAATGTTGTTAACAAACTGGTCAAATCCGCGAAACAGAAATACTTTTCGGACTTATTGTCAGCTAATGTTATTTCCCCTAATGCGCTGCCTGTCGTTCTTGAGAGGCTTCTGTAAAAAAATCTCGCTCCTGTTTTCCGAAATATACAATGTGTTTGGGTTAATATTGTACCGCGAGATTTTTAAAGTACTCAGTTAAGAGGATTATCTTGTTTGTGTAAACACTTATTTTGATAAGTAGATTAAATAAGCTCCACAGGTGTGCATTATCTTCAAGACCTGACTGAACTTGTTTCTCGAAACAGACTTTTATGTGCAGCAGCCATATTTTTCTACGTTATTATTGCCGAGAGCGTATCTGGGCAAGAAGAAGAGTATTAATCTGTTATACAAACACGTAATCAGTTTTCTTCTGTTGGGTATAGAGTTACATGATATCGTCTATAGCCAAAACGGAATGAACAACTCTAAATTTTTCTATCTATTCAGTTTTTTATTTTCACATAAAATCAGTTTTTTACAAAGTAGTTAATTGGTTTTACAAGCAGTTAAAATGGATTTTCAATTAGTTTTAAAAGTGATTTTACAATTGCACCATAAGTAATTTTTACAACAATAAATAGTTTTTACAATAATTTTACTGGTAATCATACAAAAAACACATAATTAAATGTTCAGTAACTGACTCGTGGTCCTGAAAAAAGGCAGTTTTTTGTTGTTTTTCTGGACTTTCTCTAGTTATCATCTGAAGCTGTCTGCACATCCAAAAACGTGTGTTTTCTTAATAATGGATCAAAAAGGTATTTTCTTTTCTCAATTGCGAATTTTTCAGCTTCGTTCATTCCGTGACCTTCCTCATCTCGAAGTCGCTGAGCAGTTTTTCTAATTTTTCCATAGACCGGATGTTGTCTGAAGTGCCTTACTCGACTCATGGCCTTAAATAATTTCTTACAAAGGGAAGCTCTCAAGCTGTCTCTAAGAGCTTTGGTGGCCTTGTGTCTGGGCATGCCATTTTCTACGTACGATACTTTCAATCTCTGAAATTTAGCTGTATTATCTTCATATGCGCTTATGATTAAAGTGTCCATTACGCTCGTTTCGTCATCTTCCTACTCCTCTGAATATTCACTTTCAGTGGTTGTATCACTATCATCTGACTCTGAATATGTGCTCTCGTTAGAATCAGACGAGTTATACTCTTCATTTGACTCCGAGTATGCGCTTTCGTTTGACTGAATGCCTTCACCCGTCATCCCAAACCTCTTGAGGCAGTAACCAGCTTCGTGTCTTTTGCGTGTGAAGGTTCTTGAGAATGCTTTCCTACAAAATTTACAGTTGTGGCTCGGCATGTCTTCTCTCTTTGAACGCTCTGAGAACAAATAAGAATTGGGGGACATCACGATTTATAAGACAGTGGAGAGTATCCCCAAATACGCGCATATATACATCAGTTTTACATATGGGCACATCGGTTTACACATGCGCACATCGGTTTTCATCGGTTTTCGTCAGTTTTCTATCAGTTTTCATCGGTTTTCATCAGTTTTCATCGGGTTTAAACATGTGCACATCTGTTTTACACAAGTGCATATCGGTTTTACTCATGTGCACATCGGTTTTACTCATGTGCACATCGGTTTTACACATGTGCACATCGGTTTTCATCAATTTTACACATGTGCACATCAGTTTTACTCATGTGCACATCGGTTTCACTCATGTGCACATCGGTTTTACACATGTGCACATCGGTTTTTACACTTGTGCACATTGGTTTACCAAGTGTTTTCATTGGTTTTCATTGGCTTTACCAAGTGTTTTCATCGGTTTTCATTGGTTTTCATCAGTTTTCATCGGTTTTAAAGCACAATATGATCACTTTGCCCTGCAATATGATCACTCAATATGATCCCTTTGCCATACAATATGATCACTCAATATGACCACTTTGCCCTACAATATGATCACTCAATATGATCACTTTGCCATACAATATGATCACTCAATATGATCACATTACCATACAATATGATCCTTTTGCCATACAATATGATCACTTTGCCCTACAAATATGATCACTTTGCCCTACAAATATGATCACTAAAATGATCACTTTGCCCTACAGTAGGGCAAAGTGATCATATTTGTAGGGCAAAGTGATCATATTATTAATCTTTATCATATGCCTCATCTGTTTTGTTCACTTTAAAACATTTGATATTTTGTTTTCATATTAATCAATGATAAATAAAGCCTTCCGTCAGTTTCATTGGTCAATTTCAAAACTGGACAATTTGATTGGCTGAACAAAATACAACTGGGCCACATCTTCATAATTTACATAATTAGAGTTGGGAGCTTTCATTGGTCAATTTCAAAACTGGACAATTTGATTGGCTGAACAAATTACAAGTGGGTCATATTTGTATAATTTCAGTAGGGAGAAATTACGTTTTCTTTGTTCTATTTAGGGTGAGTTGTATTGTATTAATCTTTTACCTACAAGAAAAACGGCATTCATTTTTTTTATATTTTCACTTTTTGCTTGCAAAACATAGGTTATGACCCCTCATTGGAACGAGCTCGATGAGCTCGTTCCAATGAGGGGTCATAACCTATGTTTTGGAAGCAAAAAATGGAAATTGTTAGTTATACGAGGATGTTTTTTCCAAGTGCCGTCTGCAACTCAAGTTAGGTGATGAGTTGAAAAGTCATACTAAGTGGCTAATCTGTGCGTGTGTGTGCCATATGATAAGTAGAATATGAAATGAGTGTTTTTCTCATATAATATTTATGAAACTCGTCCGAATTTTCCATTTGGGCTCGCTAGAGGCTCGCCAAAACGGAAAATTCTTTGACTCGTTTCATAAATATTATATGAGAAAAACACTCATTCCATATTCTCTATATATCTCTGCAGACGAGCGTGTTTGGGGTCTACATTGAACATTCAACAACATTATAAAGATCAATTATTTTTTTATCTCATCTACTAACTCGTTCTTCCTTCTTGGATTGGAGCACGTGCACGTAAGGTAAATTGGGTGAAATGGTTTGAGAAAACCTGAAGGATATTTTGTGCTATTTACGGACAACATTTCCTTGGTAGAGCACGCAATGTGGAAATACTGATTATTTCATCCTTCAAAACTGAGAATACGTAATTTCCTTGAAAACATCTCAAAAATTCCTTTGTTCACGTCAGAGAAAAAAAATCAGACAACAATGATAGAAGTAGGGTTATGTCTTCAGTAGAATATAAGTTGATACAAGCGATAGGTCAGGGATGTTTTTCGCAGACTCGAACTTCCGTGGGGGAGGCAAGGTGCGAGGTGTCAAATGTTCGCGTTTGAGGCTGTGTCGAGTTCAAACACCATAATTGCAACTTATTACTTTTTGAGGAAGATTTTTAAACTTACCCCAGTGGCAATGTTAATTGAGATAAAATAAAATAGCATTTTACCTAACGTAACAGTCAAATCTGGCCAACACTAATTTCAAAAAGGCCATTCAAATTTAATTCTAGTTTTCCAATTTTTTACTTTTTCCTCTAAACATTGCTTATGGCACACCGTTAAGCTCGTTCCAATAACAGGTCATAAGGGCTATGGTTTGAGACAAGACAAGAATATTTTAAACCGCACAGGAACATTCCTTTCACATATATCATCTGTCAATCGTATTAGGTGAAGGATGAAAGGTACAGTATCATCGTGCTCAGACAGTTGGAATTTTCTGTCCTCATTTTGTAGGACAACAGGCTAACATGTCACCTGTCAGAAATTAAACATGTGATCATCGCACCTTACATGCGTGATCGTAACTATTTTTAATTCAGTTATAACTCTGCAGCTCTATTTTATGCATGAAGAACCAACTCATTGTGTGGATTGTTACGCACTCGAATCGCGTTCCAGTCGATGGGAAGACAACTTTTATGGTCGCGGGGATGTACGCAACAAATAAATCGTGTGGTAAATCAAGTTCTATGAATAAATATTTTGCGAGAACACGCGCAACTGATGATTATTTATTACATATTATTTCCTTTCCCAGAAATGCCCACTATGAAGCTCGGCTGATATGACTTCCAACTCAGCTGATATGACGATTTATAAGCGGAGACTCTTCGATGTGAGAAAAGAGACAGCTCATGTATCCGAACGTCTCGGGGAAGCCGACACGTTAGGATAGCTGTGCTGGGAAAAGAAAAAACACAGTATGTGGAGAGTGTATTATGACTAAATCACCCGCAGAGTGGAGATTTCACCCACGCAATAATTGCAAATTTGTTGCAATGCATAACAAGCACAAGCAAAGTTCCATTGGTTAAAACATTACTTGTGTCTTTGTCCACGTGTGCAAAATTTGAAAGTGACACTTTGGGTGATAAATCCACTCTGTGTGTGATTTAGTCATAATCCACCCTCCACGTATTGTACGTCTTTTATCGAACGTCTTTTGTCGATCGATTTTTGTCGAACGTCAAAAATCTGAAGGCTTTTCTCACTATAAAATTTTGTCGTACGATTTTTCTCTGGAGCCCACTGTGACGCCTCAATCCATTCGACAAATCGAAGGAGTGATTCGGTAAAAGAATTTGAAATCAAACGCGTGTGATTGTTTCGGCAAAAATCGTATCAGTCAAAAATCGAAAGAAAGTCATCCGTCTTGCGTGTTCTCACAGCAGATACTTGTCGATCGATACCAAATTTGTCATTAACTGGAAAAATCGTACTATAAACACCAAAAGTGAGAACACAGCTTAACACTGTCAGACAACTTTAAAGCTGTGTTCTCACCACAGATTGGTATCGTACATCTTTTATGGAACGTCTTTTGTCGATCGATTTTTGTCGAAAGTCAAATGTCTGAAGGCTGTTCTAATTGACTTTGCCGTACGATTTTTCTCTGCGGGTTGGTCAGCCGTAATCCATTTGACAAGTCGATGGAATCTTTCGATAAAAGAAGAGGACATTAAATGCGTTTGATTGTTTCGACAAAAATCGTATCAGTCAAAAATCGAAATAAAGTCATCCGCATTGCGTTTTCTCACTATAGATTTTTGTCGATCGGCATCAACTTTGTCGTTTACTGGAAAAATCGTACGATAAACATATTTTGGGAGAACACAGCTTAACACTGTCAGAAAACGTTAAAGCTGTGTTCTCACTCTAATAAATCAATAACGAGAACACAGCTTTACAGATCTGAGAACATTTTTTACCTTACAATCAACATGTATGTTGTCTGTATTAACTCCGCAACTGTCGTGTATCCGACCCCCTGATACAGATGTTTGTATCAGGGGATCGGATACAAGCACGTTCCTTTCGCGTGAGTTCCATTTTTGTTCTTTTTGTACGAATAAATAGTTCGTTTTATTTAATGCTCAGGCATCAATTCACGCTGAAAAATTAAGTCATATTCCCCTGTCGGTCGGCAAAACGAAATATCAAAATGATAGTTAGAAATCGATATTTCATTGTAGGTTCGGATGACGAATCACATGTACTTTAAACGAGTCAGCACATCAGTAATGAATTCCAGAGTCCCAAATACAAACGAATTCGAATAATTGATAGTGACAGTGACTAAATCAATTCATTAAATCAGCGGTTTCAAAGTTTGACTTTCTCATTCACCTTCCAGCGAAAAGCCGAAATCACTTTCAAATTTCTTCAGTTCAACTTCACACGTCTTCAGTGCATTGAGTTCAAAAAAAATAAAATGACGTGTCTTGTTATTGAAAATAAGAAAGTGGTGTTTTTTGTTATTGTTCTATTTCTTCGAAACACATTGCGATTATTTCAATTCGCCAGCCTTGGTAAATCGTAAAGTTAGGGGAGAAATAAGACGGGACTACTTTTTGTGCGGATATTCACACATTCCAATGGTTGGAGTTTGGTTGTTGTAATTTTTGTATGGACGCCGGTTCGGCACATAAATTTTGCGCCTTAATGGCAAATAAAGGCCACAAATTGGAGAGTTTGTAGTCGTAGAGCATTAAATAAAAAGAAAATTCACGAAACTTTGATGCGTCGCTCGTGAAGATCCTCATATTTCTTTGTAGCCACTCACGAGATATTTTCGGTATTCATCAAATTTTCGTGAATATCCTCTATATATATTCGTCTTCATTCTTGACTTATCCCTAATATATTGTAAATGATTATTACCATTATCTCTATGTATTATTATTTGGTTCAGCTGAATAAATAAAGGTCTTAGGCTGATATGAATTTACCTCAGGCTGACATCTCGGCCAATTGGAAACTAATCAAGTAATTACCTCTAAATAATATACCGGTGTAATAATATTATAAATGTGGATACTAAGAATAAAAAAAAAACATGGTACGCACAATCTGTTGTTTAATTTACATCAAATCAAACACCACAACCCACAGTTTCATAGTACGTGCTTCATAGGAAATGGATATGCACATGCTGGAGTAGTAACTTGAGTTTTCTAGGTCTAGTTTCTCGAGAACTGTGACATACTTATTCTCTTTACCTCAGCACATTTCCAAGGACGGAGAGTCTGTGGCTCAGTGTTTCGATCCTGACTAAAGCTAACTGGCTAATGAGTAGTGTCCTTGGGTTAGACATTTATTCCCGATTGCCCACGTGTGAGTTCATGGTGGCGCTGTATTCTAAGACATACTGTGTAGTCGTCTAGATCTGTTCTACATGTCTAGGGCACACCTGCCTTTAACCACTACCAACTCTTCTTGTGCTGAGTTTGTTATTCGGAGAGTCTGGCATTTGTTTGCCACTGTCCAGTGGCTCTTCATCTAAAATCATCTAAAAGTATAAGAAGCAACGAAATGTTTCGTCGCATGAACCTCCGGGTTTAACTCGAAGTCCATTAGCAGAATTTTTGCTTGCTTTCTTAATGATTTTCCAAAGAGTGAGAATTATATTCCAGACGGAATCTTCACTTAACGGGAGGCGAAGTGTGGAGGGGGGTTAAGTGGCGATTCGCACTTCGATACGATTCGAAATTTTATGTTTTTGTCGCAACTGTTTGGTGTTCTACCAATATCAGTCCCGTGATCGTCTCTAAGTTCTTATATTTCCTATCACTACACTATTAGCTCATACGGCTACGGCCCTGGTTCATATCACTATCAAACTACTAATAGCAAAACTCTCACGTGTCTCTATATAAACATTACTAGCAGTCAACTACTATCTGCCAATGATATAAACGTTTTCTGTCGTCTTGCCAAAACAGTACCCCATTTCATTATACATTCAACGACACACTGCCGAGAAGATTGCTAAAGTCTAAAAACTCATTAACGATTGGGCAGTGAAATAGCGCCTTCGTCGGAGATAATCTCACATTTTCCAAGTTTTATCCTGAATAGAATATTATAATCCTTGATGGGTGCGGGTGTGGGATGGGAAAATCTCACCCGAGGGAAAGATATTTGGGCCAATCTCACATTTTCCAAGTTTTATCCTGAATAGAATATTATAATCATTGATGGGTGCGGGTGTGGGATGGGAACATCTCACCCGAGGGAAAGATATTTGGGCCAGCCGAGTGTCTGGACCAGATATCTTGTCCTGAGGGTGAGATTTCCCACCCCACACCCGTACCCATCATGAATTATTTTTCTCCCCCCCCCCAACATGCAGCGATTAGCCAGACGTAATCTGGAGTCAAGTGCTGATTCAATCAACTCATTTTTTATTCGTTGTTTTGAAAAACTGAAGACACCATCGGAAAGAGCATGCACAAGTTATGCATATACCAAAGGTATATACCACGAAATCACCTTGGAAGGGTAGCAGCTTGAGGGTTGAAGGGTTTCAGAGCATCAAACATTGATCACACTGCATTCCGATGACGTCAATATGAATTAGTTGGTAGCAAGAAACTGATATGATATGCATAACGTCATAATGACGTTATAAATGTAAAACGTCACGTGGGTGGGGATGGATACATCTATCTCTTCCTGCTATCTCAGCCAGGACACACGTATATTACACATGCAGTGGGGGGAGAAGATGTTGTTCTGTGGTGCTTTCCTTCTAACTCTCAATGGTTTCTCCTTTTAAAACCAGTTCGGTCCACTTGCGAATGGTTCGAAAATAATACAGTATGACTTCCGGGACTGGCCACTTTCCGGGGGGGGGGGGGGGGTGCAATATTTTCACGGACATAATGATATTAGATTCCAAACATTAATTATAGGAATAATCATCAAAAGAAATAATTAATGAACACTAAACATTAATTAAAATTTTTCTGATGATGATTGTTCATATGAATTTTAGGCAAACCTAAAAGCGAGCGAAAGTGATGCATTAGGCCTAAAGTGCTGTAGGCCTACATTTACTGGTAAAGAATAGGGGACCAACCAAATTTCGAGATAACTACTTTTATCTGCGTTTTGATTAGAAGATATTATTTTCTAGTGCTCTGATTGACAGATAATTTTATCATTGCTTTGATTGGAAGATATATTTATGGCGTCGTTGTTTTCCGGAATTTATCCGAGGAGTTTCGGAAATTGCTGCGTTCATTTTTATTTTTTCACAAATAGCGTGTAGCATTTATTGTTACTATTACCAACAGTTAGTAGCCACAACAAGAAAATACAGCAGTGCTGTGCAAAAAAAGGACGATGATAATATGCCAATGCAGTTTTACTGAAAAGACCATCTTTAAAATAATAAGACTGAGTATCACAAATGTAGTTTCATGATTCGGACCAGATTTTTATATAGGACGTTTCGGCCCCAAGCCTATGGACGATTCTGACCATATTTCTGGCCGATTCGGACCAGACTATTGGACGATTCGGACCATATTTGTGGACGATTTGGACCAGGTTTCTGGGCGATTTGCCCAACAGACACACAAACTACACAAGCCAGCACAGACATACACACTTCACAAGACAGCACAGACTTGTCGTTTGAATTAAATAGGTCTAGAGCTTTATGTGCCAATACCAATAAGCCATTTTCATTAATTTCACTGAAAAAATACCGACGTACCGGTATTGTTTGTAGTTATCACAACAGATAATTCTGAGAGTAATTATGAAACAGCTAATCCTGTGCTTCTGGGTTTTTGCAATGCATTTTGTGTCCGTATACCGAATTTGGTCAAAATCGGCCCAGTAGTTAGCCCGTTGCTAAGGGGGAGCTCTGGTTGCTGGGGAAGTCACGAGACGTAAACTTTGATCTGTCTCTTTTCATTTGCAATGCATTTTGGGTCCGTATACCGAGTTTGGTCAAAATCGGCCCAGTAGTTAGACCGTTGCTAAGGGGGCGCTCTAGTTGCTAGACAAGTCACGTGGCGTCAACATTAATCTGTCTGTTTTCATTTGCAATGCATTTTGGGTCCGTATACCGAATTTGGTCAAAATCGACCCAGTAGTTAACCCGTTGCTAAGGTGGCGCTCTGGTTGCTAGGGAAGTCTCGTGACGTCATCATTGATCTATCTGTTTTCATTTGCAATGCATTCTGGGTCCGTATACCGAATTTGGTCCAAATCGGCCCAGTAGTTAGCCCGTTCGTAAAGGCGCGCTCTGGTTGCTAGGGAAGTCACGAGACGTCAACACTGATATGTCTGTTTTTATTTGCCATGCATTTTGGGTCCGTACACCGAATTTGGTCAAAATCGGACCAGTAGTTAGCCCGTTGCTAAGGGGCGCTCTAGTTGCAAGGAAAATCACGCAACGACACCATTGTCCTGTCAGTTTCCGTTTGCAATGCATGCTGGGTCCATGTAGTTTGCCCGTTGCTAGGGGTGTGCTTTACTTGCTATGGACGTCACGTGACATAATCAGTGACCCATTAGCCCCCAACCCCCCCCCCCCTCACCCAATATATTAAGGATCCCTTCACCCAATGAGGGTGGTGAAAGCAATGGTGGACAGCCATCACTTGTTCTAGCTTCCGAGTATCCTTGAAAAAATGTAACCTCATTTGTCCCCGGTTCCTTTGGGAAAAAATCCTAAAAGTTTAATCAGCCAGAGTCATTCTCGTGAAGTCTCATCTCGTTAACTACTTCCTACGTAAATAAATCATTTCTTCAATTACGAATGTCAATTTCCGCCATGCACAAACATGTCAGCGTCCTTGTGTACCACTTCCGTTGAAAGATTTTGAAGTTGATGCCTTTGAGATGAGCTTGGCTTTGAGTTCATAAAAAACGGTACATACGTGTTGCCTGGTAGCTTGCGAAGCAAGCGATCCTTCGGATCGCTTGGACGTGACCCTGTGGGTCGCTTTCGCTCGCTATTACCTGGTAAACGCATGCGTGAACATCACTGCCCAAGCGTGGAATATGACCAGTCACGGAGGCTGTACTGTACTTGGACTCGACGATTAACAAACACAGCAGTGGGATGCATCAGACACAAATGGCATATCGGGGGTTCGAACCAACGCCGATAGAGTTTCCTCTGGCACCAGCCGCCTAGCAAAACAATACAAAACCACGCAAACCAAGTGGTATGTGTGGTTTAGTATAGTTTTTCAGCGGTTGGTGCCAGAGGAAACTCTCACGGCGTAGGTTGAAAACCCCGCTATGTTATTCGCAATATAATAGACGCCCTTCCGTGGTTCCACGAAATTTGGAGAATTTGAAAAAGAGACATTCACGCTGATTTTGAGTGAAATGAAATGGGAGCGCGGTGGCTCAGTGGTAGACTGTTGGACTTTTATACTAGAGGTCCCGAGTTCGATCCCCGCCAGGGACGACCCGCGTTGTATCCTTGGCAAGGCACTTTATTCCGGTTGCCTACATGGGGGAATGAGATGACGCCGCGTCCTCAGGCATACTGCACGTCGACGGTGGACATGTCTTCAACCACTGTAACCCTGCTTGAGCTGAGCTAGAGCAGAGTTAGAATGTTGAAGAGCTGACTGTTGCTCGTCGATGCTCGGTGGTTCTCCCCAGGTACTCCGGATTCCCCCCCATCCATAAAACTGTCACGGACACGATTAGCCATTGTACATAAGCATGTGACCTTAAACACTAATAAATAAATAAATAAATAAATAAATAAATAAATAAATAAATAAATTGTGAAGTGTAATATGTAGAATTAATTGATGCACTCGTCCGATTCTAGTGAAGGTTGGACGAGTTGTGTTATGAATGCTTTGCCAGTGGTTCTATGAAACATATTGGCCGCTCCATCAACAAATATGTCCAGTGCTTGTGGGTGTCTCCTATTTTACAGAAGGGTGTTTTAGTGTCTGGCCACTATCACGTGTCAGAAGAGCCCGGACACAGTACAAAACTATTCAAAATCCTCGTCCAACGGATAAGTGCATGACAAAAAGTACTTGATCAAACTCATAGAACCACTCATTCAGATAAAAAGTCGTAGGTGTCTTTAATACTTCAACAAATCCTCAAATAAAAGGACAGAACACAAAGAGTGTGAAGTATGGTGCACATAAATCAATGACCCCGAGTTATAGTTTTTCAAGTGAAAAAAAAAACTCCAAGGGTCTCCCGTACTCTACCTGCTTTGTGTTCTTTATTTATACCACGGTTAAACTTAAATTAAGTGAATGAAACTTACACTTTTAACCCTTTGAACTCCCGTTTCTTACAGTGAGATGGGTAAGTCCAATATCAATACACAGGGAAGATAAAATAATAACAGCGGTCTGCAGCCGTCTGGCTGCAGACTGCAGTTATTATTTTATCATCAATGCTCCATGTATATACCTGTTATAATAAGACAAAATGGGACGCAATTATGCCTTTGACCCCCAAATCGGTCTTACGGGTTGATAGGGTTAAAGAGAACTATTATCTTCGTTGATCTGTTTTACTTTTTGCGTAACACAGTTTTTGTGTCGAAGCATTTCATTCACGTCATTACGTCAATCAGATGCGTAACGACCAATCAGATGCGTTCTTACACTAGCGACGGTTTCATGCGCGTGCATTTTTCGGGAATCATTTGTCGAATGAACTGACAATATAGCTATTGACCAAATTAGCCAAACTTTGACGTGAGACCCGTAAGTATTTTTGATGTACTGCCTTTCAACCTTCCGTCCAAATTTAGTCTAGGTCTGGGTCATTTCAGGGATATCCTTAACAAAACAGAGCGGATAGTCAGGCGATATGATTGTCCCAATCCCCCAGGGCGAATTAGTAAGATATATCTATTATTGAGAGTATGTTGAGTCAAGATTTCATCGAATGTTTTATAACAGCAGGCCGCAGAGTCTCTGCTTTCCAGTTTCTACAAATATGCTTTCATGCATTATAGCAATTCTTCTTGTTAAATAGATTATTTTATTTTACAATAAATATGGATTGAGTCCTTAATTACCTGATTACGCCGTGTATCAGCGGCCTCTGTATCTTGCAAATGCATGATACATGCTCGTGCTTAGTTACCATTAATTTTGTTTCCGCTACTATTTATAGAACGCTAATAAGCCTCCGAGAAGCGTTTGCGAGATACCATAATTATATGTTTATACTGGGAAAAAAATATTCTCAAAAATATAATTATTAAATTATTAAACCGCATTACTATTATTCTTGTGTTTCTGAATCATTTGGAAGTGAAACAACAGGCTGTTTACAGCTCACAGTCTTTTTCGAAATTTTGAACAGGACCGGGCAAGATCCCAGCGAAACAACCTGCATTTTAAGAGTATCTAATGAAATCTGTAATTCAACGGCTACTTAATCAAGTTATAGGCAGTACAACTAAGAATTGTAAGATAAGCTATCATCACCATTATATTTATGTACAAAATATTGCATCAGATTCTCCAGCTTGTTTCCATTGCTACATCTCGATTCGCGGAGATATGGCCTTAGAAACAAGATCTCGACTCAGATACAACACTGTGCACTTAGCCCTTTGAAACTTGTGTACGTCTTATGACGTACGAAATCAAACAGCGTGTTGATACTTTGTGTGCATTTGTTTTGTTATTATTGTTCGATTTTTTTAAGGTTTAACCTCAATTCCCATTTTCTCCTGAATAGTGCGCTGTGACAACTGTTGAGCGAAATGTTATCGCAGCTTAAAATATTAATATAATCCTGATGTCAAGACTTCTTAACTGTTTTAGTGCAAGACGCCACTATTAGGGCTTTCAAATAATGAGGATACCCGCGCAAAAAACAACACTTTCCTTGCCTATATTTCATATTCAGTCAAACACAAATAATATTTTGTTTATAAAAATTTGTTTTATTACAAATTATTGAAGAGTGCCTATGGGCACTCTCCAATAATTTGTAATAAAACAAGTCTTGAATAACAAATTTAGCCTACCAAAAATAATCTAGCCCTCAACCAGATAAGCACACAAATGTGAAGAATATATTGTTATTTGTACTTTGCGACGTTTTACGTAGCATTTTGATAAACGTTGAAGAATCTGAATTCCCAGTGACGTTTAGACGTCGGGATAATTAAAGTCTCAAAGGGTTAAACATAATGGTGATAATATATAAAAAAACGACTGAGTTAACCCTTTCATAAATACTCTGCATAAGTTTTTTTATGTAAAGAGAATAGTTGCATTCAATGACAAGATGACTCAGTACACATCAAATCAATAAGTTCGTTCAGTAATTCTTTAACTCTTATCCTTATTAGTTACAATTTACAATGACTTGATCTTATTAAAAAAATTGATGAAGTTCGGGATCAATAAATCTCTTCTAAGACGATTGCTCCCATTTTTACAGGTTCAGTTGAAACAAGAGTCCTGTGACTGCATTATGCACTATTTTGAAGTAAGTGCACTTAGGTCCCTATCAAACTGCACCATTAGCGCAACACTATCCCTGAAGAAAAACAGCATGCACAGATCTGTAAAATTCTATACCAGTAAATAGAGATTATTAACAACATCTCTAACCTCTAATGGGATACATGTACATGTAATGACGTAAATAGATATTAAAATTCGACTTCATATACGGAATGAAGAGAGTAGATCACTTACTGCTTAATTGCAGCGCCATATATTCTCCACTCGAAAAGTATTTATAATTGTCCATAACAGCACTGGAAACACTTGCAAACTTCTATCACCTGGACCACCGGGTGTTTCTTGTGTTTTGTGCTCAGAAATTGTAAACAATTACAAAGCGAAAAATCTATCCCATAGTGATTTAGTAGTAATCCACCCTCCACATACCCTGGTCTCATTTTTTTTTTTGTTTGATCGGTTCAGTTTGTGATTTCACTATTGACCTCGATAATAGCGCATTATATTTTCCAGAGGAAAATGTCCATTCTAGAAAATTATTACGGGAGGGGTCACATCCCCGCCCATTACCGTCGCCCCTGGATTAGTATATATCCCGCCATGTGTGTGCTATTACCTAAGCTGGCCTGAATATTTTACGTTTTTCTGAGACCTGCATCTATTAAGTTAGAACCCTTGGTAAGGCACCCATTGCCTTGCTCTAAATGTTTATTCCATCCCACCACTGGGATACCACACAATCTCCCCAAAATGGTTGAAGGTAACTTAGCCAGTACGTCCCCTGAGTTCCAATGTGTTCTATGTGCCAGTAGGCACATAGAACACATTGGAACTCAGAGGACGAGTAGTGTGGTTCAATTCAGAACACATCCTATATTCAGTATTCGAAAGTTAGCAATTCATGAATGTTCTTTACAGTAATAGTGTACTCGAGCAGACGGGTTCTATGCTCAAATGTATGTTGATCGAGCGGTTTTCAACACCCAGTGTTGCTGGAACAGAGGTTGCTGTTGAATAGAAACCTGGTTCGTGTTTTAACACAGACGGTTCGATTAATGATACACTCTTGAGGGTGCATATATCTCAGTTTGATTGTTTATTATATGACTATCTATTTTCTGCTCAAAACAACCACTATGGTTTGCCAATCAAATCCCTATTAATGAAAATCCGTGTACCTGATTCACAGCCGTATCGGTTTTGTTTGAAATCCATATCAATATGGTTTGAAACTGGGCCATATGGAGGGACAGAACTATTTACGGCGTGTTCGTTTAAATCGTACTAAATACTACTGTTATTTAAATAGTGTTTAATATATTCTCGGTTAGGAGTGTGGATATTTATTTATTTAATGGTACTTAACACCGGGTCAGCAGCTAAAGCTATATCCTGGCGCAAAATCGGAAAAATGTAAAACATGTCATTGTGAATTATGAAAGAAAAAAAAGATAGGAAATGAGTATGGGTGACTGCATTTCGCTTCAAAGCAGTGATTCAAAAGTGGGTTGACTGGATGTGATGCACAAGACGTGTCATATAATAAACCTATTATCGGTTCAGTGAAGTAATATGGGTTATATTAACACGTCTCGTTGACGAGAGTCAGATAGTCGCTTAAAACTCGCTACCTGTGCAGCTCGTTTGATACGGCGATCTGACACTCATCAAGTGGATGTGATACTACGACCCATATCACTTCACTGAAGCAATAGTATGTATGTGGTATATGACTGACACGGATATTGCCTCAATACCGCAGTAGTTTATCCATCAATTCTGGCTCTGTAGAAATCGAAAGTCCCGGCTTTGCCAAATCCTATCATTCACGTTCCAAACGAGCCTCTCGTGATGTCACTGATGTTTGGGAATTTTCCATGCGACAATTTTACAAACACGAAATAAAAACTAGAGCGCCTTGGCGCTGAACACTCCGGAGAAATATTCAAACTTTCATTTCTGTTTACATTTCAGGTTTTCGCATTATTTTTTAAAGATCCGCTGTCATATAATAAACAAATTATTACAACAGTCAGTTAATATAAAATAATATCTGAGCTTGAGGGTAACGATATGGCTTGTCTCCCCGAGGAACCTTTATCTCCCGAGGCTTAGCCTTGGGAGATAATCGTCCCAAGGGGAGACAAGCCACAGTATTATCAATTCATGGGGCGTTACTAGCACATTAACGTGAAATTACGCAGACGATAAGGAACCATAGTTCCAATACTAAAACGATCACTGGAATTCCCCACCGGGCACTGATGGCTAAAAATAGCCATTAGCGCCCTTAGCTCGCACGCGCAGTGACGATAACATTAAGTTGTCAACTTTCGTAGTTTGTTTGCAAACGAACTGTCAATATGCCTCACTCTCAGTCTTCCGAATTAAATGAAGATGATTTGCAAAAAGACACTTTATCCCGGCTGCCTTCTTTGGGGTCATGATGACAACATGTACTAAGGCGTACTGCACGTCGATGCTGCACATGACTTCAACTCTGCTTGAGGGTGAGTGAACAGAGTTAGAATGTTTGGGAGCTGACAGTTGCTCGTTGATGCGCGGTGGCTCTCTCCGGGTACTCCGGCTTCCTCCACTGTAAACTGTCACGGTCACGATTAACCATTGTGCATAAGTATGTGGCCTTAAGCAGCAATAAATAAATAAATAAATAAACAAATAAATAAATAAATAAATAAATAATCACAACTACTCAACCAACTGGGGGCGCGGTGGCTCAGTAGGTAGAGGTGTAGGCTGCAAGCCGAGGGGTCCTCGGTTCGAATCCCACCTGCGGCAACTGCGTTGTGTCCTTGGGCAAGACACTTTACTCCCATTTCTCATCTGGGGGCACGGTGACGTCGTGTACTAAGGCGTACTGCACGTCGATGGTGCACTTGTCTTCAACCAATGCTAACCCTGCTTGTGTGGAGTTAGTATGTTGGGGAGCTGACAGTTGCTCGCCGTTGCTCGGTGGTTCTCTCCGGGTACTCCGGCTTCCTCCACCCGTAAAACTGTCATGGTCATGATTACCCATTGAGCAGAAATATGTGACCTTAAATCCCAATAAATAAATAAATAATACTCAACCAACTCGTCTTATTCGAGATCACCGAAAGTGCCTACTGGAAAGGTAAACAGGAGAAGGGTTTCGCTACATTGATTAGGGTTTAATATATAGAGGATATATTACGCTATTTTAGTGAATATCGAGAATTATCTTATGTGTGTGGACCTAAAAGTTATATTTTTTCACGAGCGCTATATATATATTCGCAAAAATAGTGTGGATTGTCTTTTTATTATATGCTACGTGACGTTTTACTGCACAATATTCAGCCCAATTTCACTGCAAACACTTACGTTTAAAAAAATAACAAAGATCAGCTGGTCGTTTCGTCAAGGCGACGTAATGCGCCAAAGAGTGACGTCATTTAGGAAACTACCGAGGGATATTTCTCGATATCCATCGAGTTAATGGATATCGATAAATATCGTTTTGATAATTTGCGATAATTCACAGGCTAGCGTATAATAAATTCCCGGTTTTCTATTGTAACAGGAACGGGAATTACATTACACTCCGAACCGGGGACCGCGAAATGACCAGGACAATACCAAGTAAATTTACGGGAGTAACAATACGCATTAAAAGAGACATATTTTATCGGCAATCTGTCGTCTCCAAACAGAAAAGTTCGAAATCGAAACCCGCTGCCAGCCGGTTTACATTTTCAGAATCGCCAGTTTTATCACCACTACCTCCAGGCACAAATTGACTCCCTCTTCACTGCCGTCACCAGTATCCCCGGCTTAAAGGAGAGGAGACTGGTCACGGCTGTGAAGAAGGAGCAGATGTTGATAGAGGTAGTGAATAGTGAGTGATTCTAGTAATTCTGAAAATGAAGACGAGTTTGAAGGTTGAAGCGGGTGAAGATAATTATTGTTGAAGAGGATTCCCCGGGAACTTATTGAAAGTTATAGTGAGTTGGTGCAAAAGGTGCTTCAGGAAGTATGATTGTAAAAAAGCCCAGGCGCTGAAGCCATGGCAAAATGTAACAAAGTTACTTTGGGGCATTTCTTTTTAATTTAGAAAACTTCAGTTCAACCCACAACAGTGCCATGCTTGATTCCCAGTTCCGCACTGTAGATTTCCCGGATATCGTGACCGGTTTTCGGAACCGGGAACCCGGGAATTCCCGTTCCCGTGATTAAACCTTAGCCTTCTCTGATCTCAAATGAAATTAACAATTTCTATAACATTTAATCTTGTATCCAGCGATTTATCTTAATCCTTCCAACAATAAGGCCCTGAATGGTGCTATACCTGATTTTAGAAGACAATTGGATACACCTACTTTCTATCTGTAGGAAGGTTTGGTAATAATTTAACTTTTTGAACCCGAAAGGCCTTTTTTCCTATCCAGGATAGTAGTGATACGGCCTGAATTCATAAAGTATAGAGCTGCTCGGTGAATTTATGTGGTAGACCAATCAAGATTTTCAACGTGCAGCCTTGGGACTGGACGTTGAAAACATTGATTGGACTCCCCCAAGTTATGAATATAGACTCGATCAGCTGATGGCTCTGAACTGGCATGGAATATACCATCATTGTTCAAAGGGACATCCTTCTCAACATCGAATCTCTGGATGATATGGTACAATACACTATTATCGTCAAGGAAAGGCTATTGTTTATTTGAAGAGAGGTTGAATAATGATTTAATCTTATAGCCCTACTGAGCTCTAGGATTTAATAAGAGCAAATCTTCTTTCCAACTTCCCTGTTTTCGTTGCTGTGAGCTTATGGAGGCCAATAAAAAACAATGTGCATAACGTTCTGAAAAGGCTAAGACCGGGCAGAGCAGTGCAAAGCGCGTTGAAAAGACTAAGCACAGGGCATATCTGGGCCAATTCAGAGTGTTTCGCTCTTGGTCATAGAGAAAGTAACAAGGGACAGATTCGTATATTCGACTTATTGCTCCGAAGTAGGCTCCTTAACCCTTTGAAATAAGGAAATTAATTTCATTAAGTAGAGTACAGTCGCCATGGATGGGTCGTAATTCACACGTGGGCAATTATGTCCACGCATGTTTTTACCAGGTAGTAAAAATCATCTTTAGCAAAATTTTAATTAATGAAGCACCGGGTTGTACCCGGTGCTTCATTAATTAAATCTTTGATGATTAATCCTGCAATTACTGTTTGGAATTTAATATTATTGCGTCCTTGGAAATATTGCCCACGCATGGAAAGTGACCAGTCCACGGTGACTGTACTGTAGGCGGCTGCTAAGTAAATGTGTGGGGTAGACCTTTCAATATTTCCAACGTGCAGCCCTAAGGCCTTCACGTTGTGAAACTGACTATTGGCGAATGTAAAACAAATGTCAAATGCCGAACATCAAGCTAACTTCAACAAAATATCATACCAATGTCCAGCACTCAGCCTCAAACTGACTGAATACGAACGCCAAATAAATGTTCAACGCCCAATTTCAATCTAACTTTACGGACCAAAACATAATTTGCAAACCCGGATAAGCTAGTTTCGATCGTTCAAATGTGTTTCAAGCTTTGCGATGACAAGACAGGTGACTATTGATTGTAGCATGCCATAGGTACGTACATGCACCCGACATGCTGTAACCTCATTTCAGTGCATCGTTGATAATAATCTCAGTGATAGTAAATCTTTTCTATTAGTTGTTATCTTTGGAATCCCCATTTCGTTCCATGCGTAACGATTATATCTCTCCATACGGACGTGTATACGACCGACCTACACTGAACATCAACAACATTATAAAGATCAATTAATTTTTTATCTCATCTACTAACTCGTTCTTCCTTCTTGGATTGGAGCACGTGCACGTAAGGTAAATTGGGTGAAATGGTTTGAGAAAACATGAAGGTTTTTTTGCTATTTACGGGAAACATTTCCTTGGTAGAGCGCACAATGCGGAAATACTGATTATTTATCTTTCAAAACTGAGAATACGTAGTTTCCTTGAAAACATCTCATTCCTTCACTCTGATAGTGAAATAAATCAGACAACACTAAAACGATAGGTCTAAGACGTTTTTCGTGTGTGAGTGGGGGGGGGGGGGGGGGGGCAAGGTGCGGGGAGTCAAGTGCTCGCGTCAGAGGCTGTATCGAGTTCTAAGACCATAACTGCAACTTATTGCTTTCTGAGGAAGATTTTTAAACTTACCCCAGTAGCAATGTTAATTGGGATAAAATAAAATGACATTTTACCTAACGTAACAGCCAAATCTGGCCAACACTACTTTCAAAAAGGGCATTCAAATTTAGCTAGTTTTCCAATTTTTTACTTTTTCCTCTAAACATTGCTTATGGCACACCGTTAAGCTCGTTCCAATAACGGGCCATAAGGTCTATGTTTTGAGACAAGACAAGCATATTTTAAGCCGCACAGGAACATTTCTTTCGCATATATCATCTGTCAATCGTATTAGGTGAAGGATGAAAGGTAGAGTATCATCGTGTTAAGCACAGACAGTTGGAATTTTCTGTCCTCATTTTGTAGGACAGCAGGCTAATATCTCACCTTTCAGAAATTAAACATGTGATCATCCTACCTTACACGCGTGTTTGTAACTATTTTTAATTCAGCTACAACTCTGCAGCTCTATTTTATGTATGAAGGACCAACTCATTGTTTGGATTGTTACGCAATCCAATCGCGTTCCAGATATGGGAAGACAACTTTTATGGTCGCGGGGATGTTTCGCAACAAATAAATCGTGTGATAAATCAAGTTCTATGAATAAATATTTTGCGAGCACACGCGCAAATGATGATTATTTATTAGATATTATTTCCATACCCAGAAATGCCCACTATGAAGCTCGGCTGATATGACTTCCAACTCGGTTGATATGACGCCGATCTTGGCCGACATGAACCAAGCTGAATTGCCCCTTGATTTTTCACTGGGCGCAAACAATCGTTCACCGTTATTCGTCACTACAATTGTCGTTGCTAGACAAAATGGATTAGTTCTCGCCTGATGAGGAATTAATGGTGGGAATAAGTAAGGATAAGGTGGACGAAGAGAAAAAAGAATAGAGTTATACACGAAATTCAACGCTAACTAACATTCACAGTTGTAAGCGGGGACTCTTTGATGTGAGAAAAGAGACAGTTCAGCAGTGCGAACGACTCGGGGAAGCCGACACGTTCGGGCAGCTGTGCTAGGAGAAGAGAGAAAACACAGTACGTGGAGAGTGTATTGTCACTAAAGCACTCACAGAGTGGAGATTCTACCCAAGCAATAATTGCAAATTTGTTGCAAAGCGTAACAAGCACAAGCAAATTTCGAGCCAGTGGACCTCCGGGTTATACCCGGAGGGCCATTGGTTGAAACATTGCTTGTGTTTTTGTTGTGTTTTTGTCCACGTGTGCAGAACTTGAAAGTGATACTTAGGGTGATAACTCCACTCCTGGGGTGATTTAGTTACAATCCACCCTCCATGTACTGTACGTCTTTAATCGAACGTCTTTTGTCGACCGATTTCTGTCGTACGATTTTTCTCTGGAGTCCACTATGACGCCGTAATCCCTTCGACAAATCGAAGGAGTCATTCGGTAAAAGAACTTGAAATCAAACGCGTGTGATTGTTTCGGCAAAAATCGTATCAGTCAAAAATCGAAAGGAAGTCATCGATCTTGCGTGTTCTCATTACAGACATTTGTCGATCGACACCAACTTTGTCGTTAACTGGAAAAATCCTACTATAAACACCTATTGTGAGAACACAGCTTAACACTGTCAGAAAACTTTAAAGCTGTGTTCTCACTATAGATTTTTACAGTACGTCTTTTATGGAACGTCTTTTGTCGATCGATTTTTGTCGAAAGTCAAAAGTCTGAAGGCTGTTCTCACTATAGGATGTTCTCACTTTGTCGTACGATTTTTCTCTGGAGGTTGGTCAGCCGTAATCCATTTGACAATTCGATGGAGTCTTTCGATAAAAGAAGTAGACATTAAACGCGTTTGATTGTTTCGACAAAAATCGTATCAGTCAACCATCGAAATAAAGTCATCCGCCTTGCGTTTTCTCACTACAGATTTTTGTTGATCGACATCAACTTTGTCGTTTACTGGAAAATCGTACGATAAACATATTTTGGGAGAACACAGCTTAAAACTGTCAGAAAACTTTAAAGCTGTGTTCTCACTCTAATAAATCTATAACGAGAACACAGCTTTGCAGATCTGAGAACATGTTTTATCTTACAATCAACATGTAGTTTGTCTGTATTAACTCTGCAACTGTCGTGTATCCGACCACCTGATACAGATGTTAATATCAGGGGGTCGGATACTAGCACGTTCCTTTCGCGTGAGTTCCATTTCTTTTTCTTTTTGTACGAATACATAGTTCGTTATAAATTCGTCTACATTCTTGACTTATCCCCAATATATTGTGAGATAAAATGATTATTAAAATTATGTGGATGTACAAAATATGTATCCGAGTCTCGTTCCGGGTTCTAAGGGTAGATCACGACGAGTCTTCGACTGGTAAGCACAATCTGTTGTATAACCCTTTACCTAACGTAACGGCCAAAACCGGCCAGCGCAATTCTCAAAAATCGCCTATTAATTTTCATTATTTTTTCATTTTTTGTCCCAAAAACATAGGTTATGACCCCTCGTTGGAACGAGCGCGTCGAGCTCGTTCCAACGAGGGGTCATAACCTATGTTTTTGAGACAAAAAATGAAAAAAATTAGTTATTCAAGAATTATTTTTGCAAGTGTCGTCTGCTTTTCAAGTTAGGTAAAGAGTTAACTTACATCAAATCAAACACCACAACCCACAGTTTCATAGTACGTGCGTCATAAGAAATGGATATGCACATGCTGAAGGAGTAACTTGAGTTTTGTAGGTCTAGTTTCGCGAGAACTGTGACATACTTATTCTCTTTACCTCAGCATATTTCCAAGGACGGAGAGTCTGTGGCTGAGTGTTTCGATCCTGACTGGAGCTAACTGGCTAATGAGTTGTGTCCTTGGGTTAGGCATTTATTCCCGATTGCACACGTTTGAGTTCACGGTGGCGCTGTATTCTAAGACGTACTGTCTAGTCGTCTAGATCTGTCCTACATGTCTAGGGCACACCTGCCTTTAACCACTATCAACTCTTCTTGTGCTGAGTTTGTTATTCGGAGAGTCTGGCATTTGTTTGCCACTGGCAAGTGGTTCTTCATCTAAAATCATCTAAAAGTATAAGAAGCAACGAAATGTTTCGTCGCATGAACCTCCGGGTTGAACTCGAAGGGCCATTAGCCGAAATTTTGCTTGCTTTCTTAATTATTTTCCAAAGAGTGAGAATTATTTTCCAGACGGAATCTTCACTTAACGGGATGCGAAGTGTGGAGGGGGTTAAGTGGCGATTCGCACTTCGATACGATTCGAAATTTTATGTTTTTGTCGCAACTGTTTGGTGTTCTACCAATATCAGTCCCGTGATCGTCTCTAAGTTCTTATATTTCCTATCACTACACTATTAGCTCATACGGCTACGGCCCTGGTTCATATCACTATCAAACTACTAATAACAAAACTAGGCACTTATACGTGTCTCTATATAAACATTACTAGCAGTCAACTACAATCTGCCAATGAAAACAGCCACCTGATATAAACGTTTTCTGTCGTCTTGCCAAAACAGTACCCCATTTCATTATACATTCAACAACACACTGTCGAGAAGATTGCTAAAGTCTAAAAACTCATTAACTATTGGGCAGTGAAATAGCCCCTTCGTCGGGGATATTGTCACATTTTCCAAGTTTTATCCTGAATTGAATATTATAATCCTTGATGGGTGTGGGTGTGGGATGGGAAAATCTCACCCGAGGGAAAGATATTTGGGTCAGACACGAGGCTAGCCCCGAGTATCTGGACCAAATATATTGTCCTGGGGGTGAGATTTTCCCATCCCACACCCGTACCCATCATGGATTATTTTTCTCCCCCAACATGCAACGATTACGTTAGCCAGACGTAATCGGGAGTCACGTGCTGATTCAATCAACCCATTTTGTATTCGTTGTTTTGAAAAACAGATGACACCATCGGAAAGAGCATGCACAAGTTATGTATATACCAAACGTATATACCACGAAATCGATAGGCAGCTTGAGGGTTGAAGAGTTTTAGAGCATCAAACTTTGATCACACTGCATTCCAATGACGTCAATAAGAATTAGTTGGTAACAAGAAACTGATACGATATGCATAACGTCACAATAACGTTATAAATGTGTAACGTCACGTGGGTGGGTGGGATGCATCTGTCTCTCCCTGCTATCTCACCCACCACACACCTATATTACACATGTAGTGGGGAAGAATATGTTGTTCTGTGGTGCTTTCCCTCTATCTCTCAATGATTTCTCCTTTAAAAACCAGTTCGGTCCACTTGCGAATGGTTCGAAAATAATACAGTACGACTTCCGAGGACTGGCCACTTTCCGGAGAGGTGGGTGGGGTGGGTGGGTGAGGGGGGGGGGGGCAATATTTTTCACGGAAAAAATGATATTCGATTCCAAACATTAATTATAGGAATAATTATCCAAAAAAAATAATTAATGAACACTAAACATTAATTAAAATATTTCTGATGATGATTGTTATTAACTGGTAAACGCATGCGTGAACATCACTGGCCACGCGTGGAATATGACCAGTCCACGGAGGCTGTACTGTACTTGGACTCGACGATTAACAAACACAGCAGTGGGATGCATCAGACACAAATGGCATAGATGGGGGTTCGAACCACCGCCGATAGAGTTTCCTCTGACACCAGCCGCCTAGCAAAACAATACTAAACCACGCACACCAAGTGGTATGCGTGGTTTAGTATAGTTTTCCAGCGGTTGGTGCCAGAGGAAACTCTCACGGCGTAGGTTGAATACCCCGCAATGTTATTTGCAGTATAATAGGCGCCCTTCCGTGGTTCCACGAAATTTGGAGAATTTGAAAAAGAGACATTCACGCTGATTTTGAGTGAAGTGTAATGGGAGTGAGGTGGAGGTCCCGAATTCGATCCCCGTCCGGGACGACCCGCGTTGTATCCTTGGGCAAGGCACTTTACCCCGGTTGCCTCCATGTGGGCCCGATGACGTCGCGTACTAAGGCGTACTGCTCGTCGATGGTGCACATGTCTTAAAAAACTGTAACCCTACTTGAGCGGAGCTAGACCAGAGTTAGAATGTTGAGGAACTGCCAGTTGCTCGTCGAAGCTCGGTGGTTCTCTCCGGGTACTCCGCCTTCCTCCATCAGTAAAACTGTCATGGTCACGATTAGCCACTGTGCATAAGCATGTGACCTTAAACACTAATAAATAAATAAATAAATAAATAAATAAATAAATAAATAAATAAATAAATAAATAAATAAAATTAAAAAATAATAGAATTAATTGAAGCATTCGTCCGATTCTAATCAAGTTAGACGAGTTGTGTTATGAATGCTTCCCTCAACAAATATGTCCAGTGCTTGCGGGTGTTTCCTATTTTACGGAAGGGTGTTTTTAGTGACTGGTCATTATCGCGTGTTAGTAGAGCCCGGGCACAGTACAAAACTATTCAAAATCCTCGACCAGCGGATACGTGCGTGACAAAAAGTACTTGGTCAAACTCATAGAACCACTCATTCAGATAGAAAGTAGTAAGTGTCTTTAATACTCCAACAAATATCAAATAAAAAGACAGAACACAACTACTGTGAAGTATGGTGGACAGAAATCAACGACCCCGAGTTATAGATTTTCAAGTGGAATAAACTCCAAGGGTCCCTGTACTCTACCTGAGTTGTGTTCTGTATTTATACCACGGTTAAACTTGAATTAAGTGAATGAAACTTACATTTTTAACCCTTTGAACCCTCGTTTCCTGGAATGGTATCAACTTTTTGTACACTTACAGTGAGATAGGGCAGTCCAATATCAATATACAGGGAAGATAAAATAATAACTGCGGTCTGCAGCCGTCTGGCTGCAGACCGCAGTTATTATTTTATCATCAATGCCCCATGTATAGATCTATTATAATAAGACAAAAATGGGACGAAATTATGCCTTTGACCGACAAATCGGTCTTACGGGTTGATAGGGTTAAGGAGACCTATCATCTTCGTTGATCTGTTTTACTTTTTGCGTGACACAGTTTTTTGTGTCTAAGCATTTTATTCGCGTTATTACGTCAATCAGATGCGTAACGACCAATCAGATGCGTTCTAACACGAACGACGGTCTCATGCGCGGTTCATTTTTCGGGAATCATATGTGGAATGAACTGGATATGAAACGAAAATTAGCTATTGACCAAATTAGCCAAACTTTGACGTGAGACCCGTAAGTATTTTTGATGTACTGCCTTTCAACCTTACGTCCAAATTCAGTCTAGGACCACGCTGGGTCATTTCATGGATGTCCCTATCAAAAGAGTGCGGATAGTCAGGCGATATTCTTGCCCCAGTCCCCCAAGACGAATTAGTAAGATATATCTATTGTTGAGAGTATGTTGAGTCAAGATTTCATCGAATGTTTTATTATTTCTTATATAGCAGGCTGCAGAGTCTCTGTTTTACGGTTTCGACAAATACGCTTTTATGCAATATAGAAATTCTACTTGTTAAATAGTTTATTTTATTTTCCAATAAATATGTATTGAGTCCTTAATTACCTGAATAGGCCGTGTACCAGCGGCCTCCGTATCTTGCAAATGCATGATACATGCTCGTGCTTAGTTACCATTAATTTTGTTTACGCTACTATTTATAGAACACTACAAGCCTTCGAGAAGCGTTTCCGAGATACCATAATTATACTTTTATACTGGGAAAAAAATATTCTCAAAAATATAATTATTAAATATTATTAAACCGCTTTACTATTATGTTTGTGTTTCTGAATCATTTGGAAGTGAAACAACACGCTGTTTACAGCGCACGGTCTTTTTCGAAATTTTGAACAGGATCGGGCAAGATCCCAGCGAAACAACCTGCATTTTAAGAGTATCGAATGAAATCTGTAATTCAACGGCCAGTTAATCAAGTTATTGGCAGTACAACTAAGAATTGTAAGATAAGCTATCATCACCATTATATTTATGTACAGAATATTGCATCAGATTCTCCCGCTTGTTTCCAATGCTACATCTCGATTCACGGAGATATGGCCTTAGAAGCAAGATCTCGACTCAGATACAACACTGTGCACTTAGCCCTTTGAAACTTGTGCACGTCTTATGACGTACGAAATCAAACAGCGTGTTGATACTTTATGGGCATTTGTTTTGTTATTATTGTTCGATTTTTTTTTAAGTTTTAACCTCAATTCCCATTTTCTCTCGTATAGTGCTCAGTGACAACCGTTGAGCGAAATGTTATCGCAGCTTAAAATATTAATATAATCCTGCTGTCAAGACTTCTTAACTGGTTTAGTGCAAGAAGCCACTATTAGGGCTTTCAAAAAATGAGGATACCCGCGCAAAAGCCAACACTTTCCTTGCCTATATTTCATATTCAGTCAAACACAAATGATATTTTGTTTGTATAATTTTTTGTTTTATTGCAAATTATTGGAGAGTGCCTATGGGCACTCTCCAATAATTTGTAATAAAACAAGTCTTGAATAACAGATTTAGCCTACCAAAAATAATCTAGCCCTCAACCAGATAAGCACACAAATGTGAAGAATATCTTGTTATTTGTACTTTGCGACGTTTTACGTCGCATTTTGAAAAACGTTGAAGAATCTGAATTCCCAGTGACGTTTAGACGTCGGGATAATTAAAGTCTCAAAGGGTTAAACATAATGGTGATAATATAAATAAACCGACTGCGTTAACCCTTTCATAAATACTCTGCATAAGTTTTTTTTATGTAAAGAGAATAGTTACATTCAATGACAAGATGACTCAGTACACATCAAATCAATAAGTTCGTTCAGTTATTCTTTAACTCTTATCCTTAGTAGTTACCATGACTTGATCTTATGGAAAAAATTAATGAAGTTCGGTATCAACAAATCTCTCCTAAGACGATTGCTCCCATTTTTACAGGTACAGTTGAAACTAGAGTCCTGTGACTGCATTATGCACTATTTTGTAGTAAGTGCACTTTGGTCCCTATCAAACTGCACCATTCGCGCAACACAATTCCTGTAGAAAAACAGCATGCACAGCTGTGTACAATTCTATACCAGTAAATAGAGATTATTAACATCATCCTTCACCTCTAATGGGATGCATGTACATGTAATGACGTAAATAGATATTAAAATTCGACTGCATATGCGGAATGAAGAGAGTGGGTTACTGCTTAATCGCAGCGCCATATATTTTCCACTCGAATAGTATTTATAATTGTTCATAACAGCACAAGAAACACTTGCAAACTTTCATCACGTGGACCACCGGGTGCACCCGGTGGTCCATGTGATGGAAGTTTGCAAGTGTTTCTTGTGTTTTGTGCTCAGAATTTGTAAACAATTACTAAGTGAAAAATCTATCCCATAGCGATTTAGTAGTAATCCACCCTCCACATACTGTGGTCTCATTTTTCGTTTGTCTGTTTGATCGGTTCAATTTGTGATTTCACTATCACCCTCGCTAATAGCGTATTATATTTTGCATTGCACAGCCCACAAAGCTTTTTCGTATTTCAGACTACTTCAATCTTCTGCAGCGAGGAGAGCAACTAACGAGCATTTTCTGCGCTTACAGCGAGAGAACGTCTCGTTTCAACTGCGAGTTTGGGGTAGTTTTGCATTAGGTAGGAAAGTAGGCAGCAACTCTTAAAGACTTAACCCTATACCCTGACAGGGCTATAGCATTAAATTATTGCTGAATCTACCCATCAACACAGAATAGATTTCACATATTTTGATGTGCACTCGGGAGTGCAGTGTTGAATGGGCTATCGCGTCATATATACACAGAACGACACACGAGTGTGAATGGGTTAATCGATGTGGCACGAGTGCCAGCTTGGTAGGATAAAACGAGAGGCCACTGGCCTCCAGTATTATCCTTCTGCGATGGCACAAGTGCCATAGCGATTAATCCATTCACACGCGTGTGCTGTTCTGTGTTTATTACACGCCTTCACGTCTATAAAAAACAATTATTTGTAGGAAACTCAGCAATTCATTTGACAACTATCAACAAATAGATCACATTTTATCGCCAACCAAATTTGCGAGGGGAACCCGTGTTACTCTTTCGTTCCCCGAGTTCCAATGTGTTCTATGTGCCTACTGGCACATAGAACACATTGAAACTCAGGGGACGATTTTCAGCTATCACTAGCGATTCAAATTGTAATTGCATTGCACAATTTGTGGAATATTCTAATATAATTTCGCTTCTATTTAAAGACAGTCTGTCAACAATTTCCGTTCCGGGCATATATGCGGAACAGATTTTTATTTTCCGCACAGTTTAGCATTCCTGTAGATGGGGATTTCATAGAACATGCGTGTAAAGCACTTCATCCAATCGTACATCCACATCGTTTGTAAGAAATACCGCCCATACACAGGAGCGTTTAGAACAGGTGTTAACTTGGATACCTTTATACATTCCAATGGGGCATTGTTGTTGAATTAGTTTAAATGTTGTGTGAAAATGAGATTGATAAATGAGACGTCAGTAGTTTCTTGTATTAATCACAATGCCACGTGGAGTGTTATCATAAAAGGAAACGGTTAGTGATTTTTAGTTTCGTATGTGCTTAATTAAATGAACCTGACTTGGTGACAAACAAGTTAAACTTGGGACAAACTTTTTCCCGGATCCGGATTCGGATCCGGATTCGTGACTTTTTTCCGGATCCGGATTTGAAGGCCAAATCCGGATCCGGAAAAAAGTCAAAAATAGTTTTCATTTTTTTCCATTGTTCGGTTTGTCCCGTTAAACTTGAATGTCTATATGGCTGGATGATTAAATGATTGGTTTACTTTCAATATCAGTTTTTAAAGGCTTGGCAATCACATTCCACAACTAACACCAACGACCCTGCTGAGCGTTATAAATAGGATATTGTAGAAATACTTCTGAGGTACGATTTTCTTGGCTTCGCTCCATTCGAAAACAGCGTAAAGAATTTTAACTTGAGATGCAATGGAAATGCCTCTCTTCACATCGAGCTTCAGTGAGTTTGAACAAAAGCTTTTCCAGGTCCACACAATTATTTATCAACCTTATTAAAACACCAATACCTGTATACAGTTAAAACTAGACGTCCTGTCATGAAATGCGCACAAACAGCACGTCGATCTGCGCGTTAATCTACGCGTTATGACTGTAGTAAGGCTATCAAATTATGTACATATGGCCTGTGCACAAACAATGTTTCAGCCAATGAACCTCCGGGTAACCCGGTGGTCCATTGGCAGAAACATAGCCTGTGTTTGCTATGAGTAACCGGGAGAACCTGCCGTGCTCTGGGTGCCATTCGATATGGCAAATGTGCGCAGTTCCTACGCGCAATTAAGCCTAGATAAGCGCACAGTTCATGACATGACTTCTAGTTTTAACTGTGGTGTTGGATGGGATGATCAACAGGTTTAAAGGGTGAACTAACCCCATACGACCCCTTTAGCAATACAATGGTACCAATGCACGACTAGCAGCCACACAGGGGAAGCACAGCAGCCATGAAAATCAGTGTTGGATAGAATTCTTTAGTATATGGATACGTTGCCTCTCACATGACTTTCCCTTCCTCTGATTGTCTGGGATGTACTATTTTATTTCAGATTGTTTGTATATCTTTATTAAAGTGACATGTGCAGTGATTATAATGATAAACAATATAATAAAAATAACCTTAACACATGCACTCGGCCCAAGGGATCTGTATGTCACCTATTGCTCTAATAGTTTATTATTATGCCTCACGTTTGTAACATCTGCCGTGATTGGTTAATTTGATAGCTTCTAAAAGTCATAGTACTGGAGTTTTGGGGCAAAACACGGGTACTATCGGAACGTTTTTCCCTGGAGACAAGAGAACGAAGAAAATGTAAGCTCCACTTCCATTGATCAGCGTCGATTGGAATTTCTCAACACCAAACGCTGGCTCCGTGTCCGTTTAACTTTTTTCGTCACCGGTAAATACAAACTTACCAACAAATATATCGTCTTCTGTGGGTGTGTTTTCAATTTTAACTGCGAACAATGAATTCAAAAGAATCAGAAATATTAAAAACTCACGTGTTGTTCACCACCTCAGTGAATCCTGAATATTAGTTATGACTTCAATCAATTATATTTCCACAAGTTTAGTAATCCTCGTCCTCACTGAGCCTCCGCCTCAAGTTCAAAATAAATTGTTTCACTCCGCTTAATTTTATCAACTGTCATCGTCCGAGAAACATGAATTTATATTCCATTAATTTATACCACTTATCACACAAGCAATAACAATGAATTATAACATGATGCAGCTGTAAACACTGGCATTTGTTGATATCGAAACTCCCAAAGCGACGGCTTTTGTGACAAGTCATTTTCGAAGAGACGTCATTCGTTCGAAATGACGTCATGTTTTTGGATTCGACTAAATTGTTGTTACAAGATTGATGGCATGTTGCAGTTAACGCTTAACAATGAACGTTATTTTTGGTTCGGCATAATAAAATAATTAGAACGTTTCTTTTTATTTCAGGTTTTATTTCAGAAATCACTCAAACTCAGGTACTATCGACCGATGGAACATGAAAAGAAACGTTCTAATATTATATTAGACAGGCATCAGATAGTTGTACCTATGTTAAGTTCTAAAAATAACCGTGCACTATTCTCGTGAGATGTACACTTTCGTAAAAATGGCCGCGGAATAGTTTTGGACATTCAAATGAAGGGATACAATGCGCCATTTTAGAATATTCTTTTCTGGAAATCTGTTTCGTTATGTCCAAGTTAAGAAAAAAAATACCTGTCTTCAGTAAGCCCCTGACAATAGGCAGTGTACTTAGGATTTGTACACTGATGGGTAGGAAAATTCTTTCCGGGTTTGTTCGATATAATATAAACAAGAAAGCGTGCAAGAAAATGCCCATGAAACACTTTTAATTTTGTGCATATGTCTTTCAATCTCTTCGTATTAGAACATAAACAAGAAACAATATGTGAACAAAGTTGAATCTCTCTCACTAAAAGAAGGCGAATACATGTACCACATCTCAAAGCATTCTGATTGATGATTCAGAAAAATTAGTTTAAAATAATTTCAAGTTAATTGGACAGGGTTCCAGGCTATGGGGTTAATATCTTCCTTCGAAAACACTTGGAAGAGCACTCTCCCACACACAACCACCCCTCCCCAAATGATCGGCTTTTGGACGAATCGTCCCGGTAGGAAACTCGACTTGGGACAAAGCGAACGTGCTGGGGAGTTGAATTGGAAAGGAACTGCCCAGGCACCATCTCCAAGCACTGTCAGTGAAAGGTTCTGGAAAAAATGTTTTTAAGAATTTCAAGCTAATTGGACAAGGAGTGGGGTTCTATACACATTGAACATAATTAAGCACCCCGTGTTTTTTCGCAGTGGTCTTAATAGAAACGTTCATGCTATCTTTCAGAGGGCCAAAAATTATTGTTTGCGGAAAGAATGGTCTGTTGACAAATGAAAAACAACACTATGATGAAAATATACAGTATTTTAATGGCGCTAATTACACATATCTGTCATTAGTGGTTTTGATGGAAAAATGTTCTCCCGACAAATATGGTGGTGGGACAGTCCATGATGAAACAATGCCGGTTATTACTGATAAAAATGTAACTTGTGATCTCCTGAACACAGTAGCAGTGTCTTACGTCAGTAACGAGTGTGTCCACCACTTGCCCGATGAAAGCCTGAACCCTCCCCCTAATGCTACCAGTGAGCTTTCTTATATGGCCCAGAGGCAACTGTTGCCACTCCCCATGCGATGCAGCTCCCAAATCGGCCAAATTCTGTAGATGCGGATCACTTACTTGCCCACGACGTCCGAGAAAGTCCCAGATGTGTTCTAAGGGATTCAAATCGGGGCCCATTGCAGGACAAGGTTGTGTTGTAATAACGTTGTTCTGAAGGAATGTTCTCACAACATGGGAACGATGAGGTCTTGCATTGTCGTCCATGAATACAGGGCGAGCAGCCAACGGGTGGTTGTCAAAATGAGGCACGACCATCGATTGAGAATGTCCCGGATGTACTGATGAACACTGAAATTCCCACGTACAGTTGCCATATCAGGTTTACAATCATGAGAGAGGTATCCCCAGATCAATACTGATCCTCCAGCTTAAGGAACAGTAGGCCAGTTATTCCTGGGCACGTAAGCGGTATGTCTATGCCTCCTCGTGCGACCATCTGTGACGTGAAGTGGGAATCTACTTTCGTCTGACCATTGGACTCTCCCCCATGTCCTGAGCTTCCAATGTTGTGCCATTCACCACTCCAAACGTCGTCTTTGATGCTGATCGGACAGAGCTGGACGCTTGATGGCCCTTCCGGACCTCATCCCCAGTGCATTGAGGCGGTTTCGGACAGTTCTGTTGCACAAACACCTGTTGGGGAGCCAAAGGCTTTTCAAACCCCATCTGAAGGATTCACGCATAACGAGGCGTGTCAGACTCCGATCTTCCCGAGGAAAGGTCGTTTGAGGTTGTCTCGGCCTTGGTCGGCCCTTAACAGCATTGGCTTCTTGATGTTTTCGGACAAGTCTGCTGATGACAGAATGACAAGTTGCCTTCCAATAGCTTTGAATGACATGCCTGTTGCATGCATGCCAACGATTTGCCATCTTAGTGCCTCTGACAGTCTTCTCCTTGACATGTCAACACTTACTGACAAAAGAAGTGACATATTTTCTTGTCTTATTCCCAATGTTACCTGTGGATGATAGTGTTTTTTATGACATTCGTGGGTAGCATGCTTCACGTGGACGAGGGGATCTGTTTGGGTACGCTGTCAAACAGAAACTTTCTGTTTTTCACGAGATGAAATGTACTGCAAGATATAGTAATCATTAAAACACAATAATCAGTAGCTTATACAAGGCTGTCTCCACTCTTTTTATGCATGTATGTGTGCATACCGTTATGAAAAGTTAGGAGTTCCAGTTTAATCCCGTATACTTATTCTTGTTATTGAAACGTATTCGTGGCTGACAATTTTCGTCATTGGAAGAGATTTGCAGGAAAGTTAGGTCCCGTTAATATCTTAAAGCTATCAGTAAATTTAACACTATGCGGATGGAGATTTCATATAAAAATTGAACTTTCGAAATATAAGAGAATTTGTATCATCGATGTGCGCATCATTTCACAAACTTCCGGCATTTTCCTGCAGAGTAGTAGGAACATATGGAAGCTGCCTTTTTACTACTTTTCCCTATCAGTTTGAACGTTTGACTAGTAATTTATTACACGCCCGTTCTACAAAATCCCTATCTACAGCAACACTAAAGCACGCGGAAAATAACGGAAATCGTTGACGGACTATTTTTGGACAATGACGTCATCTGTCAAAACTTAACGTAACCCCGCCTACTTGGGATTTCCATTTGACCTACAATCACGGAAGCTGTGCAGTGTAAACGAAGCAATTGCCTTCTAATAAGCTATCACAAAGACAATAAACTAAATTACATGGCGCGCCATGGTGCTCTTTTATAAAGTGCTCTCTACGGCATCCCTAGACGAGGTTACTGGCACTGGGGATATATGTATTAGGGCTAAAATGTAAAGATGTGTGTGAATTATGATTATAATGATATGACACAGTTTACTGAAGAATGTATTTTATTTATACCACGATGGCAGTGCGTGTATTCAACATTACCCGATACAATACATACATTGAGAAATGTGCTAAATACCCCACGCGTAGAATCTGCGGAGCTTGTTAAAACGTGTACAACGTCATATAAGAATTGTATATTTGAAACTGAGAGTCCTGCCACTGTATTTGCTCTATGTTGAATTAATAGCCCACAGAGTAAGTGCACTTCTGTCCTTTTCAAACTGCACCATTAGCGTAACCCATTTTCTGTAAACTAGTAAACAGAGATCATTAGCATCATTTCTAACATCTACTGGGGTACATGTGCATGTAATGGCGTAAATAGATATTGAAACTTGACTGCATATATACAGAATGAAGTGAGTGGATCACTATTTAGTTTCAGCACCATAAATTCCCCACTCAAAAAGCATTTATAATTGCTCATAACAGCACAGCAAACACTTGCAAAGTTCCATCACCTTCACATCATATACAGAACGAAGAGAGTGGATTACTACTTAATCGCAGCGCCATATATTTTCCACTCAAAAAGTATTTATAATTGTTTATAACAGCACAAGAAGCACTTGCAAACATTCACCACATGAACCACCGGGCGCCGTCCGGTGGTCCATGTGATGAAAGTATGCAAGTGCACCTGTGTTTTGTCCTCAGAAGTTGTAAATAATTACTTACTGAAAAATCCATTCCACATGGATTTAGTAGTAATCCACCTTCCACATACTCTTGTCGCAATATTTTCTTTCTCTTTGATTGGTTCAGTTCGTGATTTTACTACCAACCTCGCTGATAACGCATTATATTTTGCACTTCACAGCGCACACGATCCTGTGTATTTCAAACTACTTCATTTTTCTGCAGCAAGGGGCGCATTAACTAACGAGTATTTTCTACCCCAACTGAGACATTACATATAGTTGTAACCCTATGAGTGAGCGTTACGCATCGGATTGACGTTATGGCAAGAATGATATGTTTCGAAAAAAACAGCGTCAAGCAAGAAATAAACAGACCGTCGAAGGTGATATTTTTCTATAAAGAATGTCAGCTTCATTCACACAATTCAAGTTTAATCGGGGTAAACATGTATATATACATAGCGTAACTCACGTAGAGTACGTGGGCAGGAATCAACAAACTTTAGGAGTTTTTCCTGTATTTGTTTCCTGCCACGCACGCTCCACCCTCGTTGTGTCCCGTCCTAATTTTGTGTATGGATTATTTGAAGCCTTGTAAAAATAGGTTGGGTGTGGGTGGTTCGCAGGGTCCACCACTCCTGAATCGTCCACCGAGCAAGGTCTGATTACATCAATTCCGATGTTTTAAATTAAACGAGCGACTACGCTAGAGCTTCATTTTAAGGAAATAATAGAACAATGGCTAACTCGTAATGTAATTTTTTTCATTGAGAGCTTGTCATTTGAGATCGTTGGGCACGCAATAAGTTCGCGCTCTGCTGTTATTCTTTCCTCGAAAAATATCAAGGAGTGTTGCCGGGGAGGATTGTATACTCCACGAGCACTGATTACTGGCGATAAAAGGATCTAGCGCTTGTCGCCATGGTGGACAATGTTCGTCATTACGGGAGCGTTAGCACCCATCAATTCTTGAAGTTGTCGATAAATTTAACATAAAGGGTATGGAAATTTTATACAAAGATTGAAAGTTCGAAATATTAGTGCATTTGTGTCAGCGATGTGTGAATCATTTCACAAATTTCATGCTTTTTCCTCTAGAGCAGACGCTGACTCTTTACAATTATTTTCCAATTCGTTTGAGTGGTTAACTATTAATTTCGGTGGAAACCTTTTTTTTTAAAATATGAATCTGGCGCGTTCACCATCTTTATTTTTTCCCTGGGAAATATATCAGCATTGTGATATAAAATACAGACACGTTGACACGTTTCTGTCCATTAATGTCAAGGTCTAGGAGGTAAGATTTTCTAATTCTTTTCCTGGAAAAAATAAAAACGTGCAAACTACTGTCAAAACACATTCGTTAAATACACAGAACGACACGCGTGTGTGAATGTGTTAATCGATACGGCACGAGTGCCAGTGTGGACGGACAGAATGAGAGGCCCAGTCCTCGAATTTTATCCTTCCGCAATGGAACAAGAGCAATATTGATTAACCCAGTCACACACGTTTGTCGTTCTGTGTTTATTACACGCCTTCACGTCTATTAGAACAATTTTTAGAAGGACACTAAGCAATTCATTTGACAACTATCAACAAAAGGAACACATTTTATCGCTAACCAAATTTGTGAGGGGAACCCGTGTTAATATTTCGCCCTCGGAGTTTCAATGTGTTCTATGTGCCCACTGGCACATAGAACGCATTGGAACTCAGGGGACGATTTTTGGCTATCGCTAGCGACTCACATTCTAATTGCGGTGCACGATTTGTAGAAAATTCCAGTAAAATTTCGCTTCTTTATAAAACTAGCCCATCAACGATTTCCGTACCGCATATGTGTGCGGAACAGATTTTCATTTTCCGCATGGTTTAGTGTTGCTGTAGGTGGGGCTTTCATAGAACAGGCGTGTAATAAATAAAGAGCCAGACTGGGCATGTAGGGTATGGAGGTGATTCTGATATATATTCTTAATTATCTCTGAACTAGTTGCTTCTAATTTGCGTGCCATAAAAAGCGTTACGAGAATGCAAAATATCCGATCCGAAATTATAAATCTTATTTGTCTCTGATTACGTGGAGAATCTGATTGATTGATACATACAGATTACTACAACAGTCAATTGATCTGTGTTGTTGTATTCATCAGCAAGATCAAACGAGATGCCGCAGATCAATTGACTGTTGTAGTAAGTTGTTTGTTTTATCTGTACAGTACGTGGGGAGTGTATTATCACTAAATCACCCACAGAGTGGAGATTCTACCGAGCAATAATTGCAACTTTGTTGCAAATATAACAATTAAAAGCAACGTTCCAGCCAATGGACCTCCGGGTTAAACCCGGAGGTCCATTGGCTGAAACATTGCTTACGTTTTCTGTCCATGTGAAATGAATTTGAAAGTGATACTTTGGGTGATTACTCCACTCCACGGGTGCTTTAGTTACAATCCACTCTCCACGTACTGTAGATGGGGAATTCATAGAACGGGCGTGTAATAAATAAGGAGCAAGAGTAGGAATTTGGTGAAGGGAGGTGATTCTGATATACATTCTTAATGACAGATTATCTCTGACTAGTTGATTCTAATTTGCTTGCCAAAAAAAGGTTACGAGAATGCAATATATCCGATCCGAAATTATAAATATTATGTCGCGTTGATTGCGTGGAGAATCTGATTGATTGGTACATACAGTTTACTACAACAGTCAATTGTTCTGTGTTGTTGTTTTCAGCCGAGTTGACGAGATGAGATCGGCAAGATCAAATGAGACGCCACAGGCTTCGAGTTTCATCTGGCTGATCTCATCTTGTCAACGAGACGGAATACAAAAACACAGATCAATTGTCAATTGTAGAAATATGTTTATTATATGACAATTAGTATTTTAAACTGATCACAACACCTAAAAAATAAAAACAACAAGAATTATATAAGCCAAATAACCGTTAACAATTTATGGAATTGGCGAATCCCAAACGCATAGTAATATATACTCGCCCAAAAAAGAAAGTGTGCATTGCAGAAATTGATCAAACTCCAAAAAAATAATTTCGTAGGGGTAAAGAGTGTTAACCTGTTCATGAATAAGTTATATTGAACACAAAAACAGCTTTCCCTGTTAAAATTGCATTAACGTTAAATGACGTGCTGCACGTTTGTGAAAAGGCATGTTTTGCACGTGGAGAGTCTGAAAATTCATGCAGCAGTGTGAATCCTTGGGTATTTAAACACTAAAGTAAGGCCTTCCTATCGTTCACATTCAAACTTGCGCTGCTGTTAAAACGACTCCACATTAGCATGCCGAGATTGACAATGAATCAACGTCTCCTTGCCCTGGGTATGATTAGAGCTGGCAGAACACACAGAGAGGTTGCCCAGCATTTGAACAGCCACCGTAACACTGTAGACAGGCTAGTCCATCGACATGCACAACATGATGACGTTCGAGACCGACCCCGCTCCGGGAGACCCCGAGTTACCACCCTTGCACAAGATCGGTATATCCGTGTCGTCCATCTCCGGAACCGGCAACAGACGGCAACGACGACAGCCAGGGACATCCCTAACCTGAGACGGATACATCCTCAAACAGTAATCAACCGGTTGAGAGAATACGGCTTACGTCCTCGAAGACCTGCAATTCGTCCGATTTTGACGTTACGTCATCGTCGTGCTCGACTGCAGTGGTGTAGCGTAGGGTTAGGGTTAGCCTAACCTAACCCTAACCCTAACCCTACCCTAACCCTAACCCTAACCCTAGCTAACCCTAACCTAACCCTACCCTAACCCTACCTAACCTAACCTAACCTAACCCTAACCCTACCTAACCCTACCCTAACCCACTTCCATGCTAACTTGTTCGCTTCCATGAGGCGTTGATGCACAACAGAAGTCGATGCAGACGGAGGTCATACCAGATATTGAGTGTGTGACTTTTGTGTTTGACCCTTAGTGTCTTTGACTCTCCATGGCACCAAGAGTATTTGTCGTAGCGTAATGAAATTTCTCGTGTTGATCACAAATTGATTCATCTGTGATTGAATAAAATTTCCATGAATGAAAATGATATATATCTTTTTTTAGTGTTATTTTTAGCATGCACACTTTCTTTTTTGGGAGAGTATAGAACGTGCGTGTCGAACATGAAACTTGAAAGTCAAGACAATAGAGGCAAGACTTGAATTTCAATCGGAATCGCTTTCGATAACGCAGATTCTCCTATGTTTTGTTGGATTCACATCTTGAAACTTTTATTGTTGTTCAGCATGACATTTTCAAATAAACATCGACTGGAATAGTTGTCAATGGGGTTTAATGAGGAGACACTCGTGTTTACGTTCTGTGCTTATGTTTTATATTTATGTAATAAAGGGATGGCCGTAATTCCCTACTATATCCCAGGTTCTCAGGATTTACTGATGGTAAATAGATTTGAACGCTATCTTCCTCTACAGAAAAGAAGAAGTGATAAGTTTTGATGATTTATTTACAACAAAATACACTGTACCTCAGTCCTACCTGACGGATGAATGACGAAATGGTCAAATGGTCAGTGGATAAGGCATCAAGTCAGCATGTCTGGAAGTATGGGTCGAGTTCACACGGTAGCTGATTTCGGAGCCTATCCGGCGTAACCCGAATTGATTCCGGAATCAGCCACAATGTGTTCTAGTCGCTTAAAAGCGAGTTAGATATGCCACAAAGTGGGAAATGGAATGGGAGCTAGACCCACCGGTCTATTCGTTCAAAAATGAACCCCGTTCCCCGACTGAGCTAATTACTTGGCTTATATAGCTTTTTAGCGGTGACCACGTGAATAAGACGCCAATGAATAACGCATTGACAAAAAGCAATAGGAGAGAGGGGAACAACTGAAAGTCTCGCACGAATGAGAGAATGTGAGAACACAGGGGCTACTTAATAATTACCAAAAACAAACCAGGAAGTAAAATGGAGTATAAATATTTACGTCTTATTTTAGAATAAACTAAAGCAAAATTTTCGATCCGTTACATTTATTTATGTGTCACTGGTAGAAATAGTCCGTTCACGTGCACCTCGTTTGAGACAGGCGTGATTACGATCTGGAAAGCTTGACACTCTTGTTTTCCGAAGAGCTGGATTTGATGGGCAATCTACAGTGGTATTGAGGGACTATTTGTGGTAGTCATATATAGAGGATATGGAATGAGTGTTTTTCTCATATAATATTTATGAAACGAGTCTAAGAATTTTCCGATTGGGCGAGCCTCTGGCGAGCCCAAACGGAAAATTCGGACGAGTTTCATAAATATTATATGAGAAAAACACTCATTTCATATTCTATTTATCATATGACACACACGCACAAATTAGCCACTTAGTATGACTTTTTAACCGTTTACTCAACGCAGACGATATCAAAATTTATTATTTTAAATATAATTTTTTTCAAATTTTTCAAAAGACTTCAACAAAACCATATCATGTGACCCCTCGTTGGAACGAGCTCAACGAGCTCGTTCCAATGAGGGGTCACATGATATGGTTTTGGTGAAATTTTTCAACTGCTGAATTTGCATATTACGCGGGCGGATGCGGCCGATTCGTTGGGTAGAGGGTTAACCCATCACCTAACTTGAGTTGCAGACGGCACTTGGAAAAAACATCCTCGTATAACTAAACTTTTTCATTTTTTGCTTCCAAAACATAGGTTATGAGCCCCTCTTTGGAACGAGCGCGACAACACGCTAGTTTCAATGAGTGGTCATAACCTATCTTTTGGAAGCAAAAAGTGAAAATATAAAAAAAAAATGAACGGCGTTTTTCTTGTATTGCGCCAGACGCCGTTTACCGTTACGTTAGGTAAAAGATTAATACAATATAACCCACCCTAAATAGGACAGATAACGTAAATTCTCCCTACTGAAATTATGCAAATGTGACCCAGTTGTATTTTGTTTAGCCAATCAGATTGTCCAGTTTTGAAATTGACCAACGAAAGCTTCCAACTCTAATTATGCAAATTATGAAAATGTGGCCCAGTTGTATTTTGTTCAGCCAATCAAATTGTCTAGTTTTGAAATTGACCAATGAAATTGACGGAAGGCTTTATTTATCACTGATTAAAATGAAAACAAAATATCAAATGTTTTAAAGTGAACAAAACGGACGAGTCATGTGATAAAATAAAGTACGGTATTGACATCCGTATAGTAGAGAGGACGGCTTGGACGCTATTTTGAAATCCAAAAAACAATTTTCTCTAATCTTCATATACAGTATTTTTATTGAACATTTGTGAATCACACGCGCATGCATACTGCGTCGGTCTAAGCTTTGATTTTATACCATGATTACCTATTCTACTATAATAATAAAAGCCTATGACATAAATTTCCGCTTACATACCAACTGTGGTGAACACACCAGTAATGGGATTTCAATAGTAAAAAAATACACTTACAGTGGAACTACATCCAAGTTGACCTTTAGTGACCTCGCTTTGAATGCAAACTTGTCTAAATATATCTCTCGTCGCCTCGTGAAGAGTGAATATATTACGTTTTCAAATACGTTTACCTCATAATGTACCACAAGTTAACAAACACACGTTGTTTCATGTTAATAAAGCATCCATGACTCGAAATAGTATGTTATTATGTTATTAAAATGAAAAGGGCCCCGTAATTTGCGGTTTCTTTTTCTATTTCGTTTCGGCGAGAAAATTGCCAGCGGAAGTAAAGCCCATCGGTGCTCATGTAAACAAAAACAGTTTCGCACCTGTGAATATTGATTTATTTAACATTTAAACTCTTATTAATCTGACGATCATGGTATAAATAAAATATACTCCAAGTAGCTTGCTGTACCAAATGTTCACCACTAGTAGTGAAATGGTGTTAACCGCACGCCGAAGGCTCGCTGTTAACACCACTTCGCCACGGGAGGTGAAAATTTGGTACACTAAGCTACTATTGGTATATTCTATATATATCACATCTGTTTTTTTTTTTATTGCACTTGTATTTTACTTATAATTTCCGATAAACCCTCCTACTTGAACATGTCGAGATCACTTAATTTAACCTGTTTTGTTCCAGTTTGTCAGCTGACACAGGTTTCAACCCATAAGCCCGTACAATACACACGCTCTGTGACATTACAAACCTTATAGTTTCAAACTAAAAGCTCTTGTTGTAATTCAATTGCTGCATACCTCCTACTAACATCGAAACTTTTACTGCTAGCTGAGAGGTATCAAGAAACATGCCGTGTAATACTTCATTATCTTCCAGCTTGAAGTTTCGCGCCACGGTTCTGTGTTTTATACAGTTTGTATACTTCCTGCCAGCTTAAAAACTCCACTAACCGCTAAGTTATTTGCCAAAAGCCAGTAAACTATCGAACTGCCAGCAAGCATGGGAACTTGAGGTTTCGCTCCATAAGCCCAGGTTATAAGCATTGCACTCTACAAAGACAGACCAACAGAAGCATTTCTCAAATGCAGGTATTTAAACCATCATGCACTCGCAAACCCAATACCACAAGGTGTGAACAACATATTCATTGCAAAATCAATCATTGCACAACTGAAACAATTTCACAAGAAGTGCTAATATCCGAAAAAGGCCGGCAGTGTTCAAGCTATCCGGTACCAATTGCGCTAAAACATTTCGTTTGGTTCCAAAAATACACAATTTAACACCAAAAATTGACACCAATATATTATTGTTGTTGGTCACAAAGGCTTCGCGGTTTATTATTTCTGCGCGTCGTTTTCGATAAAATCGCTTTCGGACGACATAGGTGAGATAGAATTCACACCTGTCAATTAATCTTTAGATAAACAGCTTGGCTTAATTTTTTTCTTTGTTAAAAGTTGATCAATTTAATCCGATTTTTATCAAAACATTTCTTTGTTACATAATCTTTATCTTGCTTAATCTTTTTTATAATCCTTCTGGAAGATAATTTATTTTGAGTGAATAAACAGTGAGTAAACAAGAATCATGGAATTATTTTTTAAACATTAATAATAGCCTTTTACATTATTTATTTATTTATTTATTTATTTATTTATTTATTTATTTATTTATTTATTTATTTATTTATCTACGTACTTATTTAGTTAATTGTTAGTTTTAGTTTTGATTACAGTTAAAACTAGAAGTCCTGTCATGAACTGTGCGCTTATCTAGGCTTAATTGCGCGTAGGAAGTGCGCGCAATTGCCATAACGAATGGCATCCAAAGCACGGCAGGTTCTCCTGGTTACTCATAGCAAACACATGCAATGTTTCTGCCAATTGGCTGAAACATTGCTTGTGCTCAGGCCATATGCACATAATTTGATAGCCTTACTAGGGTCGTAACGTGTAGATTAACGCGCAGATCGACGTGCTATTTACTTTCTTTCTTTATTTATTTATTTATTAATTTATTACTTTCATTTTTTATAAACATATTTTTATCACACACATATTATTGTAAAACGCGGGATTTCCACTGTTCTGCCTGTACGATAAAAATAAAGTTGTATCGCAAATGGGGTGATACAAAACACGTTCTATTTTACTATTTTATCTATAATTTTTATTATTTATGTTTTTTTGCAACTACATTCTTAAAGGAGCCACTTAACACTAAATTAAAATATCGTACATTGAGTGAAACAAGACGCCATATGCAATGCTTTTGCATTGCTGATGGCGCTTTATTGCACTCGTGGGATAATACATGTTCTTGTTTACGATCAGATTCCATTTGTCACTAAAATCGTTCATTTGGCACCAACAAAATATATTTGGCACTGAACAAAAATTCCACTTGGCACCAAGAAAATCGGGTCAGTGTGAACACAGGATGGTTAACAAAACAAGCTCACAACAAGCAGTTTGTCTATAAAATGCCCTTTCATCAACAAAATGTCACCTGTATTCAAACTAAAGTCAATCATCTCCAGTCAATGGCGTACTAAAGTGCCCACACAATGTGACTGATACAAAACACACCAAATTGAAATATCGACAAAATATCGATAAGATGTTGTCTTGAGATGTTTGTTCATTTCACACAGCCGCCTGAATGAAACTACTTATACGTATGTAGCTAAATTCCATTAGGCTTCAGGTCGAACAAATTGTATACCGCAGCAAACGTTAGATTCAAAGTGGAAAAACGACGTCTCCCTCACTCAAAATGGACGCCGTCACGACAGAACATCGATCTTTTATCAACCCGTTCGACTAACGAATTTCACGAGACAGCAAAACAAGGAAAACAACATTAACCAAACACTGTATTTACGCGGACTCCAAAACGTGGAGCTTAAAGTGCCATGAGCTGACAAACAACAACATGTGCTGCTAAAATGTTTTAACCCTTTGAACTCTGGTCATATCTTCCGTGTCAGTTCCACGGCAGAAAATAGAGAGTCCATATTCATTATTTGGAGGTAGAGCAATTAATATTATAAGTTACAGGGTGTTTAGTTGGCAGATACAGTGTCATATACCGCGAAGAGAAAACAATATTAGGTGAGGCGAAGCCGAATCTAATATTGTTTTCTCTGAGGCGTATATGACACTGTATCTGCCAACTCAACGCCCTGTAGCGTATTTATTATGCCACGGCATGCTAAAATGTCATTGCGGAAGTTAACTCAACGAATAGTTAAATGATGCGCACTTCTCGAAAAATGTAAACAAAGCAGACGATGTTTACATACGCAGACGATGTTTACATACGCAACAAGGGGAGTAATTTTGCTTCCGCATTCTAATAAAACACTCGCGACTTGTTCTATAACCGCCAATGTTTTGGGCTGGTTTGGCATTTTATTCTAACAGTTTCATTCAATCGAATGCAATGTTTATACGACGGGGCTATTTTATATGGTGGGTCTTCTGTACGACTGCGATGCAGCATGTACGTACGTGTAAATTAAAAGCTGAGGCGTGTGGATATAATGATAAAACAAAATGGATGACGGGCACCTAATATTAAATTAATATTGGGTGCTTTTCAGCCATCCTGAACCTAATATTGCGGAGTCTATGTCTCTTAGTAACTTCATTTGATTGGATAAACAAATTTACTAGCATAATAATGGGGGATTCATGTTAAAAAATATTAATTGTTTTACTGCACACATTAACTTAGCTGCCATCCTACTTCATGAAGTTAGGAAATATCATGTTCCTGGACTGGACAAAAAATAGCATGTTCCTAGACTGGCGGGTTGCAAGTGTTAAGTCCTCGTTCTATTGTCGACAATAACTTGTTTCGACGAAAGGTTGAACTTAACGATTAGAAACCACATTTATACCATGATTACCTGTTCTACTATATATGAAAAGCCTATAACATAAATTGTAGCTTTACACATCGACCGTGATGAACACACCAGGGATTTCAGTCGTAAATATTTACACCTACAGTAGAACTACATCCCCATTGACCTTTTGTGACGTCGACCTGAATGCAAACTGGTCTAAATTTATCGCACGTCGCTTCGCGAAGAGTGAAATGGAAGTGACAATTATTTATTACGTTTTTAAATGGGTTTACCTGATATGATGCCCAAAATTAACAAACATGCATTGTCTCAAGTTAATAAAGCATGCATAACTCGAAATAGTATGTTATTGTGTTATTAAAATGAAAAAGGCTCAGTTTCGTTTTTGTCCTTTCGTTTCGGCGATACAGTTGACAGCGAAAGTACCGCCCACCGATGCTCTTGTACACAAAAAAAACCAGATTAGCTCGTATGTGCGTCTGATGCTCAGTAAAACCGGTAAAAAATAATAGCGACTCTTAATAATCTGACGATCATGGTATAAATAAAATATACCAAAGTAGCTTGGTGTACCAAATGTTCACCACTCGTGGTGAACATTTGGTACACCAAGCTACTATGGGTATATTCTATAAATATCCAACAATGCAGCATGCACCCACCCACTGATAAGCCTGTTGGTATCGTCACCTATGTCAATCCATGTTACGATTTCACAATACATCGCACCGACTTAATAATACAGGCGAGATCCAATTCTTGGAAATCACAAACGCTTCTGATAATTACATCCCAAGTCACTCGATTCAACCGCGTAAGAGGGGCTAAACCCACTGATTCGAAAACACGGGCACCTGAAACGGTTATATCAAACAAAAGTTAGGTGACTACCAAGGTCGCTGATATTACTTGAATCAATCAGACCTGCTCAACAGCTTTCATACTTCAGATCTTAGGCGCTCAGATGCCGACAATTATTTATCAAAAGACAGGCGGACCTCATTTATGTAAAGCATATCACTTAATTGTCGGCAATCTGTTGCTTAGATTGGGCTGATCCTGTTGAATACAATATCCATGCCTCCATCAACGCAGCAAACACCCACTGATGAACCAAACAATGTGAGCTAGAGGTGGGTGCAGGAAACTGTCCACTAAGTCACTTACCAGTGTCCTCTCGAAAGAGCTATCAGTTATTACGTATTCGAAATACTGGAAGGATTTCACGAACAAAACATCGTGGATGTCGAATAATATGGGCTGAACCCACTTGGAAAGCACGCATGTCCACGCGGGAGTTACTCGACTCAGGGCACTTTGAAGCTGTGAAAATTCGGGATCGACATGAAATCGGCTTCCTGATCCGTGTATTTTCGAATGGGATAACTCGTGCGTTTTTCACGAATGGACGATGACTAATAAATGTATTCTTGTTAAATGAGGTCTCACAATTGAAAGCATAGTTGCCTGTTACGTGTTCTGTTCAATCGCCTTCTCGTCATGCTTGTCTGCCCGACAAATCAATCGGCTTATCGGCATGCTTTTCTGTCTGACAAGTCAATCGAGTTACCGACATGCTTGTCTGGCTGACAAGTCAATCGGCTTTTCGGCATGCTTGTCCGTCTGCCAAGTTAATCGGCTTATCGGTATGCCTGTCTGTCTGACAAATCAATCGGCTAACCGGCATGGTTGTCTGTCTGACAAGTCAATCGGCTTATCGGAATGCTTGTCTGTCTGACCAATCAATCGGCTTATCAGCATGCTTGTCTGTCTGGCAGGTCAATCGTCTTATCTGCATGCTTGTTTGTCTGACAAGTCAGTCGGCTTATCAGCATGCTTGGCTGTCTGACAAGTCAATCGGCTTGTCGGCATGCTTGTCTGTCAGAAAGGTCAATCGGCTTTACGGCATGTTTGTCTGTCTGACAAGTCAAGGCATGCTTATCTGTCTGACAAACCAATTGGCTTATCGGCATGATTGTCTGTCTGACAATTCAATCGGCTTTTCGACATGCTTGTCTGTCTGACAAATCAATTGGCTTATTGGAATGCTTGTCTGTCTGGCAATTCAATCGCCTTATCGGCATACTTGTGTGTCTGACAAGTCAATCGGCATGCTTGTCTGTCTCCCAAGGCAATCGGCTTACAGGCATGCTCGTCTGTCTGACAAGTCAATCGGCTTATCGGCATGCTTGTCTGTCTGAAAAGGCAATCGGCTTTACGGCATGTTTGTCTGTCTGAAAAGTCAATCGGCTTTACGGCATGCTTATCTGTCTGAAAGGTCAATCGGCTTACCTGTCTGTCTTACAAGTCGCATTGTTTCCATGGGACTTTAAAAAGCTGGGAATCCAGCGCTCCACTTCATAAGGCCTATTGTAGCAATCTAACTTAATACGTTCGCACGGAGGTATCCGTGCTACCTGCGGCACGCACAAGAAAATGGATGGTAATTCAGTAATTTGGTAAAATAACAAGTGATTTCGCAAAAATTGTTTCGCTCTGTTTTCGATTCAATTCGGATGCGATATGGACGTCACATCGGACCTCGTTTCGACTGGAGGGCTGAATTTCAATTCGCAGGCTCCTCGTCTCCACAAACCTAATATCGCACAAATCAAATAACAAGGGGGTTCTGCCCAAAGCCCTTTATTGAAATGTACAGGCACACGTACCATCAATATCAATAGTTTATCGACAATTACTTTCACAAAGAATGCTGACATATTTCTATTGAACCAATGTGTCACTTATATTAATCTGGACTGATCAACTTCTTTCAAACCAATACACCTTGTTGTCGACAATGACTTACCTAAACGCAGGGACGTGGCGACAGAGGGATGGTTGTGTAGGGGGTGTCCCCCCAAACTTGTCCCAGATTTCCTATAGTTAGAAATTCGGAGGGCAAGTCAAGAGTAGTTGAAAATTCCATATATCCGGATTTTAGAGCTTCTTTGGTGATGCTGATGCCTCCTTCACATCTCAAAATTCCAACTCGGTTTCAAATCGGTCAAAATTCCAACTGTTACTATTTACAACTACAGTGTACGCAATATCGAGCTTCATAAGTACGCATGATGTCAGTGGATACCAGACTTCTGTAGTACGTTTACTTATCGTAATAAAAAAAATCCTCGAAATACACTTCAAGAAAACCATATCATGTAAACTCGTTATCCTGAGTTAATTCCATCATTCGCAGTTACAGGTAAGATAAGATAAGATAAGTTTATTCTGCGAAAAGACCAATGACAGGCAGATTGCATGATATACATAACAATAATAATAGACGTAAAGATAATTCAGAGATATATTTTGATACGAAATTATAGTATTACCTGTTGTCGTAGTATGTTATATATAGAATTAGCCGTTACCGGCAACCATTACTGCTGATGGAGCTTCTCACGTCGTTTAAAGAAAAGCAGGATCACACTACAGATGATGTTACACAGCCTGGGATCATTATTTTCCATCAAGAATATGAATTTTTCCTCTGCGTTCATCACAGAGAAGTTCTGATTTTCAAGCTCTAATCTGCGAAAAACGTTATGAAACATCTGAAATTGATCATTCCTGCATAGGACCTGATCTAATGTTAGGAGGTGTAATTTGCTCAAAGTTCTCAGCTTGAGCATTTGTTTAGCACATATTCAATTCCCAAAATAATGCCAAATAATAATAACCTGATGATTCTATCATAAATGTGTTGGCATTTCAGTTACTGGAATCAATTTTATGCCCCCTTTCAGGGCTTCATTTTCAAAATGTTTCTCGGTCGAAATTTCCAACTAGTGGGAGGAACCTGGAGGGGGATTCCCCCCCCCCCCCGGTCCCTCCCCTAGTTGGAAATTCATTACCCTGCACCCCAATCAGAAGCATCTAGCCACGTCCCTGCCTAAACGATGTGATTAAACTATTCAACGGAAAACACATATTATCATAACGCCTATATTAATATGTGGTTTCAGTCCATTTGTGTATGTTTGTCATGACATAACCAAAACGACAAATTCTAACAATTGGCAAACCTCCACTTATTCAAACCAAGTTTTGAAATACTTTCAGAGGCAAATACCACCGACATCGGATCTCATACTGAGCACATCTATCATATTTTTGAATTTTTAAATTGAGTATAGCCAAACTTCATTGAAACCAACTGTGCTTATACAAATCAGCTTCCGCGTCCTCTCCGAGCCACCCCGCAGAGTGTGCTCTCTCCTTATTTCATCAACTTCATTCTTTGAGAAGTCTAGTAACTTTCAAATTTCTGGATTCTTAAAGATGAAGCCCCAGCATGTGTCAAGTTCCATTTCGTCAAATTCTCTAACAAATGCACGTGTGCAAATATTCGAAATGAGAAATTAAAAACAAAACCGTACGATAAGATTTTCTTTGAATTGTGTTAACCCTTTACCTAACATGAAAAGCAGATGACACTTGCAAAAAAAATTCTTGAATAACTAATTTTTTTCATTTTTTGTCTCAAAAACATAGGTTATGACCCCTCGTTGGAACGAGCTCGACGAGCTCGTTCCAACGAGGGGTCATAACCTATTTTTTTTGAGACAAAAAATGAAAATATTTTGAAAATTAATTGGCGATATTTGAGAATAGCGCTGGCCGGTTTTGGCCGTTACGTTGGGTAAAGGGTTAACTCCAAGTCATTTCAGACACCATTTTATTACCTGCCAATTCTATGAAACCCCAATCTACAGCAGCACTAAGCCGTGCGAAAAATAAAAATCCGTTCCGCACCCATATGCCGATCGGATATCGTTGACGGACTATTTTTGGACCATCACGTCATCTGTCAAAACTTAACATAAACCCGTCTACTTGGAATTTCCGTTTGACCTTAATCACGCAAGCCGTGCAGTTTAAACGAAGCGATTGCCTTCTAATGAGCTATCACAAAGACAATAAATTAAATAAAAACATCTTTGTGTATAGATTTTGTTTTTAACGTTTAGAAGGGAGAGTTCAAACTGATCATTATTAGTTGTATAATGATAAAAAATTGAATAGAACTAGCTCAAATATGCATGTACAACGATAGTACAAACATACGTACACCACATGTTTTACCTATTTATAAATCTACCCACAGGAATTCCCCCAACGTCGCACACGCCTTTGAAAACATTAGCAGACGAAAGATCACACGAAACTGAACCGATTGCGAAATAACCTGTTGATAGTTGTCAAATGTAAAATTGACGAAAATGAACCGATTGCGAAATAACCTGTTGATAGTTGCCAAATGAATTGCTGAGTGTCCTTCTAATTATTGTTTTTATAGACGTGAAGGAGTGTAATAAACACAGAACGATATGCTCGGCCACTCGTGCCATACCGATCAACCAATTCACAAGCGCATGCCGTTCTGTGTATAAACCCCCGACAAACATATGATATACAGTACATGTACGGCCGCCGTGGAGTGGTCACTTTCCACAGGTGGGCAATAATATCATATTCCAAACACTAATTATATGAAAAACTATCAAACATTTAATAAATAAAGCACAGGGGCAACTCGGTGCTTCCTTTATTAACATATTTGCAGCTGCTGATTGTATTACCTGGTAACGTATGCATGGACATCACTGCCCACGCGAGGATTACGACCAATCCACGGCGACTGTACTGTACCGATATCAAGAGTCGTCCCTAATATCGTATGATGACCAATAAAACATGCATTCTTCTTCTGTAAGATTGTCCTCACTTGTTTTTTTTCTTTTATTTACAGAAAGCGAGGAGGATCCTGATGTTGTGATTAGAGGAGGGGGTATGGGAGGCCAATCCTGATAGTTGATGGGTCTGTGGCCGCTACAATTATCCCAATATTTGAGGATGGTGTACGACCGTTATGGAAAGGTGCATGGTATTCATTATATCATGGTATTGTCCCAATTTCCCCTCGTATAGCAGGGTGGTACTATGTCGTAAAGGGCTCTCCTTGCTATCACTGACCTTCCCTTGCACTTAAGGTTACTTGCACTGGGCGGTTTTAGTACGAAAACTTTGTTTATGAAAATAAATATCAAGAATGTAATGATAATTTAGGGAAGAAATCTTACATTTTCATCAACCAATCTCTCAGGCCAACAGTCGAATTATGTAAGGGATGCGATGCTGTTATGGGTTGTTTGTTTACCCACATTTAGTGGAGATTACCCGCAGACTACCGTTGATTTAAAGTGGCGTGCGTTCACTCACAAAGAGAAACAGACATTCTTTCGTGCGACAGTAATATATATTATAATCACTAAGTAAATGGGGGAACGATGGTGATGTGTACTAAGGCGTACTGCACGATGATGGTACATTTGTCTTCTTCCAATGCAAACTCTGCTTGTGTGGAGTTAGAACGGTGGGGAGTCTGACAGTTGCTCCCAGTCGCTCGGTAGTTCTCCTCGAGTCATCCGGGTTCCTCCATCCGTCAAACTGTCTAGGAAGAGGTTACTCTGGCTGTCAAAAATGTTGTTAAATCCCAATAAATAAATAAATAAATAAATAAATAAATAAATAAATAAATAAATAAATGAAGTCGCCGTGGACTGGTCGTAATCCACGCGTGGGCAGTGATGTACACGCATACGTTTACCAGGTAATAAAAATCATCATCAGCAAATTTTCAATTAATGAAGCACCGGGATGTCCCCGGTGCTTCATTAATTAATTTTTAATGATTATTCTTATAATTATATTATATTGCGTCCGTGGAAATCTTGTTCACCCGACATATATTGCGGACACTATCCGTTCCATTCATATAATAGTCTAGGACGTAACGTTTCCTTTTTTTCCTTTAAAAAATAAAAAAAACTTTCAGATTACCGTAAAAAACATATTCGCTAAACAAAGAGTCAAAGTGGAAATGTTATTTAGTTCTCTGTAATTATCTTGCAATAAAAAAGCAAAGTCACCTTCTGTAATTTGTAATAAACGGAAACAACAGACTGTTCTGGGAGTTTATTAGAAGTAACAAAATGAAACTTCGCTTTATTTTCTTCTGATGGCCATATATGTTTTCTCGAACAATTACAGCTTCTTAAGTAGCCATTCCTCGCCCGCCTTTTATCTTCAAGGGAGAAGTTTTAAGGTTGAACATACGCTCCGATTAGCAAACCTAAGACCTGTTGCCGTCAATTCATCACAATAATGTATATGGTCCAATATCCCCAAACCCGCGCACCCAGATCCCCAAACCCGCATCGTGAAATGAACAAGCCAACTTCAATGAACAAGGCAAGTTTAACGATAACACATTCAGCAAATAAACTTCTTTTGTACCCCCGACGTCACTGGCGACCAAAAATCAATAATTTCGATAAAGGTCGAAGTTATCCATTTCAGTGAAATGTGATGGAGTAACCTCGGCCATTTTATATATAGATTGTGAGTGAATGTCACTGACCTCGAAAATTGCACTTTGAATCCTTTCCCTTTGTTATTATATTTTCAAATATTTCACGCCGTGACGTCAGACAGTAACATATGCCACTGGAGCCGTAAACATAGAAAAAAGTAAACGCGCTATAATTCAACCAGAGGACGAAGATGGTTTTAGTCTTATTGGAACATTTCATGTTTCTAAAATGAATATATTAACCCTTTTAAACTGAGCGGCCAAGAACATGATACGTCATGGCGCCATTAAATAGGATGGCTGTTCGGTAAATGTGTGGGGTAGACCAATCAATATTTTTAACGTACAGCCTCAAGGCTGCACGTTGAAAATATTGATTGGTCTACCCCAAATAATGAATATGGACTGTTCTAATTGCCGCCGTTGAACTGGCATGGAGGATACCACTAGAGTTCAAAGAGTTAAGACTATAAAAAATAATACCTAGATTATCATCAGCATCCATCCCATATTTAGGCTCCACTCATACATTTATTTCGTTAGTATCATGCATCCAAGAGCCCCAGCAAGCTGACTCGGTTTTCCTGTGTATTATTCTGCATTTGGGGCAGCTGTATGGACAATACTTGTCTTGTGATCCAAATAACAGTATGAGGTAGAACAATAGGGCAGAGTGGAAAATTTGGTGAACCAAGAGTTATTGCTGAAGGCAATTCATACTCTCACTGTAGTGCTGGTCCGATGAAGCATTATTTATTTATTGGTGGTTAAGGTCACATACTTATGCACAATGCCTAATCGTGACCGTGAGTTTTACGGATGGAGGAAGACAGAGTACCCGTAGAGGGGAAAAATAATCGATTAAACTCGACTTTAATCGTTGTGGCCTCCAGAAATAACTTTTTTGAAAACAATATTTGTCGTCATCAGTTCTTCGGGTCGGACAATCTTTAGGCGTGTAAATGCCTGCACGCCGACTGCTTCTCGATGACAATTCAGATTCCTGACAACCTCAGGCCAAAACCTGAGCCTAGGCTCAGGTTTGGACCTGAGGTGGTCAAGAGTCTAGTAATTGGTGCATTGAGATTTAAGAAGGCAATTGCACTTCTTGAGAAAAATGAGAAGGTCAGTTATTTGGACACCCATTCTTTCTATAGAACGCCAGACTTAGTGTCATGTGTTGTATCTGTATACTTCTTTCCCTTATCAGTTAGAATGTATTTAGATATTCTACGACCTCTTACACGTCTTGTGAGTACGATGAGGGTGGGAAGGCGGATAATAACTAATAATTTGCAGTAAATGAGTGATGAGAGCCCATAATCGCCAACTTTGAAATTATAGTCGATTATTGATGTTTCCGACGATTAGTCGATTTATCGATTAATCACGACAGGCCTGGAGTATTTCAGTTGGTCGGAACAGTGAACCTGCTGTTTTTTCGGCTAAATGATATATTCCAGACTATTGAATCTTAAATCCACCATAAACATTCACATTCTTTGAATCAACGCTGAACATTTTGCTCAAGTGAGACTTGATTTGACCTATTTTTTGATGACAGTACCATTAGGAATGAAGACTCGCAACAGCTGAAGTTTCCGGATTACGCCGCGTAGTTCCACGAATTAACCCTTTGATATTTTTGTACGTCTTATGACGTACGAAATCAAATAGCGCGTTGATACTTTGTGGTCAATCGTTTTGTTACTATTTTTCGATTTTTTAAAGTTTTAAGATCAATTCCCATTTTCTCTCGAATAGTGCTCAGTGATAACCGTTGAGCTAAATGTTATCGCAGCTTAAAATACTAATATAATCCTGCTGTCAAGACTTCTTAACTGGTTAAGTGCTAGAAGCTACTATCAGGGCTTACAAAAATGAGGATACCAGAGCAAAAGCCAACACTTTCCTTGCTTATATTCCATATTCAGTCAAGCACAAATAATGTTTTGTTTCATATAAATTTGTTTTATTACAAATTATTGGAGAGTGCCTGTAGGCACTCTCCAATAATTTGTAATAAAACAAATTTGGAATAACAAATTTAGACCACCAAAAATAATTTAGCCCTCGATAAGTAAATCACTAATGTGAAACTTCACATTTTGAAGAAACTGAATTCCCAGTAACGTTTGAACGTCAGGATAATTAAAATTGCAAAGGGTTAAATACACATTGATTTGAATGAATATAACAGGGATACCTTTGCATCTTTGTGAGAAGAGAGATTTCACATTACACCAACGATAGCCTGAGCGCTAACACCACGAACAAGTGGGAAAACAAACAGCCCATAACAGTTTCAGGTTCTTTAAAGATTTAGACTGGTGGCCTGAGGGCATGGCCACTGCATTTAGAATGGTGGGCTGAGAGCTTTTCCATGGTCATCATATGATAGCGACGTAATGGCTTCACGTTTTACAAATGTGATCTCATTACCACACAGTCATTATTACACCCCTCCTTGGTCAGACACAGGTTGGGGCACCCCGGTGGTCCTTGAGATAAAAGTTTGCAAGTGCTTCTTGTGTTTTGTCTTCAGAAATTGTAAATACTTACTAAATGAAAAATCTATCCCACAGAGATTTAGTAGTAATCCACCCTCCACATACTGTAGTCTCAATATTTTCTTTCTGCTTGATCGGCCCAGTTCGTGATTTCACAACCGCCCGCGCTAATAGCGCATTACATTTTGCATTGTACAGCACAAACGATCTTCATTCTTCTACAATAAGGAGCGTAAAGCACTTGCAGACTTTGCACTTGCCAGATACAAATTACATGACATGCACATGGTCACGGTAGTACATTTATCTAACATTCCCGTTACATGGAGCCTGCTTCCCCCTATTTTTATGTTTAAACTGCGCAGAAAGTGGTCAAAATTTTGAATTTCAGAAACTATATTTTAATGCGTAATAACAATACACATCGTCCCCTCAGTTACAATGTGTTCTATGTGCCTACTGGCACATAGAACACATTGGAACAGGGGACGATGTATGGGAGAGGGTGGTGTTTACCGGAAATTGAATCTGTCCGATACGGAATCGGAACGGGGAGGGTGTGGGACTGAAACAAACATTTTTCCGAGTTTTGGGGGCGCAAATTAAGTTGATTTTTAGATAAAACGAAAGAACAAAGAGGAACAGAAAGGAACTAAATGAATGTTCTCCCTATAACACACACTATTTTCCGGTGTTACTGCACTGCAATGAATCTGACCACACTGCAAATATTGAAATATTAATAAGGTCGGTTCCATCCCTGTTATCACCTTGAAGTGTGCACGAAATAGCAAAATTTGCCTGCGTTGTTCTTTTCCACTGTGGTGTATATAGCATACTGTTTCAGTAATTTTTCGATGATTGGATATAAATATAGACATTAGCGCGCATGTTAATTAAATTGGTATAATTAAGGAACATGTCGATATAATTATACAAAACGAACAATACGTATGGCCTTTATGCAGCCACAAATAAATCACATGAATGAAAATCTTAAAACAGTCGAGTTAGCATTATTTCCATTTAATTTGCTTCGTAATGAAAATACAACCAAATGATAGAGATGTTACCCGATACTACTCTGTTCTAGAGGCAAGCCTGACTTAACTGAAACAGTCGGGCGTGTTACAACCGATAATGTTACAACGCCGCATAATGTTACACCAACGCATAATGTTACAAAAAATGTAGTAAACAACCGATAATGTTATAAACTCCGCATAATGTTATAACTTTTTTCAACCCGTTATGTTATAAAAATCGTCGCATAATGTTATAACTTTTTTCAACCCGTTATGTTACAACAAATTAGCCGATAATGTTATAACTTCTGTATACTAATTCCAGTTACAGCTACTGCAGATGGACTTTACCACTTACCATTTATTGCCGCATAAAGGTATGTAATATTTATACTAAAAGTTTCTGCTCTGGTTAAGGCGAGGAGACCCCCCCCCCCCCCAACTCCCGGGGATTTATCATAGAATGACCTAGTCACATTACATAGACGCAGATTATCCTGGTAATTCAATCGTGTGACGTCATTACCATGAGCATCCAGTGCCCAACATGTGAAGGCGTGGTGGTGGAGGAGGGGTACTATTTTATCCGGTTGGTACGTTTACCAACATGCGTAATCTCCGCTTCCAGAGATGTAGTGTACCATAGTCCCCTGACGCCGCTGGGGATGGGCAAATGCCTCTGTTTCTGCTTGTTTTGGGCATCTAAAACTCATTTGTCGCATATTTATTAGTCATAAGAATATCTTATTGTTCAATAATTTGACATTTTAACAACTAACAGTGAACAAAAATGAGGTGGAGTTAAAAGAGGTCAAAAAGTTGGATGGAGCGAGGTACATATGGTGGATGTGGCGGGTTGGAAGTGTCGCACGGAAGCCGAAGAATAAGGTACGAGACTGGGTAGTAATGTTGTGATGTCATTATCATGAAAAAAAGAGGTAGGAGTGCGTATGCGCAACGCGTGTTGTTATAGGGACACGTGCTCTGTCTCACCCTTAACAACCCGGCAATAGATATCGAATTAATCCAAACAACCCGACAGTCTTCAGGAAACTGTCCAAAACATTCCCGAAAACACTCCCGAATCCTACCAGGACCGATTTAGTAACTCGCCAGAAACTCGAGGGACCGGGACTTTAGGAGCTCTAGGGGCAAGGGGCAGTAGGGCTCCGGGGACAGGGACGGCGCCTCCCCCTTCCAGTTTATCTCTCAGTTAAAAAAACACTATTGTAATAAACCAACCATTATTGTAATAAACCCATTTCTGTGATAAATTACGCGTCCATTATCTGGTCGAACATTAGGTAAGGATACTATCCTATATTTTAAGGATACTAAACCCACGGAATCCACCTTTTCGTCGTATGAAGCAATGAAAGCTATGAAAATGAGCACGATGCGCGCAAAATCATACATCTCAAAATGAAAGCTATGAAAATGAGCACAATGAGTACCTCTTCGTACGTCTCATGCCCTCATTAAGGATACTATCCTACCTTTATTTGGGAGTGTTTTCGGGAGTGTTTGGTCAGTTTTCTGAAGATTGTCGGGTTGTTTGGATTAATTCGATATCTATTGTCGGGTTGTTAGGGGTGAGACGGAGCACGTGTCCCCATAACAACACGCGCTGCGCATACGCACTCCTACCATATATTATCATGATAATGACATCACAACATGGCCACCCACGTGCACTATCGTGGCAACCCAACATGACCACCCAATCACGTGACATGACGTCACTTCCGGGATCCTGCCCCGGGGTCTTACAAAATGGCTCATTTTCAACATACATAACTACTCAACACCATCACCAACACCGCCACAACACCAACATCAACACAACTCCTCCTCCACAACCTCCTCCTTCTCCCTATACTGCCTAGCTGTTCTAGTGATTCCGCCTTTTCCAGAACCTGTAATCCCAAATTCATCACTTCCACTTCTTCCAACATCTCCACCATCTATATTATCATACCGTCTAGCACTACTCTCTTGCAGTATTTTCAGATAGCATTCTCTGCACAATCACCCTGATGTACTAATTCATGACCTCCTCTCTTTCTCAGCCTAATCCCTGCCCACCCCTTTCAATTCTCCTGAACCCCATTCCTCTTCCTACCCAGTCTCGCATCTTATTATTCGGCTTCCGTGCGACACTACCAACCTGCCACATCCACCGTATGTGCCTCGGTCCATCCAACTTTTTGACCTCTTTTAACTCCACCTCATTTTTGTTCACTGTTAGTTGTTAAAATGTCAAATTAATGAACAATAAGATATTCTTATGACTAAGAAATATACGACAAATGGGTTTTAGATGCCCAAAACAAGCAGAAACAGAGGCATTTGCCCTTCCCCAAAGGCGTCAGGGGATTATGGTACACTACATTTCTGGAAGCGGTTTCTACGCATGTTGGTAAACGTTCCAACCGGATAAAATAGCACCCCTCCCCCACCACCCCCGCCTTCACCATGTTGGGCACTGCACGATCATGCTAATGACGTCACACGATTGAGTTACCAGGATAATTCGCGTCTATGTAACATGACAAGGTCATTCTATGATAAATCCCCGGGAGTTGGAGGGGGAGGGGGAGGTGTCTCCTCGCCTTAAGCAGAGCAGAAACCTTTAGTATAAATTTTACATACCTTTATGCGGCAATAAATGGTAAGTGGTAAAGTCCATCTGCAATAGCTGTAACTGGAATTAGTATACAGAAGTTATAACATTATCGGCTAATTTGTTGTAACATAACGGGTTGAAAAAAGTTATAACATTATGCGTCGATTTTTATAACATAACGGGTTGAAAAAAGTTATAACATTATGCGGAGTTTATAACATTATCGGTTGTTTACTACATTTTTTGTAACATTGTGCGTTGGTGTAACATTATGCGGCGTTGTAACATTATCTGTTGTAACAGGGCGTTTGGTTCCACTTTTTAAAGAGTTTGACGATAGTATTGAAAATTTATCAGCAGACCCTGCATTAGAACGTATGGTCTCAGATTGCCAGACTATAGTTCCCAGAGTGTCAACGCTTTAAAATCAGTTGGGTTAAACATTAATCCAAATCAACAGGTTTGGATGAACCTAATTGGACAATGTTACAGGCAGGAGCGTCTCAAAGAGAATTTTAGTGAGATGGGACTCTCCAGTATTTTTTTTTCAGTCGGGACAATATTGAAAATTTGGTAGATTTTATTTTGCTGAAAGACGAGCAGTGAAACTCACAGCCACATCCTTCCGTATCAACAAACACAAAAATAGAACACATGATCCTTGATAACCTCAAATATACATCTAGATACCAGATTATAGCATAATCTAAGACAACGTTGCAGTCAGGGTGTCTCAAATGGGGTTTAACGATTTTGTCCGATCGGAACATTTTCTAGATTGGAGTCTTACAGTTGAAACCGACAACATAGGAGTAATTCAATTTCTGCATAAAAACAGCGTGCCCAACTCTGTGCAATTCTAAACTGGTAATAGAGATCATTAATATCATTTCTAACCTCTACTGTGATACGTGTACTTGTAACGACGTAAATAGATATTAAAATTCGAATTCATACACAGAATGAAGAGAGTGGATTATTACTTAATCGCAGCGCCATATATTATGCACCCCAAAAGTATTTATAATTGTTCATAACACTTGCAGACTTTCATCACATGGACCACCGGATGCAACCCGGTTGTCCATGTTATGAAGGTTTGTATTTGCTTCTTTTGTTATATCCTCAGAAATTTTGAATAAGTACTAAGTGAAAATCTACCCCATAGCGATTTAGTAGTAATCCACCATACTCATACTACAGTCGTAATATTTTCTTTCTGTTTGATCTGTTCTGTACGTAATTTCAGTACCGACCCCGCTTTTAGCGCATTACATTTTTTCATTGCACTGCATAAACGTTATTGTGTATTTCAGACTACTCCATACTTCCGAGGTAAGGATCGCCTTAACTAACATTTCCTGCTCTAAATGTGACAGGACTTCTAGTTTCAACTGTAGATACCGATTCGATGCTAGTAACTATGTACTTTCTTACGATAATAGATTTGATACTTGGATTAATGTCACACGAGGAGTCGGTCATGCGCACGAGTGGTTGTGGTTCCCGAGTTTGGAAGTTGAGCGTCCATCATTAATAATTTGGAGTATGGTACGTGTTAATTAAATACGATGTTGCGTCACGATTACTACATTTATACTTTATTTATCATAAATAAATTCCCATGATGTTTCTTCCTGTTCCGAAACAGTCTGGTGCCAAATGTTCAGCACTCTGATTTATGTGAGTACCACATAAAGTGATTTCGAGCCAAAGCACAATGATGGGGTGTGGTGTACTTCGCTGTCTGATCCAAATGAGTTGATCGAGTTTTAACCCACTACCTTACATGAAAAGCAGACGACACTTGCAGAAAACATTCTTGGATAACTATTTTTTTTTCATTTTTTGTCTCAAACATCTCAATATCAAGATGACGAGGTGGATCGCGTCCACTCGGTCCTGTAATAAGATAGGGAACACACCATACCAACAGCTGTAACAAAATTCTTGAATAACTATTATTTTTTATCTAAAAAATATAGGTTATGACCCCTCGTTGGAACGAGCTCGTTCCAACGAGGGGTTATAAACTATGTTTTTGAGACACAAAATGAAAAAATAATTAAAATTAATTGGCGGGTTTTGAGAATAGTGCTGGCCGGTTTTGGCCATTACGTTGGGTTATTGGTTAAAAAATGAACTGGCAATAATTATTGGAAAGTGAAAATGGCGGTCATCTAAGTTATATCTACATGACGCTGGTTCAATTACTGGTCAGGCTGTTTCCTCTCAGTACGTATTCCTGTTGTTCTACTCATTACTATTAATCCACTGGGCTAAGCGGGCCGCGAGTCTTTACAAAATACAGCATTTAATTGGATAAATATACTATTCAAATAAAGTAAGGGATATCCAAACAGATGTTGATATTTTCTGAAAATAGTATTGGATACACGTGACTGGACACATCAATATGTTACCAAGTTTAGTGTGGATCATGAATGTCACCGGCCCACGAAAACTTCGTGCAGGTTTTTCGCACGAGCGCCGCGTTAATGTCCGTGAAGTTCGTTTTGAAATGTTCATTTGTACTGGACGGGCTTTTTCGGAGGTCTCATCGTTCCTTTCTTGGTATAAACTCATTCATCAACAGTTTCTGGTCGAAACGTAACTATTGACGTATGTGAAGACTGACACGTCGTCGTCTGAGTGCTAGAATGTCCTATGTCCCCTATGGGACATAGGACATTCTAGCACTCAGGCGACGACGTGACGAACGTTTATGTGCCGTTAGCATGTTGGAAGCTGTCAACAGACAGACAGCAGTTGCTCAAATTCTCAATGTTACTCAATCGGTGAATGGCAGGTTGTGGTCACGCTACCGTCAGACAGGCAATGTTGATGACAGGCGTCGGTCAGGTCATCCCAGTTCGATACAGCTAACCAGGATCGTTTCATCGGAAACACAGCATTACGTAACCGCCATCAAAGTGCCTCAGAAATTGGCCATCAGCTGCACCGAGCGTCAGATGTGCGAGTCAGTGATCAGACTATCTGAAATCGCCTACACAGCTGGAATTTGTACGCTCGACGACCTCGAATAATTTCATATTTGACTGAACGTCATAACGCAGCAAGGCGTAATTGGCGTGGATCACGACAGCACTGATACACTCATCAGTGGAGCAACGTCATGTTTTCCAATGAATCGAGGTTCACTCTCGAGTTCCACGACAGGCGAAACAGAGTGTTGCGGCCGCGGAACGAACGATATCATGACGGAACCGTTAGGTAGCACGATCGTTTTGGTAGTGGATCGGTTATGGTGTGGGGAGGTATAGCCACGACAAGCAGAACAGCATTACATGTCATCCAACGGCGTGTCATAGGGCAGTACTACCGTCACAAAATGTTAGCAGCTCATGTGGTGCCATTTGCGCGACGCCATGGCCGATTCAGTTTCCAAGATGGCAATGAAAGAGCACACAGAGCCCGTCTCGCTACAGAGATCCTCCAAGAGCAGAACATCACTACACTGCCTTGGCCAGCACTAAGTCCAGATCTTTCACCAATCGTGTACGTCTGGGATATGCTTGGCAGGCGCCTACGACAACGCCAAAAGTCCCCTACCAATGTCCAGGAACTCGCCGCTGCACTGCATGACGAATGGAATAACATCAGTCAAGCTTATATTGGACGTTTGGTGAGGAGTATGCCACGTCAGATCCGCGCTAGTCTCGCGAACGGAGGAGGATTTACAAGGTATTGAAGTCTTGGACTGAATGTGGTAAATTATCTGACTGACCGCCCATGTCTTCTACAGCACAGTTCGTGGAATGTGTGCTTGTCGGACACCAAACTATCACTGAAATCATTCACCAGATGTCGCAGTGCAACGCATCAACTGTCTTTTTGATGAAAATATAAATACACTTCTTCATATATCTCACTTTTATCAAATATTCCCCACTTCTTTTAATAGTATACTTCACATCGTCGCGAGTAACTCGTGACGGTATGAGGTATTTATCTAATTAAATATTTCCTTTTGTAAAGTTGATGACCAACAATGTTTCAGTCACGGTATGAGGTATTTATCTAATTAAATATTGCCTTTTGTAAAGTTGATGACCAACAATGTTTAATTGATGAAAAACAATGCCTCATTTCCTCTCACTGATAATTAACACTTTGTCCAAACACTATTATTTCTGACACTTTATTGATAAAAGGAATAATATATATATATATTTTTTTTTTTGTTTCACCATCGATCGTGATCTTCACAGTAACTATAGCTTTCCTTCGCAAGTTGAAGAAGTATTTTTGGCGCCAAAATTTTAGCCAACGAAGATTTTGTGGTGCCAGATAAAAAATTTTAGTCCAATTGGCTAAATTGACACAAGACTGCGCGAACACTAATGTCGATTGATTATTGTTATGACGACGGCATGTCGTGATAATGTAGTTGTAACCTTTTATCAGCCGCGTCTTTGGCCATCAAAATCGGACAACTCAGATTACACCCTCCACCAAATCGGTCATCTTCTCTTGTTTAAAACCCCATATACAAGCATAAAGTTGAAACCAGAAGTTCTGCCGCTGTATTGTGTACTATTTTAAAGTAACAGTGCGCTGTGTAAGTGCAGTCCTGCCCCTATCAAACTGCTTTCTCGGCGAAACATATTTCCTGCAAAAAAATATAGCGCTCAACTCTGCACAATTCTATACTAATAATATAGATCATTAACATGATTCCTAACCTCTACTGGGATACATGTACATGTAATGGTGTAAACAGATATTAAAATTCGGCTGCATATACAGAACGAAGAGAGTAGATTGTTACTTAATCACAGCGCTATACAATGTATATTCTCCACTCGAAAAGTGTTTAGAATTGTTCATAACAGCGCAAGAAACACTTGCAAACTTTCATCACATGAACCACCGGGTGCAACCCGGTGGTTCATGTGATGAAAGTTTGCAAGTGCTTTTTTGAGTTTTGTCCTAAAAAATTGTGAATAATTGCTAAGTGAAAAATATATCTCACAGCAATATGGTAGTAATCCACCTTCCACACACTGTTGTCTCAATATTTTCCGTCTGTTTGATCAGTTCATTTCGTGATTTCGCTACCGATCTCGCTGATAGTGCATCATATTTTGCATTACACAGTGCAGACGCTCTTGAGTATTTCAGACCACTTCATTATTCTGCCGAAATGAGCGCTTTAACTAACGGGCATTTTCTGTGCTAATTGTGATAGGTCCTCTAATTTCAACTGAAACCATGTTGTTGGTAGTTGATGATTGGTGACAATAGAGTCCTTGCCATTAGCTTGGTTGCGTGCAACTCACAAGAAAAAGGGAAGCCTCAGTCCTGCTCGGGCAATTGAGGACTATCGCCCCACACGCGCAGAGCCCCACACCCGCCTATTGTGGAGTGTTTGTAGATTTGTCTTGGACAATACAGACATTACGCGTGTGCGTACCTTGAAATTCTCCGAAAAATAAACATAGTTGACACATTACATTCATTTTACCTCCAGTTTTGGTGAACTCCAATCTGTTGATTCTTACCAGACGATTACCCGGTAGAATAATTATACCAGACCAATTTTCACAAAAGCAACCGTTTTTTCTTAGAATATCAAAGGAATATATTGATATTTGTATATAGCATATATAAGGATTGATTAAGAATTAAGCTTTAATCCCGGAAACTGTTTGTGTGCTGAGCTGAAGTTTTCTAAATTGAAAAACTGCCCCCAACGTAGCTTTTTTAGATTTCGTCAGCCCTTCCACGCCTGAACTTTTTACAATCATGCTTCCTGAAGCATCTTTTTCACCAAATCACTGTAGCTCGTAATCAGTTCCGGAGAACTCCGCTTCAACACTGAGATCTTCACTCTCTTCAAAGTTCGACCTCATCTTCATTTTCAGAATCACTAGTATCACTCCCTATTCACTACCTCCATCAACATCAACCTCTTCGTCACAGCCGTCAACGGTCTGAAAATGAAGACGCGTTAGAAGCGGATTTGGCTTTTCATACTTTTCTTCAGAAAAGAACTTTTCCGTATGTATATGGCAGATTGCAAATAAAACATATTCATTTTCACGAAAATAAGTGCGTCTTTTTACTCAAGTAAATTTACTTAAATATTATCCGGGACATTTCGCGGTTCCCGATTCTGAGCCTAATTTCATCCCCGTTCCGGTTGCTATAGAAAACCGGGAATATATTAAACACTATTGAGTATGAGAAGATATACCCGAATTAGTCATAGCCGACAATTCGACGCCTGAGTGCTAGAATGTTCTATGTCCCCATAGGGGACATAGAACATTCTAGCACTCAGGCGACGAATTGTCGTTATTGGAAGAGATTTACGGAAAAGTTAGCTTCCTTTAATTTTTTGAAGCTGTCAGTAGATTTAGGAGTAGGGGTATGAGAATTTCAAATAAAGATTGAGATTTCGAAATGTTAGCCAATTTCTATGATTGATGTGCGCATCATTTCTTAAACTTCTGGTACTTTCCTCTAAAGATAAAAACATAAGCTGGCTTTTTACATTTTTTTTCGAAAAAAAATGTCAAATTTTTCACATTACTATCTGTTGAAACCTCCTTAAATATAAGAGAATGGAGTTTCTACCATCGTTTTATGTTCCGTAACTGTTTGGTGGTTCATTATATCAACAGCGTGCACATCGTGACATACAATACAACCACTGTCCTTTCCCATTAATACAAAGGTGTACAAGGTGTCATTTGTAAATTGTTCTGGTAAGAATAAAAACTTGCAAAATACTGTGAAACTACATTCACTAAACAAGGAGCCAAAGTGGACTATGAGTGCTGGGATGTGATACTGATTGATACTTTTAAAGGCGAATTATCTAGCTGCTTCTAATTAGCTTGCCATAAAAAGACAAGTTTCCTTTTTTTACTTTTTTCCGGGAGCTGTATATTGGTTTCGTTTATTAAAAGTTACAATTGGGCATTCCTCGTGTGATTAATAATTTTAAGGGAGATAACTTTATGAAAAGTCGATTTTAACTCTTAACCCACCGAGTATTTTTCATGATTTGTTTCATCCAATCTAATCATGGGTGCTTTACAGCAGCCGTGACTAGATTTGAAGAGGAAATCGTCTAAATTTAATACCTCAAATCATCGGGGTAAAATTCCATTCAGTTTACAGGAGTAAAATTTGATTAAATGTGCAAAAATTATACTTGTTTCGGTGACAAGAGAAATCCTGTCATAAGCAGGAATATCGGCCTACAGCATGCACGGAGTTAATTACGAAATAAAACAGGGGTGCCCCCTTCTATGTGGGGAGCACAATAGTAATATGACACTGAGGTATAATACTATAACATAGACTTGGGGCCTTAACCCTTTTACCTAACATGAAAAGCAGACGACACTTGCAAACAAATTTCTTGAATAACTAATTTGTTTTCATATTTTGTCTCAAAAACATAGGTTATGACCCCTCTTTGGAACGAGCTCGACGAGCTCGTTCCATAGAGGGGGTCATAACCTATGTTTTTGAGACAAAAAATGAAAAAATAATAAAAATTAGTTGGCGATTGATTTTTTGTGAATTGCTCTGGTCATTTGTGGCTGTTACGTTGGGTAAAGGGTTTTGACAACAAGAAATAAGAAGTCAGTCCAAATCCATGTTTTTGATTTGCTGTCATTATAAATTTCCATCAAAACCGTTTTTATCACATGATCACCATCAAATAGCTCATTGCAGGAAATATCTTTCACATCACGTCTAATACGTGAATGGCGTCAAAAGACAACATCGACCGAGTGAATTGGTTTCGGAGGTATTGATGATCCAACTGAATTTAAAATGAAAAACCGGGAAAACGGGCTTTTTGTAACGGAATTGTTATATAAATGTATTATCATGACCAAATGTATGTTCTGTAATTTGTATCAGAGTCTTCGATATGTTTACAATTGGGTCGCAACTCGCCCTAACGGGCTCGTTGCGATCCGATTGACCTCGAATCTGATACAAATTCCAAGACATGCACATGGTCATGATAATGTATATATATATCACATAATCACCCTCGGTAGCTCATTACGGAAAATATCACAACACGTCTTATGACGTCAAAAGTCAACACCGACGTAGTAATGTTGTGCATGAGTTAGTTAAGGAAGTGGAATTGAATTAATCTTCTCTTATTTTTCTTTAAATTTAATGTCTACCTCATTCAAATAGCAGACGACATAAGCAGAAAACAGTTCCTGAATAACTAAATAGTTTGATTTTTCATCTCGAAAACCCCTCCAATGAGAGGTAACAAACTATGTTTCTTTCTTAGACAAAAATTAAAAAAAATAAAATTAAGTTGGCGATTTATGTGAACAACGCTGATGAGCTGGAGACGATACGTCAGCTAAACTGTTAAATTACATATTCTGTTATGAACAGAATCTCAACTTCGTTACGATTCGGCATGAAATGTCTAAACCTCGTTCACTAAAATCGATGTGAGCCTCGGTAAACCAAAGGTCAGACCGATTTTAGTGAACGAGGTACTCGGTACAGGAATCTCATATTAAATCGCGACTTATTAGACACCCTTTACATCCATATCTGAGGGGAATTTTTATTTCGATAAGATTGTTTGGGAAGTTCTTACCTCCGCATTTTCTTTGCTCAGTGAATTGTAAGCCGCCTTGCACAATTGTGCAGAAAATCTTATAACATGTCGTAGCCTTGAACGCCGATTTTTAGTGATGTTAATGCAAGTTTCTGGATTCAAACCTGTCGTTTTGAAAATCACAAGAAGGCGATTAACGCACCCCATCCCTCTGGACAAGTTTCAGTCGGGTGACTTCCTACATAACAATTATTATACAATAATGGGAAACCATGTATCGCCGGGTGGTTTTTAGTACCATCTTTTTGGAAGTTGTTAACCATTAAAGTTCTTTATTCGGTTTTAGAACGGGTATTTTAACAAACAACCAAGAAGAGGTCCAGTGGGCAAGAGTCGAGTTGTCTGTGCGGTGGTTTCTACTCAAGTCCCGTCTGCCGCTAGGGGCAACCAAGACTTTGCTGGGAACAACTGCTCAGTCGCTAGATCCACAAGGTTTCTTGTGCAATGAAAATTCTCGATAATTTCACAGTGATTTAATCATTAGAGGAGACTCTGTATGTTTCCATTGGATTCACAGGGTGAACACGCCTTTCGATTTTATTTAGTTTATCAATAATTCACTGAGTGGCGCATTTGCAACTCCCCATATTTCTGAATCAAGCAAGTCACATAAAAATGACATTGTGGGATCTTATCAAAATATCCATTCAATTTGTCTAGTTAGTATTTTGCCTCTCACTAACCGACAATTTCTTTCTACGGAAGTTGTCATTGTTGTTGAGTTCATAGTTTGGTTTCCTTGTTGCATCAAACATGGTATTTTCTCAGTTTGCTTAGGAGGTACAATGACAGAAAAGGAGAATACCTGGCGTTGCACTTGAGTTGTTAATTTGTTTCCCAACGGATTTTGCCTAATAAATAAAATTCCTTCAAAATCTTTTACTGTTTTCTGATTTCCCTGTAAACCTCGACTGCTGTTAAGAAGTCCGTGGTTTGGTTTCCAACAGATTGTGGGCTTGCAGGTAAAATAGATACAGAGATGAGACCATTACTCGTCACTAAGTATTGCCCTGGTTATCACGGAGATTGCGAGACCTTGCAATTAATGTCTTATTTAGGTGCCCTTATCAGCTGTGAGTACACATATTTATTTATTTATTTATTTATTTATTTATTTATTTATTTATTTATTTATTTATTTATTTATTTATTTAGTTAGTTATATATTTATTGGGTTTATCGACACTTTCGACAGCCAGGGTCACCTCGTGTCGGGCAGTTTTACGGATGGAGGAAGTCGGAGTACCCGGTAAGAACCACCGAGCAACGGCGAGCAACTGTCAGACTCCCCAACGTGATAAAACCACACAATCAGGGTCAGCATCGGTTGCTGACAGGTGCTCCACCGACGTGCAGTACGCATCAGTACACAGGACCACCGTGTTCCCCACGTGGGCAATCGGGATTAAGTGCCTTGCCTAAGGACACAACGTAGTTTCCCCTGGTGGGGATCGAACCATGGGCCAATGCCCAAACCACTGTGCCACCGTGCTCCCAAAGGAGAGCACACGTAAGAAATTATTTCAAAATTGCTTCAATGTACAGCCAGCTGCTACGGAAGTATGCGGTTTGTTAGGGGAAGTGCAGGACAGTATAACCCTTTACCTAACATGAAAAGCAGACGACACTTGCACAAAAAATTCTTGAATAACTAATTTTTTTCATTATTTTGTCTCAAAAACATAGGTTATGACCCCTCTTTGGAACGAGCTCAACGAGCTCGTTCCAAAGAGGGTCATAACCTAATTTTTGGAGACAAAAATTTAAAAAATAATGAAAATGAATTGGCGATTTTTGTGAATAACGATGGCCGGTTTTTGCCGTTACGTTGGGTAAAGGGATAAATGTGTCATAGTGTACGCTGCCAAATGAAGGTTTGAAAGGCAGATACAAATAAAACAAAATATATCGCATGGGTTGATCGCCGTTAACCCTTCACAAATCACGAAAGGCAGACGAAACTTGCAAACAAAATTCTTCAATAACTATTTTTTTCATTTTTTGTGTCATAAACACAACATAAGACCCTCATTGGAATGAGCTCAACGAGGGGTCATAAGCTATGTTTTTGAGACAAAAAGTAAAAAAATAATGAAAATTGAATGGTGATTTTTTTGTGAAAGCTCTGGCCTGTTTTGGCCGTTTACGTTGGGTAAAGGGTTAATGATGTCCGTTGGTTGTGATAGATCGTGTAATATTGTTATATTCACTTTTTGATCTTCCAATGGATTGGTCCACTTATAGTATTCGGGGCGCGGTGGTCCAGTGATAGACTGTTGGACTTCTATGCTAGAGGTCCCGAGTTCAATCCCCCTCCGGGACGACCCGCGTTGTGTCCTTGGGGAAGTCACTTTATCCCGCTTACCTACATGGGGGCACGATGACGCCGTGTTCTAAGGCGTACTGCACGTCGATGGTGCACATGTCTTCAGCCGCTGTAACCCTGCTTGAGCGGAGCTTGAACAGAGTTAGAATGTTGAGGAGCTGACAGTTGCTCGTCGATGCTCTACGGCTCTCTCCGGGTACTCCGGCTTCCTCCATCCGTAAAACTGGCACGTTCACGATTAGCCATTGTGCATAAGGATGTGACCTTAAACATCAATAAATAAATGAATATACTTATAGTATTCCATCGATATCGGTCATATCAATTGGCAATCGATAACGAAACGCGAAAGTCGCTAAATAGATTAAGTTATATTGAATTCTACACGTTGTAATTTCTCAATGGATTGCAGATCATTAATATTTTGTAATATGACTTCGAACTTGACCTAGGTGTGCCCGTTGTTAAAGAAACAAACTGGTTGATAAGGGAGTCTCGTGACATTTAATTGAATTCTTAGTTTAGTTTCCGGATGAAATGAGTGTCCACATATAGAATTACAAAATCAGTAAAAGCAGCTTGCGTGTTGCTAAGGAAGTGCACTGGCTGCTGGGGAGACCTTGCAACGCGCTTCAGTTTCGCGACGAATTGTGGGTCCCGAAAAGATAAGTCAAAACTGGGCCTACAGTGTGTCATTTGCGAAGGCCGTTCGTTGGTTTGTACGGTGATAGTGTGACGTTGTAATTGAGATTTTGGTTTGGTTTCCCAATAAAATGTGGGTACATATATGAGGAAACGCCAAAATGTTATCAACAGTTTGCCAGTTGATAGGAAAGCAGGCTAGGAGCTAGGAAGCTGAAGTGACATTGCTGTGGTGTTTCCAGTTTGAGAATTATGCCAAAAAAGTTAAAAATAGTTTTCTCAGGCCGGCCAGCACGGTCTTTTTGGCTGCTGAGTTTTCTCTCTTTTTATAACCAATGCAAACTTAAAATAAATAAAAATTAAATGGTTTGCTTATCTCTGATATTTTACCCAAGTTAATAAAGCTGATAATTTTGCCCCTTGAGTGCAACAAGGCTTTGCAATGCTAAAGCATTGCAAAGCCTTGTTGCACTCAAGGGACGAAATACAACACCACCCATGGTATTCTGTAGATTATGGGGCCTAAAATATAAAACAGACCTTTGATGGCCAAGAAATAATTACAAGAATAAAAATAAATTGTAAAAAATGGACTGAGAAATAGAAGATCTTCTTTGTGGGGCCTAATATACCCTTATATAAAATTAAATTAAGTCGGGCGTATAATTCGTTCTCTGTTAAGGAATCACGCTTGTTTATAGGAAGAAAGCGTGGCATTGTTGTAATGGTTTTTGTTTTGTTTGATTACGCTAAGAATAGTACATGTATATCTATATATCAAATTGTATTAACTGACATTGTCTTTATCGTTCGGGTTCAGTTGTTGGCACAGAGGTACGGGGGTACGCTGGTTGCTTGGAACAGCTCCTGACATCGTAAATCAAACTTACAGAAACCGCTTGCTTGTTGGTAATGAGCCACGACAGTTGCAAGGTAGGCTACATAACTGCATTACTCTGAGTTTATTGTCCAGTTTCCGGCGCTTTATGGTTCTAAATATGTAAATATAATCAAAGTTGTCTAATCTTTTCCCCGTTGCCAGGGAGTCCCATGCTTTTCAACCACTTAGCGAGGCAACATTAATTTACAGTAACAGAGGCCGCGGAGCCGGGGGAGGGGGGGGGGCTGGTTTTTTTTTTTTTGCCGAGCCATGTTTTTGGTATGCTTATATTTTAACACAACCAATGACTGGTGAAACAAAGGCGGATCCAGAGTCTCCCCATATTTTCGCCAGCTATGTTTCTCTCGTACTTGTTTAGTTTCGATGGATTTCGGATCATTTTTTTGCAGTAAGTGGCAGCAAACGCTAAAATGTAAACCGTCTGTTAAAAAATCGGTTAACTGAAATAGATCGTAATCTTACAGACATACAAGTACCAAATTCACCCAAGGCAAGATAATCCACAGACAGTATAATTGCTGTTAACGTGTGGTAAAGCAAAGAGGTGAGGTCTATTTATCAGCTGTGGTCGTTACAACCAAATCTGATAAATAGACCTCACCTGTATGCTTTACCGACGTTTTTTAACGGCTCTCAAAGTGTAAAATCTTTCAAATACATCTCCTGAAAAATTATCTGCTCAGATGCATGGAAATGGGAGTTTTGGAACCCTGGAATTTAAAATATTCGTACCACGGCCCGAAACATGCTCGGCTCGTCATACCGACGACCATCCATCGCCCGATCCAGCCACCTCACTTTGAAAATCGTTCCGCCGCCCCCGTGTAATAGCCAAATGGTACAATGTCTGCCTTATGTCGTAACGTGACGTCATTCCCCAAAGTAAACCTGCACTTACAGTACGTGGAGAGTGTATTATCATTAAATCACCCGCAGAGTGGAGATTCCACCCGAGCAATAATTGCAAATTTGTTGCAAAGCATAACAAGCACAAGCAAAGTTCCAGCCAATGGAACTCTGGGTTAAACCCGGAGGGCCATTGGATGAAACATTGCTTGTGTTTTGTGTCCATATGTACAGAATTTGAAAGTGATACTTTGGGTGATAACTCTACTTCGCGGGTGATTTAGTTACAATCTACTCTCCACGTACTGTAAAACAAAGTCTATGAGGATGTATACAGCACATCGTTTTCCTAAATAATGCTTTAAGTAAAAAGTAAATTGAAACAAAGTGATCCAATAAGATCTTTTGTCTAGCTAAGGTTTAACATTTCACATCCCAGGCATTTGTCGTCATGAAAATCGGCTGTCGATAAAGTTATCTCCCTTGAACTTATTAGACGCGCGAGAAAGGTTCATTTTAAGAGCGTTATTGTTAAGAATACGCCTATAACGTCAATAGAAAATAAAGCCAAACTTCATTTTGTTACTTTTAATAACCGCACTCGGAGCTATTTATTGTTTTCGTTCATTAAAAGTAAAATGAAACTTGGGATTTTATGGCAAGCTTATTGGAAGGAACTAGTTTTACAAACAATCCGTCACTAAGAATATCTATCAGTATCGAATCTCCCAACATTAATTGTCCATTCGGCTCTTTGTTTAGCAGGTATGTTTTTCCAGAAATTTGCAAGTTTTATTCTTCCCAGGAAAAAACTATAGCAAATCGTACCTTCTAGATTTTTATATTCACCGAAGAGCAATGTCTGTATTCCATGTCAGGATGCGCACAGTATTGATACAATGAACAGAGAAAAAAGTTGCAGAAGTTCAGACGGTTAAAAAAAACTAATCGAAAATATAAGCGAAATCGAAAGGAGTTAGCGCACGGGGTGCACACGATGTGTGATAGCGAGAGTTAGTAATACCGGAACGTGCATTAATACGAACCACGGTAAATACGAAGTACTTAGAGTTCACCCGATATACTACATCTCCCATCTTGTGCAAAGAACAGACAGGGCAAGAATATTAGTTTTAACAGAAAGGGTGTGCAAATGCAATTCAACTAATAAACGAAGTTAGCGTCTCTGTTAGGTTTCACAATTCTCAGCACTTCTGGTTCTCACCTGACTGTCTTCTACTAAGGGTTTAGGAGTATGCAAGTCACTGGGTAAAGCAATGTCTACAGGGAGGCCTTGTACCAACCACTTTTGTAATACAACCACTTTTGCAATAGAATTTATTACAAAAGTGGTTAACGCGTACCAACCACTCTTGTAATAAACTAACCAGTATTGTAATAAACTCATTTCTGTGATAAATCACGGACGTCCATTTTATAGTCGGACATTGGGGTGGGGTGAGGGACTAGTTTACCTAAACATGTTTGTGTGTCGTTCAATGGAATAAAGTGTTAATTCACCAGTTGAAACCTGGCAGTGTCTGGAGAAAGTACGCAACCACTTTTGCAATAAACTTTATTACAAAAGTGGTTATCGTGTACCAACCACTTTTGTAATAAAACCACTTTTGTAATAAACTAACAATTAGTGTAATAAACCCATTTCGGTGATAAATCACGGTTGTCCATTTTATAGTCGGACATTGGGGATGGGGTGAGGGACTAGTTTACCTAACCATGTGTTGCGCCCACTTTTGATATATTTACAACTTTTGATGTAGCTTGCCACTTTTGTGTAAAAATCGCCCACTTTTGATGTAGCTAGGCACTTTTGATATAAAATCGACCACTTTTGATGTAAAAGAAACGGCCACTTTTGATAAAACGAACAAGATCACCACTTTTGGTAAAATGCCCACTTTTGGTAAAATATGTCCTCTCTTATTGTATTTGAGTAATCTTGTTTGTTTCTTTGTTTGTTGGTTTGTCCTCCATAGACTCGAAAACGACAAGGCTGACCGGGTCGAAATTCGGCCTGGGAGTGTAAATTGCACCCGGAAAGGAGCTTCCGGGCATGGCTTGGGGGCCCGACTTCGCGTATGCGCAGTGACGATATCGGAAACTACTCAGCCGATTGGGACGAAACCTGGGATATAATTATATGATCCATAGTGTAAGAATTTGCAGTTATGCGATGGGGCCCGACTCCAAGCATGCGTAGTGGCGCGTTCGGAAACTACTGTTTCGATCGGGACGAAACTTGGAATTTGTATGTGGGGTCCACCGTGTAGTCATTTTTCACCGTCGGGTTTGGGCTGGGGGCCGTCTTGTCGCATGCGCAGAAACGACATGGGAAACTTCTAGACCGATCGGGAAGGAACCTGGGATTTTGTATATATGGTACATTGGGTAGTAATTTGCCACCGTTGGCTATGGTCTGGGAGCCAATCTTTGAACACGCACCAAAATAATAAAAAAAAACCGGACAAAGTTGAGCACCCACATCTAGTCAATATATATATTTGAGCAATCTTGTCCCTTTGTCTGTCTGTTTGTTCTCCATAGACTCGAAGATGGCGGGGACGATCGGGACACAGTTTTGTCATGGTTGTGTAGCTTGGGCCCGAAAAGGACATAGGCTATTTGATCATGGAGTGGGGGCCCGTGTTCGCGCATGAGCAGAAACGATCTCGAAAACTAATGGGAACGAAACTTGGGATATGTATGTAGGGTCCATCGGGTAGTGATTTGCCACTCTCGGGTATGGGTGGGGCTCGTCTTCGCGTATGCGCAGTAACGGTCGTGTTAATTACTGGGTCGAATGGACGATACTTGGAATTTGTATGAAGGGTCCATCAGGTAGTCATTTTCCAACTATGGGTGGGATCCAATCTTAGTACCAATAACCCGGACGAAGTCGGGCACTCCATTTAAGATATATGAATTTGAGTAATCTTGTCTGTTTGTTCTCTATAGACTCGAAAACGACTGAGCCAATAGAGACGAAACTTTGCACGGGTGTGTAGGTTAAGCCCGAGAAAGGCATAGGCTATACGGAGATTGTGATGGCGTCAGTTTTCGCGCATGCGCAGTAACGATATCGGAAACTACTGGTCTAATCGGGACACAACTTCGGATTTGAATGTAGGGTTCACCGGGTAGTGATTTGATATTGTCGAGTATGGGATGAGCCCGTCTTTGCGCATGCATACTGACCATTTTGGAAACCACTGGGCCGATCGAGACGAAATATGGGAATTGTATGTGTGGGCCATTTGTCTGTCTGCCTGCCTGCCTGCCTGCCTGCCTGCCTGCCTGCTTGCCTGCCTGCCTGCCTGCCTGCCTGCCTGCCCGCCCGGAAGGCCGCGCCGCCCGAAACCCCGGCCACCCGCCCGCCCGCCCGCCCGCCCACCCGCCCGCCCGCTCGCCCGAAAGCCCAAAACGCCCGCCCGCCCAAAACGTCTGTCTGTCTGTCTGTCTGTCTTGTCTTGTCTTGTCTTGTCTTGTCTGGTCTGGTCTGGTCTGGTCTGGTCTGGTCTGTCTGTCTGTCTGTCTGTCTGTCTGTCTGTCTGTCTGTCTGTCTGTCTGTCTGTCTGTCTGTCTGTCTGTCTGTCTGTCTGTCTGTCTGTCTGTCTGTCTGTCGTTCTCTATGGACTCGAAAATGGCTCGGCTGATCGAGACGACACTTAGCATGGACGTGTAGCTTTGGCGCGGGAAGGACATAGGCTATTTGGCCGTGGGATTAGGGCCCGTCTTCGCGCATGCGCAGTACAAATCTCGGAAATTACTGGGCCAATCGAGACGAAAATTGAGATTTTTATGCAGGGTCCATCGGGTTTTCATTTTCCGACGTCGGGTATGAGGTAGGGTCCGTTTTCACGTATGTGAAGTGACGAGCTCGAAAACTACAGTGCTGATAGAGACGAAACTTGGAATTTTTTTGTAGGGTCCATCGGGTAGTTATTCTTCACGCTCGACTATGGGGCGGGGCCCGTCTTCTCGCATGCGCAGTGGCGATTTCGGAAAGTACTGGGCCGATCGGGACGAAACCTGGGATTTGTATGTACAGTCCATTGGGTAGTAATTTGCCACCGTCGGATAAGGTGTGGGAGTCAATCTTTGCGCATGCTCAGAGACAATAGCTCAGACAAAGTCGAATATCACCATCTAGTATTTATATATATATTTCAGAAATCTTGTCTGTGTTTGTCTCTTCTCTATAGACTCGAAAACGGCTATGCCAATCGGGACGAAACTTGGCATTGGTGTGGAGTTTGGGTTCCGACGGTACAAGGCTATACGAGCATGGGCTTTGTGGCACTGTCTTTGCGCATGCGTAATGACCATCTTGGAGACTACTCGGCCGACCGGGACGGAACTTGGGTTGTTATGTATAGTCTATCGGTTAGTCATCGGTCATCATCAGGTATTGGTTTTCGCCCATCTTCGCGCATGCGCGGTAACAATTTCGGAAGCTACTGGGCCGATGGACTCAAAACCTGGGATCTGTATGTAAGTTCCATCCAGTAGTCTTCTGGGCAACTCAAATTGCTCGTGTTCGGCTCAGCTGCCGATTTAGCTCATTTCCTCCAGCTAGTCTGTGTTCACACTACAGTAATCTTGTTTGTCTGCATGTATGTCTGTCTGTCTGTGTTTATCCGCCCAGTAATTTTGGAGAGCGTCACTACGCATGCGCGAAAACGGACCATTACCTACCCCATGTCTGAAAAGTTCAAAACCTTCCCGGGGCAAAACTACATACCCATGCCAAATTTCTTCCCATCCGTTTTCGAGTCTACAGAGAAGCGACAAACAAACAAGATTACTCAAATATATATTTAGATTGGAGGGGGGGGGGGGGACTTCGTTCGGGCTGGTTGTTTCCGAGATCATCACTGCGCATGAGCAAAGATTGACTCCCACCCCAGAGCCGATAGTGGCAAATCATCATCTGACAGACCGTAATACAAATCCCAGGTTTCTCCCCTAGGGCCCAGTAGTTTCCGAGAACGTCACTGCGCATGCGCGAAGACGGCCCCATCACACACACCGACGGTGGCAAATCACTACCCGATGGATCTTACATACAAATCTAAAGTTTCTTCCCGATCGGCCTAGTAGTTTCCGAGATCGTTACTTCGCATACGCGAAGATGGGCCCAGTTCCAACAAAGGAAACACCTTCCCGGGACCAAACTACACACGCAATTCCAAGTTTCGTGTCTCTCGGCCCTGCCGTGTTTAGTCTATAGCGAACAGACACACACACGGACAAACGAACTTGAATATATAACAGACTAGATGGGGTGCCAGACTTTGTCTGGGTAGTAGTTTCCAAGATCGTAACTGCGTATGTGTAAAGATTGGCTCCACTCTGTAACCGACACTACTAAATCCCAGGTTTCGTCGCGATCGGCCCAGTACTTTCCAAGATCGTTACAGTGCATGCGCGAAGAAGCACACCCACCCCAATTCACCCCACGTCCGAAATACCAAAAACTTTCGTTGGCTCAAACTACACACCCATGCCAAATTTCGTCCCGATCGGCCCAGTCGGTTTCGACTCTTTAGAGAACAAACAAACAAACCGACAACATTACTCAAATGTATAGAGAAAAGATAGATTTTATCAAAAGTAAGCATTGTGGTACAACCACTTTTGCGATAAAGTTCATTACAATAGTGATTATCGCGTACCGACCACTTTTGAAATAAAACCACTATTGTAATAAACTCATTTCTGTGATAAATCACGGACGTCCATTTTATAGTTGGACCTTGGGGTGGGGTGAGACCTAGTTTACCTAAACATATTTGTGTGTCGTTCAGTAGAATAATGTGTCCATTCACCAGTTGAAACATTTTAGTGATTGAAGAAAGTACGCAACCACTTTTGCAATAAACTTTATTACAAAAGTGGTTATCGCGTGACATCCACTTTTGTAATAAAACCACGTTTGTAATAAACTAACCATTATTGTAATAAACTCATTTCGGTGATAAATCACGGATGTCCATTTTATTGTCGGACATTGGGGTGGGGTGAGGGACGAGTTTACTTAAACATGTTTGTATGTCGTTCAATGGAATAACGTGCCCATTAACCTGTTGAAACTTGGAAGTGACTGAAGAAAGTAAGCAACCACTTTTGCAATAAACTTTATTGTATAATAGGTTCGGTTTGTCATTCAACGTAACCGATGATGCAATAGATTTACTGCACAATAGGTTAGGATTGTCATCCAAAGCAACCGACAATTTAATAAATTTACTGCATAATAGGTTAGGTTTGTCATTCAACGTAACCGATGATGTAATAAATTTATTGAATAATAGGTTAGGTTTGCCACCAAACGCAACGGATAATGTAATGAATTTATTGCATAATAGGCTGAGTTTGCCATCCAACGCAACCGATAATGTAATAAATTCACTGCATAATAGGTTAGGTTTGTCATCTTACGCAACCGATAATGTAACAAATTTATTGTATAATAGGTTAGGTTTGCCATCCAACGCAACCGATATTGTAGTAGATTTACTGCATAATAGATTGGGTTTGCCATCCAACGCAACCGATAATGTGATAAATTCATTGCATAATAGGTTAGGTTTGCCATCTTACGCAACGGATAATGTAATAAATTTATTGCATTTGCAGTTAAGTTTTCCGTGCAAGACAACCTCTGATATATTAAGTTTATTGCATAATAGGTTAGGTTTGCCATCCAATGCAACCGATAATGCAATAAATTTATTGTTACGGTTGTAACAATGCTTATCGAGTGGATTATGTGGGTAACTGAGAATCGCGCAGCTCACGATACATGGTAAAATAGACTGCTGTATTGTTGGGTCAGAAGGGTATGTCTACCACAGCATATGTCTGGCGGTGTAATTCCTATTACGGAATAATAAAAAAAAAATAAAAAGGAAAAACAAGTTACTCAAGTTATCAAAATTTGTTTAATAGGTCACTCGCAAAAGACAGGACGTTTACATCAGTTGGACAAAACTTCAGTGTACAGCTGACTGGCTTGCTCGACTAAACATTCCATGTCAGCAGGATTGGCACATAAGGAGCTTTGTTTTGTCAATGCGGTAATGAAAGCGTTAATAATATTAATCCAAAATGGAATAAACATCTTTTTTATATCTGGTCACGGGACTGATGCGCTGATCCACTTTGCATTCGGGGGTCAATGTCCCATATAAAGCAATGTCCCATATAAAGCAAGATTTTTAATTGGTTGATAACATATGGAGGGGTCGCGTCAGATTGATCATGAGTGGTCACTGTTACTATTCTGCATTAAGCATAGGTTATTTCTTTTCACGAACGATGAAAGTTCAGACATGATTATTGCTACGGATAAGTTAACCGTTGCGCAGTCCGTCCATGCGGCACAAGATCAGGGGCATGCGTAACTTATTTCGTGTTATGTGGAAGGACTAGATCAGAGTAAATAGATTTCTTTTGACCACTATACATTTGCCAACTGTTATTTTGACAACTGAAGCACTCATCCTTCCGGTATGGCAGTATAACAAGCGGCCCGTAGTCAATTGTTATATTGCCAAATTAGGTTCATGAAAGTTCAGACTCGGATGTTTGATAAGATTACGTGTGCGACTGCACGTTACTTATTACTCCGTTTCAGAGCGATCAATCGGGCCAGTGATGAATCCTTTTCATGGATGCAAAGGGATCAAAGTTGAATCCAGTTAATCACCAGCGTCCAAGTTGCGCCATTCCTTCGTGTACCAAAAAGCAAAGGGAATGTTTTACTTGTTGTCTTGTGGCACGCGGAGAGACAAGACCAGGGGGATAACGTGCAGTTGAGTTTACTACTGAATACTCGATATTTGTTATATTTGTTATGTTCATTCAAAAAAAAACAAAAAACAAAAAAAACGGCGAAAGTTTAGATTCAGGTGTCAGAAGTCATTTGATATGAGCCCCTTTTCACGGTTGCAGAGTCAGACCCGCTATCACATCCCTAAGAGCAGCCGTTGAGTACAGCAGTAGTCCAGCCAAAGGCGCCCTCTTGCAATTCAGATGGATCTTGGTAGTCACGTCATGTCACGTGACTGCGGGCTCCCATGTTGTGCTGACATGTAACCAATGTGCGTGGTTATGTTGTGACGTCATTGACATAGCAATACGAGGTTTGAATGCGCGTGTGCTCCTCGGGTGCATATGTATGTGGACACGTGTTTTGGTCGTTTATTTTGTGTACAGGGGCGCCATCTTGGTTTCTCAAGTGTCACGTGGTTGCCTGGTGACAAAACCTTATCTCTTGGTATAAGATCGGGGGTATGTTTTGAGGGTATGTTTGATTCGATGGGAGTATGTTCCGGTAGTACAGAATTACACAAATGAATCCGACTTTCGTGTATTTTAGTGGATTTTACTCTGGTAACCATGTTAATATTGTAGGTGGGACGTGGAAATGTTCCGGAGCCAATGTTTGTACGGAGTATGTTTTGGGAAAATATGGAATTACCCCAAACAACCGATATTAAATATAGAATTACCCAAAGCAGCTTGACAATGTCTGAAAAACTATCCATGGATGAAAATTTTTCTGAAAATATCGCGTCTTCCAGACACGATGGACGGCAGCGGCAGAGGCAAAGGGGACCAGGAACTCTGGGGGTGAGGCGGCAGAGGCGGCATGGAACCAGAGGTTCTTGGGGTATGGGCGGCAAGAGGCAGGGGCGGTCAGGTAGCAGAAATCGGGGGCCTAGGGGCGCTAGAAGCGGCGGAGGCTCCTCCTCTTCCATTTTCCCTCTCTGTTTATTGTTTAAAAAAATAACAAGAGTTATCTCCATTGAAAGCAGAAAGTGCCTGTATGTAAAATGATTTTCCCTTAGAATCCATTTAATGAGTCCTATTTAGTGACTCGGTGGATCCAAAAATATCGAAATGAGGCTATGATACGTATGATTTTGCACGCATGGAACTCATTTTCATCATCTTCATTTTGAGACATATGATTTTGCGCGCAATGTGCTCATTTTCACAGCATTCATTGTTCCATACGACGGAAAACGATATTCAGTGGTTTTATTTATTTATTTATTTATTTATTTATTTATTTATTTATTTATTTATTTATTTATTTATTGTATTTTACTATACTTATATAGTCTGAGTCATTTTGTGTCGGTGACAGTTTTATGAGTGGAGGAAGCCGATGTACCAGAAGAGAACCACAAAGACCCTATAACCTCTTCAACGTCACATAATCCAAGACTGCACTACGCACTGTACATCAGTACTACGCATTGCACAGCACAGTCAGGATAATTAAGGATAAGACACGTGCACACCAGTCCATCTCAGAACACCGTCAGTTTCCCCCACCCGCTTCACATGCGAGCAGTCGAGGTAAAGTATCTTACCCAAGGGCACGAAGTGTTAATCCAAATCAATCACTGAATGGTCAGCCCATCAATAGACTAACCGGGTTCAATGGAGCTTAACTTCAGCGATGTTGGTGGCTGATGCACGTCCACCTGTATTGTGATAATTTACTAACACCAGTCAATAGGGTGTAATAAAATTTTTAATTTTCTCGCCTCATTTGGGGTTAACAGTGCGCGGAAGAATTCAACCCGACCTTTAAAAAGGGACAACAAGATCGATAGGAACTACGGGGTATAAGACAAACTGCGCCCGTAGGAGAAATTCGGGGAAACATATCAAAAACGATAGGCGTCAAAACAAGCTTTCCCCGTCCATCCGTGTGCAGTAAGATTTTAGCGCCCACCAAATTTGGGAATAGATTTGAAGCTACTTTGTGCTACCCCCTCTCCAAACGAACACACCGTCCGGCTATAAAATGGACGTTCGTGATTCATCACAAAAATAGGTGTATTACAATAATGGTTAGTTTATTAAAAAAGTGGTTTTATTACAAAAGTGGTTGGTACGCGATAACTACTTTCGAAATAAAGTTTATTGCAAAAGTGGTTGCGTACTTTCTCCAGACACTGCCACGTTTCAAGTGGTGAATGAACACCTTATTCCATTGAACGACACAAAAACATGTTTAGGTAATCTAGCTCTCAACCCACCCCAATGTCCAACTATAAAATGAACGTCCGTGATTCATCACAAAAACAGGTGTGTTACAATAATGGTTAGTTTAGTACAAAAGTGGTTGGTATGCGATAACCACTTTTGTAATAAAGTTTATTGCAAAAGTGGTTACTTCAGTCACTTCCAAGTTTCAACAGGTGAATGGAATGGACACGTTATTCCATTGAACGACATACAAACATGTTTAGGTAAACTTGTCCCTAACCCCACCCCAATGTCCAACTATAAAATGGACGCCCGTGATTTATCACCAAAATGAGTTTATTACAATAATGGTTAGTTTATTACAAAAGTTGTTTTATTACAAAAGTGGTTGGTACGCGATAACCACTTTTGTAATAAAGTTTATTGTAAAAGTGCTTTCGTACTTTCTTCAGTCACTACCAAGTTTCAATAGGTGAATGGACACGTTATTCCATTGAACGACACACAAACATGTTTAGGTAAACTAGTCCCTCACCCCACCCCAATGTCCGACTATAAAATGGGCGTCCGTGATTTATCACCGAAATGAGTTTATTACAATAATGGTTAGTTTATTACAAAAGTGGTTTTATTGCAAAAGTGGTTGGTACGCGTTAACCACTTTTGTAATAAATGTTATTACAAAAGTGGTTGTATTACAAAAGTGGTTGGTACAAGGCCTGACATGGAACCCTGGGAGTTATATACACCACTGGGGACGCTGAATTGTTCTCTACACATGAGCTCATATCTGGCTTATCAGCTTTCAAATCGCTACTCGAGTCTAACATGATGTGTCTCCTATTTCGATGATATTCCACACCATCAGTGTCTATCACAGATGATCTAGGTCTAATACTTTTGCTAACTAGTTTGGCTGGTTGCATTTAGAGTCAGGATTATTTTTGAATCGAAGAGTATCTCCCAATTTTAATGGTGGAAATAACTTAGACTTTCTGTCGTAGTAAAACTTTTTGGCGCTTCTATTTCCTTTTAAGATGACTTTGCACAATTCATTCGCTGGTCACTGAAGGTTTCAGATGTTTATTTGCAGCTGGTGGAACAGGGTTCAACCTTCTGTACATCACAAGTAGAGCTGGAGAGCCTATACCATCAATAGGAGTATTGTGATACTTCAGAAAGGCTAAATATGGTTCTTCGCCCGTACAAAACACTTTTCCAAAATTGATTTAACAGTTTTAACAGTTCTTTCAGCAAGTCCGTTTGATTGCGGATGTCTAGGTACTATAATACGGAAGTAAATTCATATGACTTTACAAACTGAACAAACACTTCGGCCACATAACATGGACCACCGTCACTAATCATGACTTCTGGGATACCATGACGAGACGTTCAATGACTGTTGACGCTTTCATACTACTAAGAAGTATTGTTTCAAAAAAGCGACTATAATAGTCTACTATAATCAAATAATTTTTATTTCTCCACTGAAATAAATCGGTGCTAACCTTTTGCCATGGTCGAGGCGGTATCTCCTGATTAAGCATCGGTTCACGAATATTTGCAGCACGGTGAGTCTGACATATATCATACTGGCTTATTATGTTCTCAATCTGTTTTCCAATACCATGCCAGGTTTCGTGAATGTAAATTTTCTAACATTTCTCGACGCAGAGATTGTGGCATTAAAATTGTTGATCGTTATAAAGAATACCGTCAATTTCAGAGAGTTCATATCTATGATTCCAATATTCATGTAACTCACTGAGTAAGCTACTGATTGAGTCAGGCCATCCATTATAAAACAATGTTTCAAAATTCGAAATTGTTTATCTCGGCCAGTTTCTCCTCGGATGGTTTCCTTTTCATTTGATGAAATTGGCATTGAACTTGTAACAAAATGAACATGGAGATCAACAAAACTAATATTAAGTGATTCTCCAGAGTCTAAAAAGTTATATGACAAAGTATCTGCTACCGACATTTTAGCACCAGGCATATAGGTAAAGCTGAAATCATAAGCATAAAGCTTCGTGCGCATACAATACAGTCGCCGTGAATTGGTCGTAATCCACACGTGGGCAGTCATGTCCACGCATGTGTTTACCAGGTAGTAAATATCATCGTCAGCAAAATTTTACCCGGTGCTTCATTAATTAAATTTTGTTATGATTATTCCTGTAATTAGTCTTTGGAATCTAATATTATTAGGGCTGAAACGGTTGGCTCATTTTCATAACCGACTAACCGAGAGCAATAACCGGATAATATCCGGTTAACCGTAGCAATTATTTCACCGAATCTGGGATCAAAACTACAGGAACTGGAAAGCAGTATTCTCAGAAGCTATTCTGTAGTGTGTATACAAACGAACGTTGTCGAGTACTCGACAACGTTCGTTTGTATACATACTACGGAATAGTTTCTGCGGTTACTCAGTTATCACGGAAATTGCCGATCATTAACGAAGTCTTGAACGCCAAAGTCGATTATTTCTCAATATAATTATACAGCGCTACTTCGAGGTGTAATCTATCCCAAAAGAGAAGCGGCAGATTTACTACGTTTTAACCGTGGAATAGCGATCACTATCGATATTTCGGATAACCGATTGACGTTTTTTTAATCGGTTAGGTAGGTAACCGGTTTCAAACAGGTTATCCGGTTAACCGTTTCGGTACTAAATATTATTGCGTCCGTGGAAATATTGCTCACGCGTGGAAAGTGACCAGTCCACAGCGGCTTTATTGTACGCTGCAAGCGACTTGGGATGCTCTGAATTGGTTTCATCATTATGAATGAAGAGGTCTATGATCACTTTGTGCAACAAACTTTTGCGCAAACAAGTAGTAATGAAATTTTGTACAACCAAACAGAATTGCCAAATACTTTTTTTCTCAATTTGAGCGTAATTTTGTGCAGATGTTAAGGCTTTCGATGCATAAACCACAGGGTCGATCGTTTTGTAAAAGACAGCCTCCGAGACCATTTTTTGAATTTGCACGCCATTTCTGTTAAAACTAATATTCTAGCTCTGTTTGTTTTCTGCACAAGAAGGGAGATATAGCATATCGGGTTGAAATAGTTTGATCCTAACCAATCAGTAACTTTACAAGTTACTTGTAAAGTTACTGGTTGGTTAGGAGCAAAATATTTCAACACTGGTCCAGGGGACTTTGTCACCAAGTCTTTTATTTTATAATATGCTTTTTTCATGAACATCTGAACAACTCCATTCCATTTCACCCTTTAGAAGTTCGCTGAGTACTGCAGTTTTCGTTTATAGTTGTGGTGCAAACTCAGATAAATATGTAAACATTCCCAATTGACTTTGTAAGTCCATTTCTTAACTGGAGATTCCATACTGCTGACGGCTTGGACCTTTCCAGGGTCCATACTAATGCCATATTCTATTAACATTACACCAAAGAATTTCACGTTGTTAGTTTCAAACTGAAGTTTATTTTTATTGAGTTTCAGTCCGCATTCCCTACAGCGATCTAAAATACTTAGAAGCCTTTCACCATGAAATTCGGAAGTAGATGCTGTGACAAGGATATCATCTACCAACGGATGAACTCCTTACATACCCCCAAAGGACGTATTTATTCTCTTGACGAATACTTCTTGAGCAGAGGAGATTCCGAATGGCATTCCTATAAATTTAAATCGACCAAACGGTGTGTGAAAAGTTGTCTAGTTTGACGACTCTTTACTTAATGGAACTGTTCAATAAGTGGACTTTACAGTTAAAACTAGAAGTCCTGTCATGAAATGCGCACACATAGCACGCCGATCTGCGCTTTTATCTACGCGTTATGACCATAGTAAGGCTATCAAATGCTGTACATATGGCCTGAGCACAAGCAATGTTTCAGCCAAGGGACCTTCGGGTAACCCGGAGGTCCAATGGCAGAAACATTGCCTGTGTTTGCTATGAGTAACCAGGAGAACCTGTCATGCTTTGGATGCCATTCGATATGGCATTTGCGCGCAAATCCTACGCACAATTAAGCCTAGATAAGCGCACAGTTCGTGACAGGACTTCTAGTTGTTTTAGTTATAACGTCTTCCAAGGTGAGAAGAGAAAAAATGTTCTCCACAAATAGCCTCATTTAAATTTCTTGGGTCTAAACAAAGACGAATCTGCTTATTAGATTTGAAAGTGCCACTAAGGAATTAACCCAGTCGATCGGCTCACTAAGTGGAGTAATAGCACCTTGAGGCTCCTTTCTATCAAGTTCAGCTTTTATTTCGTTGTCAAATGTATTTTATGAGGAGCATTTCCCACAGGCATACAGTTATCTTTTAACTTTATGTCATACTCTTGTGTCATACAACCAAGACCATTAAACAAATCATCATCCTGAGTGAAAATGTCTAATTCTGTCAATTCTTTTGAATTATTTCTATTTAACCCTTAGAACTTTAGTGGTATCTTCCATGCCAGTTCAACGACAGCGATTAGAAGAAGAGTCCTTATTCAGTATTTGGGTTAGTCCAATCAATATTTCCAACGTGCAGCCTCGGGGCTGCACGTTGAAAATATTAATTGGTCTTCCCCACACATTTATTGAACAACCATCCTATTTAATGACGTTATGACGTATAAAAAGCGGCCGGTAGGGTTCAAAGGGTTATAGTCATAATAAATTTGATCAATTTGATTTCTGTGGAACCAGGAAGTCAAAGAGCTGGTGGCACCTCTGTGCCAACTACGTAATATTCAATTTGATTTGAAATGTCCATGTATGAACAATTCAGAAAAGTTTTGCCTATAACTTTAATGTTGTGACCTCCATAACCTACTAATTTTGCATTTATTATCAAACGTTTATTTCCAAGAGAAACAGTGTTATATTGTTGTACCGGAATAACATGCACTTGAGCACCTCTGTCTATTTTCATGTTAATAATTTTGTAATTATTTACTTTTATCGGGACATATATTTTACCAACAGCTTTTTGTGGTGGATCATCTATCGAAAGAATGAAAAAAATGTCATCATGATTTTCAACCTCTCCACATGATGAACAGCTTTTGATTTACGACCACATGTGTAACACGTTTAGACGAATGCTGGACATTTGGGTGGCTCATGAACTATTCCACATTTTCTACACGTATAACAAGTCGGGTTGTTCTTAACATTTGGCAATGGTTTATTTGGTTTCTAGTAAATACGAAGTACCCAGAATGCACCGGATATATTACAGCCATCAAGTGTATTTTTATATTACTCTACAAGAAAATGTCTAAAGTTTGTGAAATAAAGCGAACATTGATTAAACATATTCGCTAACATTTGGAAATTTCAATCACCATATGAAACTTCCGTACCATTTGTGTACCCATGTGGGATAGATTTTTCACTTACAGTTAAAACTAGAAGTCCTGTCATGAAATGCGCACAAATAGCACGTTGATATGCGCGTTAATCTACGCGTTATGACCATAGTCAGGGTATCAAATTCTGTACATATGGCCTGTGCACAAGCAATGTTTCAGCCAATGGACCTCCGGGTAACCCGGAGGTCCATTGGCAGAAACATTTCATGTGTTTGCTATGAGTAACCAAGAAAACCTGCCGTGCTTTGGATGCCATTCGATAAGGCAATTGCGCGCATTTCCAACGCGCAATTAAGCCTATATAAGCGCACTATTCGTGACAGGACTTCTAGTTTTAACTGTAGTAATTATTTACAATTCAATTTCTGAGGACAAACCACAAAACGCACTTGCACTTGCAAACTTTCATCACATGGACCACCGGGTTGCATCTTGTGGTCCATGTGATGAAAATTTGTAAATGTTTCTTGTGCTTTATGAACAATTAGAAGAGCACTGGCGAAGCGAGACCGGTTCTCGTTAGATCACCGAAGTAAAGCAACGTCGAGCCCGGTTAATCCTTGGATGTATGACCATTCGGCGATTTCCGCAGTAGTGACTGGTGTGCGATCGGCGAAGTTTGGGTGTGTGATTCTGCGACGTTGCATCACATGCCAGTTGCGTACGTCGGGAATGTTCACCAGTACTTCGCAATCCACACCGTTCCTAGGTGTAAAATAGGGACCTGCTGAGGTGACTGCCTTGTGTGCCGGTCTGTGGAGCACCGGCAGTATGCTCCATTGAGTTGAGCTGAGAATGTCATAGAATGAACAAAGGGTGTGAACACCTGTGATACGGGGTAATAATGTGAGTCAGGGAGCACTGCGGTGGATTCTAGACGTTAACATTGCATTATTATTATTATTATTATTATTATTATTATTATTTTTAGGGCTGTCACGAGTAATCGATTAATCGATTGTTGATCGGTCACGGCGAAATCGATTAGTATTTTTCGTTGTCGAATAATCGGTAAATTGTATCCCGCTTTAGATATTTAATAACTAAAAGAAAATTTGATGATAAAAATATTGTTTCTAAAGGTGAAAAGTTAAGAACATCGATGTTAAACCCCAAGAAGCTGTGAGAAACATTTGTCTTTCAGGTACAGTCATCAAAGCTTTGATGTTCTGAACTTTTGAACCGTCAGTGTAATAATCAAGACCGGTCGGCAGTTGCGAAGTTCGCAACTGCCGACCTGTCTTGATTATTACACTGACGGTTCAAAAGTTCAGAACATCAAAGCTTTGAATGTAACTAAGAGAGGATCGTCTTCCTTGTTTATTTGAGATAGGTCAACTGACTTGAACTTCATTTTTATCGACTTCAAAGAGAAGAAGAGTGGGTCATCTAGGTACGATCAATCGATTATCATCGATTATTTGCGACGATTAATCGATTCCTAAATTAAAAAATCGTGACAGCCCTAATTATTTTACATACTTTCCGAGTGGAGAATAAATGGCGCTGCGATTAAGTTTTAATCCACTCTGATCATTCTGCATATGCAGTCACATTGTAGTATCTATTTACGTCGTTACGTATCCAGGTAGAGGTTAGAAATGATGTTAATTATCTATATGTACCAGTATAGAATTGTACAGAGTTCGACACGCTGTTTTTCTACAGGAGTAAATTTGCGCTAATAGTGCAGTTTTCAGGTACAAAAGTGCACTTACCCATCGCGCTATTATTTTAAAATAGGGTACAATACAGTCACAGGTCTTCGAGTTTGAAATGTATGTGATTTTTGTTTAACCCCTTGCACATTGATGTCGAAAAATCTAAAGTTATGGGTGCAAATTTTTCCCATAATGCAACTGGAAATTTAACCAATTCAGTCTTGTTTGACAGAGCTCATTGAGCTCTGTCAAACTAGATTGAATTTGTTAAATTTCCAGTTGCATTATGGGAAAAATGGCTACTTGAAATTTGGATATTTTGACATCAGAGTTAAGAGAGTTAAATCAAAACACAGTCTACGTGTGTATCTCCTCTCACAATGGCGTAGACATAACCGTGCATTGTGGAAAAAGGAAGGAGGCTGGAAACGTCAAACAGGTTTCATCTGTTCTTTTCCCACTTTTTATATTCAGATATATTATAACAATAATGAACGCAAGTCTAAATTTTAGATGAGAGATTTTATGTGTCTTGGGAGTTCCTCACCACTTATTTATTTATTTATTTATTAGCATTTAAGGTCAGATATTTCTGCACATTGGCAAATCGTGACCGTAAAGTTCCTTCTCACATTCCTTTATTGCGCGTGAGAACATAAAAATGAGTTCACAGTTTGCGCGGCTATTCTGCAAGACTTTATTGATTTGGAATACTTCTGGTAAATTCCAGGCCTGTATTAGGATCATTCATAATTTTGTTATTGTACTCACCAAGGGCTCTTCTATAAACCCATATTATTTTTCTGTTTTCAAAATGGAAATAATGATTCTATGTTCGTTATGACAATTGTAAAATCCCTTTCTCCAACGCAACGGCAAAACCGGTCAGCGTTATTCACAAAACTCACCATTCAGTTTTCCTTATTTTTTTTTTGTCTCAAAAACATAGCTTATGACCACTCATTGGAACGCAATCGTTCCAATGAGGGGTCATAAGCTAAGTTGTTGTCGAAAAAAATAAAAACGATTAGTTAGTCAAGAATTTTATTTGCTCGTATCGTCTGGCTTTCGTGTTAGGTAAAGGTTTAATGCAAGTAGTTGCTCTCAATCTTTCCGAAGTTGTGTGTGTGTGGCATGGAGTGACTGCAGGTGGAGGGGGCGGGAGGGGGGGGGGGGTATGTTCGGGTTAAAACTAATTTATCTTGCCCGCCAGTGTTGCATGTCTGGTTTACTCTATGTTTTGTGTCACCTCTTTATGCCAATTCTCCCATGCCACCTCCTGCGTTCAAAAGACTTGCTTCAGATCATAAAATGCTGCAAATATTTTCTCTCCTCAAAACAGTTTCCCTGTTCAGTTTCTTTCTGTGAAAATCAGGGTTGCTAGTATGTAAAGTGGGCGGGATGGGGTGGGCGGTTCTCATAAAATTAAAATTTTGTCAAATCCTATTGCCTCTGATGCTCGCGTTTCCCCCTCGCAACAGTTTCACTGAGAAAAAATACAGGTAACATGTTTTTTCCTGTGGAAATATAGTTTCATTTGATTCCACAAAATCTCCTCTTTCTGTGTTGACCCCGTATTGACAGGACTCACTTTTCTGGCTAGCCCTTTACCCAACGCAGACGATATCAAAATTTATTATTTTAAATATATTTTTTTTGAAGTTTTGCAACAAATTTCAACAAAACCATATCATGTGACCCCTCGCTGGAACGAGCTTGACGAGATCGTTCCAACGAGGGGTCACATGATATGGTTTTGTTGAATTTTTTTTTTTAAATAATATTTTTTCAACTGGTGAATTTGCATATTACGCGGACGGATGCGGCCGATTCGTTGGTAAAGGGTTAACCCTTTACCTATTGCAACGACCAAAACCGGCCGGCGATAGTCGCAAGCACACATTTCAATTTTCATTATTTTTCATGTTTTGTCTAAAAAACAGAGTTTATGACTATGACAATGAGCTCGTTCGAAGGAGGGGTTCTAACCTATGTTTTAGAACATTGGATGGGTGAGCGTCTGAGCGATCGATTCGTATTCCCGCGCTTTGCCCTTGGGCAAGGCACTTAACCCCGATTGTCCACAGTGGTCATGATTAGCCATTGTGCATAAATATGTGACCTTAAACACCAATAAATAAATAAATAAATAATATTGTTCACATGGGGGCACGATGACGCCGTGCACTAAGGCGTACTGCACGTCGATGGCGCGCATGTCTTCAACCAATCTAACCCTGTCTGTGCTGCAGTGCGGAGTTGAGCTGGCTGCTGCTCGTCGTTGCTCGGTGGTTCTCTCCGGGTACTCCGGCGTCCTCCACCCGTAAAACTGTCACCGACACGATATGACCTTGACTGTTAAAGTGTCGTTAAAAACCTCAATAAATAAATAAATAAATAAATAAATAAATAAATAAATAAATAAATAAATAAATTGTTTACATTCTCGGGGTATTTATTAGCGGCTGGGTGTTGCAAGGATAGCGTAAGTAGGACATACCGAGACCAAGTCCCCGCCCCAATCCCGATCAAGATGGAATGTCAAGGACACAACGCTGATACCTCCAGTGTTTTAACACGTGGTCTAAACATCTCAAGTCACACACGTTAATTACTAAAATATCGCCTTACTTCTTTTCTGGTGTTTTATTTTCTTTTGCATTCTGAAAGTCCGCTATGAGCAACCAAGAGAACCTGCTTTGCTTTGGATGCCATTCGATATGGCAATTGCGCGCTATTCCAACGCGCAATTAAGCCTAGATAAGCGCACTATTCGTGACAGGACTTCTAGTTTTAACTGTACTTCTATTCGTACTAGCCTAAATTGATATGCGGATGGTTTCGATTTCAGTGACACACACTCAGTTTGTTCTAGTATGTGTAGATTGGAAATAATAAAGTTCACTCGCAGTATGAGTACATTTTGAACGATTGTTTTGCGAATATTTTCTAACAACAATGGGTTGCATGCAGTTGAGGTGTTTCTGAGTTTTCGTCTGGCTGTATTGTATCATTCACAAGTGTGATAGATTACGTCCAACAGATACTCATAGATGCCTTACTAACGACTGAGTGTTGGATAATCGCCATTATTTTACTCGTGGAGTGCTCTTACTTCAGGATTTGAAAATGGAATTTCTCTTCAAATGTTGTTTGCCGAGCATAATAAACTCCGCTTCCATGGGGACACACTCTTCATTCTCATAAACTGGAGTGTTCATTCAATACCCGTATTAATATCAGAGAACACAATTCAGTTGGTCTGAGGCGTCGATCATGATTTTGTCATTTGATTTTACCTCATGGTATTTGGGCTGAGGACAAGATGAAATGGTTCAAATTTCCTGTTCGACCGACATCTTTTTATGAGGTCATGGCCAAAAAGTTATATCTATTTAAAACGATATCTGACGTCAAATACAAGTACACCGCGAATATAGGCAATACATTTTAACCCTCCGCCCACTCAGGAGAGCAGACTGCATTTGGTGAAAACAAATTCTTGAATTAGTATACATTTTCATTTTTCGCTTCAAAGGCATATATTATGACCATTCGTTGGAACGAGCTCAATGAGGCCGTTCCAATGAGGGGCCATAAGCTACTTTTTGAGACACAAAATAAAAATAATTTGTACAGCGACTTTCGTAGATAGCATTGCTCGATTTTTGCGGTGGCGCTCGATTATAACTATTGATCGCCATACCTGGCAACTAAGCGTCCTGCAACGTATTTATCATACCTCCAAACGAATTAAATAATAAATAAAAAAGATCCGAATCGCTTCATTTTTGAATATCTATCAAGGAACTGTCTTTTATTTGCACGAAAATAGTTGAAAACTTGAGGTTGGAAAATTATTTCGAAACAAAACGGCGCCCAGCAGAGGGGATGCATGGGCCCATACACTGTCACTGACAGTGTATGGACTCAATCCGATAACCTGTTCCCTATTGAATAAACTAATATCGCATAGCTCATCGATGCTATTAGAGCATGTTGATTGGTCAAATTAAACAGGTGACATGATAAAAATGGATACGCGGCTGTATGAGAGAATATAATATTATAGTGAATTAAAAAAATACCGACCGAACGACCATATCTGTTTATTTATTTATTTTGTCATGTTTTTATTTATTTATTTATTTATTTATTTATTTATTTATTTATTTATTTATTTATTTATTTATTTATTTTATTTATTAGGGATTAACATCATTTTCGACAGCCAGGGTCACCACGAGTCGGACAGTTTTACGGTTGGAGAAAGCCGGAGTACCTGGAGAGAACCACCGAGCATCGGCAAGCAACTGCCAGACTCCCAACGTAGTAACTCTACACAAGCAGGGATAGCATGGGTTGAAGACAAGTTCACCATCGACATGCAGTACTATCTAGTACACACCTCCACCGCGCCCCATTTGGGGAATCAGGATGAAGTGTTTTGCCCATGGCGGGGATCAAACCGAGGACCATTCGGTTTGAAGTTCACTTCCGTAACCACTGAGCCACCGCACTCCGCCATTTTTGTTTCTGGCATGCAACTTGAACCAATCCATTTATTCCTTTGCTCTATGTAAACACCTTCCATGTAGAGATTGAATATTCATTTATATCTTTATTTATTTATTGGTGTTTAAGGTCACATACTTATGCACAATGGCTGATCGTGATCATGGCAGTTTTACGGATGGAGGAAGCCGGAGTACCCGGAGAGAACCACCGAGCATCGACGAGCAACTGTCAGCTCCTCAACATTCTAACTCTGTTCAAGCTCCGCTCAAGCATGGTTACAGCGGTTGAAGACATGTGCACCATCGACGTGCAGTACGCCTTTGTACACGACGTCATCGTGCCCCCATGTCGGCAACCGGGATAAAGTGACTTGCCCCAGGACACGACGCGGGTCGTCCCGGATGGGGATCGAACTCGGGACCTCTAGCAAAGAAGTCCAACAGTCAAACACTGAGCCACCGCGCTCTGTGGAGATTGAATGCAGTGAGATCAATTCCCCAACGTGGCTGTAATTGGCTATTTTAAGCCAGAAGATGCTGTAAGGTGAATTCAGAAAGTTTCAATGATGTTGGAGTCCACCCAGGTGTATCGTGTGTCACGGAATACTGAATGGGATTTTGTGTGATGATAAGTGCTTAACCGATGATCGGAACCGGCCACCACAATCGGCTGGTTGTGGACAATCGGATGACAACGATAACGGTTCCTGGAAAATTGGTTCAAACGATTATTGCCAAGCATTTTGTGATGATTCATTAACCGCATTTTATTATCTTCTGCAATTGTTCAATTGTTAATGTAAAAATGATGTCAATGGTACCATTCAATAAAGTTGAGGAACAACCACAATGTGTATTCTTAATCTCTCTAGACGCCCCTTTACGGGATACATAAGTTAAACGGCATGTAAAACTTACAATTGAGCGTACTTGCGGCAATCTCCAGTTCATACCAGAAAAGTGAAGGTTGCACTCCCTTGACTCAGGTCGCAGTAAAATTATCAGTCGCACTCACTTTGGCGGTAAACGTGGCTCTGGGAGCCACATTTACCGCCCAAGTGTGCGCGACTGGTAATTTTACTGCGACCGCAGTCAACAAAGTTTAACACTGTGAAACATTTTCAGTTTAATGTAGTTCTTTCGAGACTCGACTTGTCTGGTAGTGCACGGTGTTACAATCGGAATTGGCATCAGCATCGGCCGATTATGAGCTCAAATTACACATCCAGTCAACTTTAAACCCTTGTATTTAACGGAATGGCCGCTATGACATTAATAATTCGGTATTCAATGGGTGATGTACAAGCCGGAACTTTTTTCCCAGCACCGTTCATACGAGTTCCTTTCCCATCGAGTCATTAGTTACGCTTCGAAAAGTTTCCAAATTTCGTTATACAATTATCGATCGTCTGTCGCGTAGGTGGAAATGAAAACTTCCAAAGCAAAAGAAAGTCGGTTCACAAAAAATTAGTTTACAAAAATGAGATAATATTTTTTAAGAAACTCTATCATTTCAAACCAGAATATTACTCCAGTCCCGTGGCCGTCTCGTTTTGTGGATCCGTTATATCTAAATTGGCGAACTTTATTTCGGTAAATCTTCGTACATCTTGACATGCTTCTTCGTTTAAAAATGTTTCTCCCAGCTGTTTTGCAAATCTGCACAAAATTGTACTTATATTTTTACTAACAGTAATAGCCACCAAACTGTTAGGCATGAATGGGCACCAGTCGAAGAGAAACAGCGATACGGATTTCAACAAACACTGGTTCCGAAAAAGTTGTGTTTATTTTTTATCGATCCATTTGATCAGTACAGCTTCAGTCAAAACAAACACACTCTTCACCTCTGGGTTTAAACATCGGAAATAAAATTTGTTCATTTAAATGAATTTTAATGCATGGGTTGTGTAATATACACTGAAATCGATGTGTGTTTGAATCATTCCTTTCCCATCATACTAGTTCCTTTCCCAGCCTACGGCTCTCGCGAAATATGTCTACGCCATTCCAACTCGTTATGTATGTAACAGTAGGAGAGATAAGTGCGGGAGCCGGGGTTCGAACCATCGACCTCTAGCACACAAAGCGACCGATGTACCACGAGACTAAGAGATCCGGACCAACCAGGCTGGTTGGTAAATGGCCTTTATACCTCGACCGCTACACTACTCTCCCCTTCTTTTGAAATTCACCACATGTGAATCTCTCCCAAGTACCTCCCTCAGAGCGGTCGAAACACCCGCAGTGCCACCACCTTTGAGGATCGGACGAGCCCCGAAATGTAACAAGAGGAGAGATAAGTGCGGGAGCCGGGGTTCGAACCCGTCGACCTCTAGCACGCAAAGCTACCGATTTACCACGAGACTAAGAGATCCGGACCAACCAGGCTGGTTGGTACATGTAAATGGCCTTTATACCTCGACCGCTACATGTAAAACACCCACCGATTCCAACACACATCGCGTTCTGTCTATATCCTCATTTCATCACAGTCGCATATATGTTCCAATAAGACCATACCCATAACCCGACATCCATATCATCAAGACAACTTGAATGAACAAGACAACTTGAATGAACAAAGCAACTTGAATGAACAAGGCAACTTGAATGAACAAGGCAACTTGAATAAACAAGGCAACTTTAACAGTAACAAATTTAGTAATCAAACCTCTCGGGTATCCCACGACATCAGTGGACAACAAAATATCAGTAACTTACATAAAGGTCGAGCTTACTCCTGCTCAGTTCAATTCATAAACTTATAAAGTGCGTGGTGAGTACACATTCATAGAATGATCACTTGTCTCGAAAAGTACGATTCTGTTGGCAGTATGCATTTTGAATCTCCTCCCATTGTTATCATCATTTCAAATACAGTACATGGGGAGTGTATTATCACAAAATCACCAGCAGAGTGGAGATTCCACCCGAACGATAATTGCAAATTTGTTGCAAAGCATAACAAACACCAGCAAAGTTGCAGCCAATGGACCTCCGGGTTATACCCGGAGGTCCATTGGCTGAAACAGTGCTTGTGTTTTTTGCCGATATATACAAAATTTGAAAGTTATAGCTTGGGTGATAACTCCACTCCACGGGTGATTTAGTCACAATCCACTCTCCACGTACTGTATTTCGACGTGGTGACATCAGACGCTAACTTCCACTGGAGCCGTAAACATAGAAAGAACTGCGAGCTTTGGTCCAATCAGAGGGCGAGGATTTTAGTCCTATTGAAACATAACACGATAGTCGCACATTTGTTTTTGTTTTTGTTTCATCTAGGATTAAATGAATATTAGACAAGGGCCCAGTGATGCTTCGAAATTTGTTTCGATTCGAAATCGTCCTGATCATCCAATTCGATTGGATTCGATTTCGGGTAATTTTAGAAACGTCGAGATGTTCCCAATATCCCAGAAAGTGTCTCCTATTGAACTGTTATTAGATCGTCAGATCTCCTCTACAGGGAACCAAATGATAGAAGGAGAGTTCAAGGTGGTCGGCTTCCGAGACCTCTTTGATGACGATTTGAAATAATTCCTTTTCGGTAGAGGTGGCCAGACGAGTCGCCACTGCATACAATGCTCTTGGAGACTGACAAAATGTACGGTTGTAAGAAGGTACAATATATTCAACTTGTGGTGAGATTCGATTCGAGATTCCATTCGATTCGAAATCTTTTGTTTGATTCGATTCGGTTTCTATTCGAACCGAAAATGGACATTCGTAGGATCTTAATTTATATGTTGAACTGCGGGACAAGTTTCAAACCCATTCAAGTCTTGTTGAATTTAACTTGTTGCATATAGTGCCCACTGGCTTTGATTCAGTATTTGGCATTCATTAAACAGTTGATTAAACTTTTTTCAGTCTCCACATTTAGAAGACCGGGCCACCTAGACTGAGAGGAGGAACTGTGACATATATATGTGCTATGTTATTATTGGTTTGTAGATAGTGTAGAAGATGAACGAGTATCGTAGGCCAGGTCATTTCGCTGTTCTTGCTTGCCTTGTTCTCGGGAAGTTTTGCTTTAGTGGAGATCTCCAGACACTCGCTTGAATGGCTTCTGTAAAGCACATATTATCAGTGCATGATTTTTTTCTTAATATAGTGAGATGTATGGAAGTATGAAATTGCGGAGCATAGTTTCTATTTAAAGGATACAGTACACCCGCCGTGGAATGGTTAAAATCCACGAATGGACAGTTTTGCCCTCGGGCATTTTGTCGTTCAATAACCAGGAGTTTTCAGCAGATATCCAATGAAAGAAGCACTGGCTCGTACCCATTGCTTCATGCATAGAAATTCTGAGGGCGATTCCATTGTTTTATGTCGCAGATTAACGGATAACGCATGTGTGGAAATAGTTTCCACGCATGGCGTTTGACCTTTATTAAATGATTGTTCTATGAAACTCTTATCTAAAGCAACACTAAATCATGTGCAAAATGAAAATCTGTTCCGCACATATGTGCAGAACGGAAATGGTTGACGGATTTCTTTTAAACAGAAGCCAAATTTCACTGGAATTTTCTGCAAATCGTGCAACGCAATTACAATCTGAATCGCTAGCGACAGCTGGAAATCGTCTCTTACGTTCCATTGTGTTCTATGTGCCAGTGGGTAAATAGAACACATTGGAACTCAGGGGACGAAATAGTAACACGGGTTCCCCTCGCAAATTTGGTTGGCGATAAAATGTGTTCTTTGTGTTGATAGTTGTCAAATGAATTACTGAGTGTCCTTCTAATCATTGTTTCATACACGCGAAGGTGTGTAATAAACGCAGAACGACCCAGGCAGGTGAATGACTTAATCGATATGGCACTTGTTGGCCTGTGGCCTCTCGTTCTATATTTCTGCGCTGGCACTCGTGTCATATCGATAAACCCATTCACACGCATATGTCGTTCTGTGTATTTCCAGAACGACTGTACTGAACCTCTTGTTCACTGACTACCCACGCATAAGAAACACAAGCGAATGTTGAACTATTTGGCCTCCAAGTTCAACGCGGGTGTCCATAAATTAAAACATCGCTTTTGATACCTTGACCTTTTTCACAGCCAGCATCCGAGAAGAAAACATTTCTGCTTCTCTTTTTTAATGCATTCTCCAGGAACGTTTGGTCTCTGTATTGAATAAAGTTTTTGTCTATAATCTGAGTGCTAATAAAAGGAATTAACGTGAAGCCACTCAACTGAGATGCAAACCCACGCCTCAAAGTGAGTGTCGCCTTGAACAACTCTCCTTCAATATTTGGTACACGAAAGGCACTCATTGAAAAATTTATTCCTTCATCTTTTAGTCTATTAAATGTCCGAGAAACGAAGAGACATGGGAATCGAAGGGGGGTGGGGAGGGGGGAGGCACGTACACTCATCCCCAACTTTTTCCAGAAAGAAGTGTTGCGAAAGAGAGAGACAGAATGTGTGTTTAAAGTACAATAGTACGCGCTGGCACAAACATTTTCTACTGAAACATTTCATTTTTTTTCTTGTAATATGCCGCCAAAATGCTGCTTTTTTAGAAATATATATTTCTTGAACCTTTATGGTATTTCAAACATGATAAAAATACACAAATTTGATTTAAACTAAGTGTATAGCTGAGAAACTTGTTAAACTAACTGACAATTATTTATGTTATTTATTAATGCGCTCCAATTTAGTCCACACAATGATATTACGCATGCTTTTGAGTTTTTTATAAGCGAGGATAGGTCAACATTATATTTACAACCGTAAATGTCAATATTGTCAGGCTTCACTAAAATATTGTATGCAACGGCGACTCGTCTGGCCAACTCAATCAAAAAATCGAATTATTTCAAATCGATATCAAAGATCAAAGTAGTTTCGGAACGCTTCTTCTATCCACAGGTCTCCTGTACAGGACACCCCCCCCCCCCCTCCTGTCCAGGAAATCCCACCCCTCCCCACCTGTACAGGAGACCTGATGATAGAATAAGTGTTCAAGAGGAGACACTTTCTAGAATATTGAGAAGATCTCGACGTTTCGAAAATTACCCGATATCGATTCGAATCGAATCATCGGGATGATGTCGAATCGAAACGACTTTCGAAGCCTCACAAGGTCGTATGAAGTTTGTGTGAAGGTCGTATAAGATCGTGGGAGAAGTCGATTCAGGGCGATTTTTTCAAAAAGCCGTAGTTTATCGTGGAAATTTGAATTCGTGGCTATTCTTGGTCATTCGTACAAAAAATCGAAAAGATGTGACAGAGGCTTTAAGCCCCAGTCACACCAATGCTTACAGTTAAAACTAGAAGTCCTGTCACGAAATGTGCGCTTATCTAGGCTTAATTGCGCGTAGGAATTGCGCACGATTGCCATATCGAATGGCACCCAAAGCATGGCAGGTTCTCCTTGTTACCCATAGCAAACACAAGCAATGTTCCTGCCAATGGACCTCCGGGTTACCCGTAGGTCCATTGGTTGAAACTTTGCTTGTGCACAGGCCGTATGTGCAGAATTTGATAGCCTTACCATCTTCATAACGCGTAGATTAACGCGCAGATCGACGTGCAATTTGTGCGCATTTCAGGACAGGACTTCTAGTTTTAACTGTATGATAGTATAAGACACGATAAGATTATATCCGAGCACAAAGTTGTGAGCAATCTTTAACAAGTCGTGCGACAATCCATGGATATTCGTCAGTAACCCATGGAAGTCTTGGAGAAACTTTTTCAATCGTACGAGTGATTTTAGTCGTGGCTGGGTTTTATGAGCATGGACAAAAACCTGGCTAAGCTGATTTGATAGTCACAATCATAAATTATCTTTAGTAATATTTAATTGGTCTGAGATTGTCGCGCGATCGTAGCACGACAGTCTTAACCCATTACCTAACGTAGCGGCCAAAACCGGCCAGCGCTATTCTCAAAATTCGCCAATTAATTTTCATTTTTTTTTTTTCATTTCTTGTCTCAAAAACATAGGTTATGACCCCTCGTTGGAACGAGCTCGTCGAGCTCGTTCCAACGAGGGGTCATAACCTATGCTTTTGAGACAAAAAATGGAAAAAATTAGTTATTCAAGAATTATTTTGCAAGTGTCGTCTGCTTTTCAGGTTAGGTAAAGTCTTAAGACTCGGCACACGAACGAATATTTTTTGCTGGATCCCAGCGATTTGAAAATTGGTATTAAAATTCGCCCATTTGACCAGATCGGCGACGGTGATAGAAAATCTGCGATCTTGGTCGCGCAACCGATCGCAAATATCAAACATGTTTGATATTTTCGCACGATTTTATCGAGGCTGCTGACAGGTCCCCGATAAAATACGCTAAATACGCACAATTCGTGCCATACGATCGCTAAATAAAACGCAGTGTGTGTCCGCAAGTGACCGTAAGTAAACTAATCGCCGACGAGTCAATCGCTGCGATCCAGCGAAAAATATTCGTTCGTGTGCCTCAGTCTTTATATAGTCTTCAACAATCGTAAGCTCATCCTCAGCAGCCAAAAGAACACTGCCAAGATCTACGAATCAGTCTACATATATACCACATCGGCGATGATCGTGGAGAGATCTTAGAAGGTCTTATACCATAATCTTAGTTCCACTATAATTTATCTTCCATTATTTTAGATAATCATCCGGGTTTCACTATAATTTATCTTCCATTATTTTAGATAATCATCCGGGTTTCACTATAATTTATCTTCCATTATTTTAGATAATCATCTGGGTTTCACTATAATTTATCTTCCATTATTTTAGATAATCATCTGGGTTTAACTATAATTTATCTTCCATTATTTTAGATAATCATCTGTGTTTAACTATAATTTATCTTCCATTATTTTAGATAATCATCCGGGTTTCACTATAATTGATCTTCCATTATTTTAGATAATCATCTGGGTTTCACTAAAATTGATCTTCCATTATTTTAGATAATCATCTGGGTTTCACTATAATTTATCTTCCATTATTTTAGACAATCATCCGGGTTTCACTATAATTTATCTTAAAATATTTTAGATAATCATCTGGGTTTAACTATAGTTTATCTTACAATATATTAGATAATCATCCGGTTCGACTATAATTTATCTTACAATATCTTAGATAATCATCCAGGTTCAACTATAATTCATCTTACTATATTTTAGATAATCATCCGGGCTCTACTGTAATTTATCTTATACTATTTCAGATAACCATCCGGCTTCGACTATAATTTATCCTACTATATTTTAGATAATCATCCAGGTTCTACTATAATTTGTCTAACAATATTTTAGATATTCATCCAGGTTCCACTATTAAAGTCGAACCCGGGTGATTATCTAGAATATTGGATTGTGGCGTTTTTGTGTGTATAGCAAACTTCGTACTGTTGCAGATGTTCACAAAATGGAACAAGTACGATTAACCAGAAAGCAGCCTCTATCGTTGCTAAGCAGTCTCTATCGTTGCCCCCGTCCTTCTACGTTATAAACCAAAACGGTGTTCCCACAAACTATGGGATAAATAGATGGTCCAAACGGCTGGGTGGGCATACGAGAAGAAAAAAAGAAAACAAAACTCGGTAATTGGATATTTATGGCAAACCGAAACGTCCACCGTTCGATCCCCACCAGGGGCAACTGTGTTACGTCCTTGGGCAAGGCACTTAGTCCCGATTGCCCATGTGGGGGCTCTGTGGCGCTGTGTACTAAGGCGCACTGCACGGCGATGGTGCACTTGTCTTCAACCAATGCTAACCCTGCTTGTGTGGAATTAGTACGTTTGGGAGTCGGTTCTTTCCGGGTACTCCGTCATCCTCTACCCGTAAAACAGACCAACACGTGGTGACCCTGGCAGTCGAAAGTATTGTACAATCCCAATAAAATAAAATAAATCAAATTATGACAGAGTACTACTTTCTTGGGAGTTAAGATTATTTCTTGTCCTCGCGCGAATTTTTCTCAAGCATTAACACATTACCTAACATGAAAAGCAGACGACACTTGCAGAGAAAAAATCCTTGAATAACTAATTGTTTTCATTTTTTGTCTCAAAAACATAGGTTATGACCCCTCGTTGGAACGAGCTCGTTCCAAAGAGGGGTCATAACCTATGTTTTTGAGACAAAAAATGAAAAAATAATGAAATTAATTGACGATTTTTGAGAATAGCGCTGGCCGGTTTTGGTCGTTACGTTAGGTAAAGGGTTAAATAAGGCAGGGTCCACCCAGTGGCGGCGCTACGGGGGGCATGGGGGGGCATTTGCCCCCCCCCCCCCCCCCCCCCCCAACGAAGGCTTTGCCCTCCCAGTTCCCCCCCCCCAACCATCTCGCATGCATTTCCATCCACCCTCACACACAAACACATTCAGTCACTCTCTCTCACACACACACACACCCCTCTCTTTTTTTATTCCCAATAATTTCCCATACACACTTAGCCCAAAGCCTCAGGCTAGCTGATGAACACATCCAGGCAGTAGGGATTTAAAGACTCGGATGCAGATACTTATAAGTTATAATTAAGTTATGAGCCAACAAAGGCATGTCTATCCATATCCCTTGTCTAAAAAAAATTCATGGATTTCGCATTATGACAGACGGGCATTATCACACTTGCACTGTTCAATTATTTGAAGTCTCTCTCTCTCTCTCTCTCTCTCTCTCTCTCTCTCTCTCTCTCTCTCTCTCTCTCTCTCTCTCTCTCACGCACAGACCCACCAAACGCGGATCCAGGATTTTTTGAAAGGCGGACCGCTAATTACCATTACATTTAGTCGAAACTTGGACCCAAAGTCCGTAATATAATTTTTTGGTTTGGTACGTCCACAGGACGTACCAAACCAAAAAAGTATATTACGGACTTTGGGTCCAAGATTCGGACTACCTCATAACAAAGTAATGATATGATCCTTTACGTATTTGCCCCCCTTCATGGGAGTCTGCCCCCCTAGTTGCCCCCCTCCCACAAAAAACTTTCTGGCGCCGCCACTGGGTCCACCTATCGCTGGCTCCTAATTACATCGAAAACGAAAATAGGAAGTTGAATGCCTGCTTTGCGTCAACAATAAACAACACATTTATCACATAAAAACCATCAGATATCTTACGAAATATAGTTCCCAGCATGTCGAATGAACACGTGACGTCTCAAATCAATGTGATGTCGAAGCATTGTGAGGATTTGGTTTCGGGAGTAGCACTGCATTAATATTCTATCCTATTGACGGCATTTATTTCACTAACAACTTGAAGACGACTTCTCGCTGACGACGTCTGCAAAACTGTTTCTTGAATAGCAACACTTTCATTTGCCTCGATGACATAGCTTTTAACATCTCACTAGAACAATGCTTGAAATTAAAAATATTTATTTATTTATTGGCTGCCAGGCTGCACGTTGAAAATATTAATTGGCCAACTCCCAATTAGTGAATATGGACTATTCTAATTGCTGCCATTGAACTGACATTGAAGATGTCAGCGGGATTCAAAGGGTTAAATTACACATTGTGTGATGAAAGGAATCTTAACCCTTTGAACCCTAGAGGCCAACTTCCCGAAACAGTAACGTGATACTTCATAGTTTCATTAAGTAGGCTGACGTTTGAGTGAAGGTATGGTGTATCCCTAAGGCTGCACGTTGACAATATTGATTGGTCTACCCCCAAATAAAGAATATGGACTCTTCCCGTTGCTGTCATTGAACTGGCTTGGAAGATACCACTAGGGTTGAAGGGGTTAAATTCGTCTCGACTGTATATTACATTTCTGAACCACACTCATTCACTAAAGATGAGCATCGGTAAGCCTCGTCTGAGGTTCATTTAACTGAACTCTATGCGTCAACAAACATATAAAAGATTGCATTTCGAATAAGAAATGCAAGTTCAGCGTCATTCCAAAATGTCCTTCAATTAGCGAAATATATTGAGGGGATATTGACCGTGAGATGGGTGCTAAAAAGATGACTTAGAGAGTCACAGGGGAACGAGTCAACAATAATCTAAAGGCGCAAGACAGTTGATGATAAGTGTTTTTCCATTTTCAACCTATATTTATTGAGTTTTCTCACATTCTTCAGATTTTGAAGGATACTTTTCTATTTGTCTGTGTATATTGATCGAAAAGCATTTCTTGTCCCTCGGAATCCAAACATTTAGTAAAATACATACGTAGGTAATAGTTACTAATGGAGCAGGAGATATGTCATGAATTTGAACAACCTGTCACGTGCGTTGATTTCGCCGAGGGAAGGAAAGTGGGAAGGTGTCACAGCAATGGGCAGGTCATTCGAATTTATATAATGCCGACAGCCTGGCTGTTAACTTACTTTTATCTTACAATCAACATGTATTTTGTCTGTATTAACTCCGCAACTGTCATGTATCCGACCCCCTGATACAAACATCTGTATCAGGGGGTCGGATACAAGCACGTTCCTTTCGCGTGAGTTCCATTTTTTTTCTTTTTGTTCATCCGTACGAATAAATAGTTCGTGATATATTCGTCTACATTCGTGACTTATCCCCAATATATTGTAAGATAAAATGATTATTACCATTATGTGGATGTACAAAATATGTATCCGAGTCTCGCTCCTGGCTCTAAGGGTAGATCACGACTCGTCTTCGACTCGTCGTGATCTGCCCTTAGAACCCGGAGCGCGACTCGGATACATAGTTTGTACATCCACATAATGGTAATAATCTCTATTTACTCTATCTTTCATATCACGATTTATGTGCGTTTTCATCGTTACGCGATGCAATACAGACATTGGGAAATGAACTGCAGACATCACGCGTGGAGTCTCGATTACGCGTAAGAGCGTCATCTGAGAACGTGTCTGATTGGATGTAACGCACGCGTCTGAGTGACGTTATGACGTGAATGAAATATTTCGACACAAAACAGTGTCAAGGAAGAAAGTTATCTGACCGCCTAAAAATATCAGCTTCCTTCACTAAACTCCACTTTGATTGTGGTATATACAGATTATCACCATTATGTGGATGTACAAAATATGGATCCGAGTCGAGCTCCGGGTTGTAAGGGCAGATCACGACGAGTCGAAGACGAGTCGTGATCTACCCTTAGAACCCGGAGCGAGACTCGGATACATATTTTGTACATCCACATAATGGTAATAATCATTTTATCTTACAATATATTGGAGATAAGTCAAGAATGAAGACGAATATATAACGAACTATTTATTCGTACGGATGAACAAAAAGAAAAAAATGGAACTCACGCGAAAGGAACGTGCTTGTATCCGACCCCCTGATACAAATCTGTATCAGGGGGTCGGATACACGGCAGTTGCGGAGTTAATACAGACAAAATACATGTTGATTGAAAGATAAATACAGATTATCACCACAGTGTGCATCTCCGGGAATTCAGATCAAGTCGAGTAGTAGAAACAGAACAGTATTTCGACGAGCCCGTTAGGGCGAGTCGAAATGCGATTCTGTTCCTACAACGTGACTTGATCGGAATTTCCGGAGACACACACTGTGGTGATTATAAATGTATCTCACAATATTGACCACAAAATGTGTTATAAAACTATTTTAAGAGGAACTTTTTCGTTTGCCTTATCGATGGAAAGTCGCAAATTGAAAAATAGAATAGCGTTCATTGATCTCCATATTGAGGTCAGTGATGACGTTACACTTCAGAGAAAATTACGTCACTGGGATTCACTTTACTGAATACTGTCTTGCGAAGTGGAGCAACTGTGTGTTTCGTCAACGTGAATTTGATTGTTACTTTTGCAATAATTACTGGTGAATTAAATATCCCTCCAGTTGTAAAGATTTTTATATTTTAAAATATGCCGTTCATCGTTCATTGAGGTGGAGTTTTCCACATTTCATAGCGAAAGCTTAATCCTTTAACTTCAGGAGAGAAGCCTCGACTCGAGCGTTCAGGAAAATCCCAATAATAGGCTACAAACCAGCCCAAGATGCCGAAAAGTGCGCATCATTTAACTATTCGTTGAGTTAACTTCCCCAATGACATTTTAGCATGCCGTGCATAATAAATACGTTACAGGACGTTTAGTAGGCAGATACAGTGTCATATACGGCTCAGAGAAAACAATATTAGGTCAGGCTTCGTCTTGATACGGATTCGGACCAAGGGTCCAGATACATTAAACTTTAGTTGCGTAACAGTGCAAAAACGCCCCGATTGTGAGATAAAAATACAGAACACAACAGGAATTAACGCCCCCCGTGGAAGAACTTCATCTCGGGTCTTTGCTTCCAGTCCCCGTGCACCACCCTCGTTGTGTTCTGTCTAATTGTTCAATCAACAAAACGCGAGGACCCAAGTATACTCAGTTGACTTGAGGTATTCAAGTGGCTTCACTTGAACACCTAGTCTATTGATTAAATAGGGGAGGGCAGACACCACCGAGTAGCTCAGAGTAGCCATGGAAAGAGCACATTTAAATTAATCGAAGTCTCCCTGTACTTGACCTTTACAACTGAACGTTATAGTGAGTGTGCTCAGTGCGAGTATGATTGAATGTGTCCCTCAAGCAGGTCCCGAAAATCACGTCCACAGTGCAACCCAATAATTTACCAAAAATGCAGTTTTTACATGACTCAGAATTGGGTTTTTAAGGTGCCTTTTTTCAATGTTCAATCCCAATCTGCCACCATGACATGGAGGAAGGCGAGTGACATATGCACAAAGATGGCAAATTACTGGTATGCATCCAGCCTGTATGTCCTTTAACTGGTAGAGTGCTGAATTATTTTTAGTCATCAAAATTTGTTCACAAGTCTTTGCCATGTTACAATTTATGGGAGAGTGCCTATAGGCACTCTCCCATAAATTGTAACAAGGAAAATCCATATGGACTAAATAGTTTAGATTCAAAGATAAAATGAAGGACATTCACTTAATTTGAAGCCTTTGAGTTGCAGGATGTACACTCTGGAGTAAAGCCCAAATATGGGCTTCCAGCACTCTACCAGTTAAAGTAATCGGTCGTCAACTCGACATCCCTTACAGAGTCACCAGGTGAGAAAACACATGTACACCAACGAGGTGAAGGATCGTCCACGGCCAGAACATTCCCCTGTGACATTACAACGTGAAAACAGGGTACCTCTTGGGCAGGTGCGACGACAGCCATTCACCTAAAGTACTGTTCTGAAGAGCCTGTGGCTACCAAATCGACGAATCTTCACGAGAACGGTCAGGAACGGCCTGCGAAAAGTCATATTGAGGTCCAAAAGGGCCATCAAACGCCCCCTACTAAAATATCATCACCAAGGAATCCGTTTGTCTTGGTGTTTGGCATTTTTCATTCAAAGCATTGCATTGAATATATTTCTTTGGCCTATCATGAGTCCTGATCTGAATCCACTGGAGCACATTCGGGACATTCTAGAGCGTCGAACATAAGCACGCGAACCTCCAGTACAACCTCTGCGAGAACTGGAAGCAGCTGTGCATCAGGAATAGCGACAAATACTCCTGAAACGGAAAGGGCAATTGACTGGAGGATGCGTCGCAGGGTGGAAGCTGTTATTGAAGCATGTGAGGAATAAGCAGCTATTGAACTGTAAAACTGGGTTGTGTTCTCTAGAGGTTACAAGTGACATTTTATACATTTATAGTCGAATAATGTTGGCTTGTTGACTCTCCAGCTCCATACTAAAACGGGTATCGTACTGAGCTCTAGCAGTTACTTTTTTGGTTCACCAACACTGCAAAAAATATAGGTTCTCTTTTGAACCAAAACTGGTTCTAATCTTGTCCCTGAGATGGAACCAGTTCTGTTTAAACAGAATTTATTTCAAATCAAATAAATTTATAAAGATTAACATTAAATATTAACAGAATTAAACATAAATTGAGGGGGTTTCAGTCGTAAGTTTAGAGCTTATACGAGGCCGTCTCAAATCATTATTAAGCAAAGGAGATATGAACAGTTGGCATATCGAACCAGTTTTGGTTCTATATAGAACCAAAACTGGTTCGATATGCCAACTGTTCATATCTCCTTTGTTTCAAAATGTTTGGCGACTGCGTTGAATAAGCTCCAAGTTTACTGCTGAATCTACTTCAGTTCATGCAATATTCTGTTAAAATTGAATGCAAATCTTGGTAAATTTATTTGATTTGAAATAAATACTGTTTAAACAGAACTGGTTCCATCTCAGGGACAAGATTAGAACCAGTTTTGGTTCTAAAGAGAACCTATATTTTTTGCAGTGAATGCTGTCATTGAAATGATGATGAAGACGATGATTTTCTGTGTGTTCGTACAGCCTGGATATGTTCTTTTAAGATAGCATTCAGTTTCTTAGCTTACTTTGTGGGTACTTTACTGACATCAAGCAATACATTTACCATCATAAAATATCTTTTTCTTTGTGTATACATAAATCAGAGATTAAGAAAGCTAATCCTTCGGATCTTGTAAACTAAATAATTCACTGAGTTGAAACCCTGCCTGTGCTGCAGTGCGGAGTTACGATGTTGGGGAGCTGGCAGCTGCTCGTCGTTGCCCGGTGGTTCTTTCCGGGTACTCCGGCTTCCTCCACCCGTAAAACTGTCAGGGTCATGATTAGCCATTGTGCATAAATATGTGACCTTAAACATCAATAAATAAATAAATAAATAAATACTGAGTTGAAAGGAAAAAGCGGGAAGAAAATGTGTTTACAGAAAAAAATACATTCATCAGAGCGCACAGCAGAATATCGTTCAGAGGAAAAGGAAAGGTGAGAACACTTGTTAATTATCCCATAATCGATGTTGGCCTTTTTTCTCATTACGAATGACAGTGCCTGTTGACAAGTTTAGAATAATGTTTACAAACATCCCGTTTCGTATCTGTCCAATGTGATTAATCATTCAAAGCTTCAAATAGCACTGAAATACTAAATTCCTATTTAACCCTTTACCCAACGTAACGGTCAAAACCGACTAGCGCTATTCACAAAAATCGCCAATTAATTTTCGTTATTTTTTCCATTTTTTGTCTCAAAAACATAGGTTATGAGCTCGTCGAACTCGTTCCAACGAGGGGTCATAACCTATGTTTTTGAGACAAAAATTGAAAAAAATAGTTATTCAAGAATTTTTTCTGCATATGTCGTCTGGTTTTCATGTTAGGCAAAGGGTTAATGCTTGAAAAAAAAAACCGTCCAGCGCTATTCACAAAAATCGCCCATTAATTTTCATATTTTTTTTCCATTTTTTGTCTCAAAAACATAGGTTATGACCCCTCTTTGGAACGAGCTCGTTCCAACGAGGAGTCATAACCTATGATTTTGAGACAAAAAATGAAAATATTAGTTATTCAAGAATTTTTTCTGCAAGTGTCGTCTGCATTTCAAGTTAGGTAAAGAGTTAATGCTTGAAAAAAAAACCGGCCAGCGCTGTTCACAAAAATCGCCAATTAATTTTCATTATTTTTTCCATTTTTTGTCTCCGAAACATAGGATATGACCCCTCTTTGGAACGAGCTCATCGAGTTCGTTCAAATGAGGGGTCATAACTAATGTTTTTTGAGACATAAAATGAAAAAAAATAGTTATTCAAGAATTTTGTTTGGAAGTGTCGTCTGCTTTTCGTATTTGGTAAAGGGTTACGAGATAATAAGCCTCTAATTTAAAAACAAACAATCTTCTTTTTTTTTGTTTGTAAAATAATATGTAAACACTGCATGCAAAGTGTAAGCCATCAAAGGCAATGCGAAATTAATTAAATTCCTAATTAACCCTTTAAAAACTCGAAGCCTTTTCCGGCCCAGGAATTTGCTGCGTCATATTTTCATTTATTTTATTTTTATTTAATTTTATTTGTGTTACAAGGATTGGCGAACAAGTTATGCAACTTATATTAACGCCTCTCCTTGGCCCAAAAGCGCAGGTGTTTTTCGTAGCGGCAACTTCTCGAAAACTGCGAAGGTATTTTTAGCCTGCACGAAGTGTGTCTCTCCGCACAGAGGACAGCCTTTTACGTCCCCAAATAAGACGGTACACTGTGATAGCACCAACATCACAGCTGTTGCCCACAGAGAGTGTTCGGTCACCTCAAGAACTTTCCCCGACCGGAGCACTTATCCACTCGGCCACCACTCATAATTCCATTAGTGGATGTCTGCTAAATGAATGTGTAGGGTAGACCAATCAGTGTTTTGGGGCTGCACACTGCAAATATTAACCCTTTGAGACTTTAATTATCCTGACGTTCAAACGTCAATGGGAATTCAGTTTCTTCAACGTTTTTCAAAATGCCACATCAAACGTCTGAAAGTACAAATAACAAGATATTTTTTCACATCAGTGATTATCTGGTTGAGGGTTAGATTGTTTTTGGTGGTCTGAATTTGTTAATCGAAACATGTTTTATTACAAACTATTGGAGAGTGCCCACAGGCACTCTCCAATAATTTGCAATATAACAAATTTATATTAACAAAATATTATTTGTGTTTGAGTGAACATGAAATATAAGCAAGGAAAGTGTTGGCTTTTGTTCTGGTATCCTCATATTTTGAAAGTCCTGATAGTGGCTTCTGGCAGTAAACCAGTTAAGAAGTCTTGACAGCAGGATTATATTAGTATTTTAAGCTGCGATAACATTTGGCTCAACGGTTGTCACTTAACACTATTCGGGAGAAAATAGGAATTGAGGTTAAAACTTTAAAAAATCGAAAAATAATAACAAAACAAATGACTACAAATTATCAACGTGCTGTGTGATTTCGTACGTCATAAGACGTACAAAAGTATCAAAGGGTTAATTTGTCAACTCCAAATAATATATAGGGACTAATTGCTGACATTGAACTGAAATGGAAGATACCATCAGGGTTCAAATGGTTAAAAAGCTTTAATGCAGACAAAATTTCAGAAAACATTTCAAAAACACAACATTGCGACGATATAAACGAAGTCATCTGAAGGTTATCGGAGGTGAACAAATCCGGAACATTCTCGTGACATCATTTCTGAATACACGCGGCTTCTAATTTTAGCTCTGCTGCTGGTCGAATACATGACTGCCAATAACAACAACTGGGCATTATTTTAGCACTAATTGGGCATAATTAGATAAAAAAAAAAACTTGGTATTATTTCAAATAAATTGCATTTATATATCCAATAAAACCATCATCATGTGTATCGACAACGACAATCTGAAGGAGATTTCATTGATGCTCACCCTATAAAATGACCCGCGTGAACACAAACGTCATATTTTTCTTTCCGAGAAAGCTGATTTCGACGAATATGGAATATGGCATTTTCCGTCAGTGATCGACCAACCAGTTCGGATTGGAAAACCATCGTTGCGTTCTCGCCAAGAAGTTAATTTATTTCATCGAATCGAGCGCTTTCATACGAATGATATATATTTAATTGTTTATTTTTTATTTATTTACTGGGGTTTAACGACATTTTCTACAGCCAGGGTCACCTCGTGCCGGACAGGTTTTGGGGTGGAGGAATTCCGAGTACTCGGAGAGAACATTTGAGCAACGGCGAGCAACTGCCAGACTCCCTCACGTAGCCTGATTCTACACGAGCAGGGTTAGCATTGCTTCACGCGCATTACGCCTTAGTACAAAGCGCCCCAAGTGGGCAATCGGAATTAAGTGCCTTGCCCAAGGACACAACACAGTTACTTCTGGCGAGGATAAAAACGTGAACCCTTCGGTTTGAAGTCCAATGCCGTAACCACTGAGTCACTGAGCCATTGCGCTCCCGAATGATATATAAAACTTAGGGTACTTTTGCATAACTGTCGTTGTGGGTTTGTTGAATATTCAGCTTATTTCTTTAAAAAACGCGGTTTATTGACCCTCTAAAGAAAGACTGGCATAGTAAACCCTTCAAAAGATTTCCACGTTGGTAGCAACCACTTTTGCTGCAACAACCACTTTTGTTACAGCTCACCACTTTTGTTACACCACTTGCCCACGTTTGTTACAACTCATCACTTTTGTTACAAAACCAACCACTTTTGTTACAAAATGAACTCACCACTTTTGTTACAACCATCGCCCATTTTGTCACAAAAAATTCGCTCCCAACTTTTGTTACAACAATCGCCCATAATTGTTACAATTTTTGTCAGTGTGAAAAATGAAGTCATCTGCAAGTAATGCGAGACGTGACGTTCAGTCATGATTATCGGGAGCGCGGTTGCTTAGTGGTTAGAGCGTTGGTCTTGAGATCGGAAGGTTGTGAGTTTGATGCCTGGTCAGGGTAAGTTGTGTTGTGTTCTTGGGCAAGGCACTTAATCCTAACTGCCCTCTTAGGAGCACGGTTGCACCATGTGCTGAGGCATATCGCACGCTGATAGCACAGATGCCTACAACCAATTATAACCCTTCTCCTGTGGGATTAGAACGTTGTAGAGTTGACTATTACTCGTCGCTGGTCGGTGGTACTCCCCGGGTGCTCCGACTTTCTCCACACGTAAAACTATCTTCGACACAATTTGACCTCAGCTATTAAAATGTCACAAACAATCCAATAATAATTATCAAACAAAACCATTGTCGCGCATGTTCAGCAGTACTGCCACACCCTTACTTATCATTGGGTGATATAGTAACCTGCCACCTTGCGACATCATTGTCGTGATGATATGCAGTGTATCGTGCTCGTGCGCACACGTATATCTGACATGACACGTGTCTATTGGTGCCAATTATAGGAGATTCCAACTCATTGAGCGTTGAACCTTAGTAGTATGAGATGTCGACTTCTTGCCCTTTTATCAGGTTCTCATGCAGGTTCTCATCTGACGTCATCAGTCGCGTGACCGGAAGGGGTGGTGTGAGGTTGCCATGGTAGCACACGTGGGCGGCCATCTTGTGACGTCATTCCTACTTTGACACGTGATCCCACTGCGCATGTGCAGCGCGCGTTTCTACGGTGACGCACTCTTCCGCCAGCCATTTTGACTATGGGCGCCGTCATCTTGGTTGTTAGAGGTAGCATGTGGTTGCTATGGAGCCCAATGGTTTCTTGTTGGACACGGACGTGTTCTGAGGGTTTGTTCGATTCAGCGAGAGTACAATGAATCACCACAAACAACCCAACAACGACCGAAACCTGCCGCAACGAACCTTTTATTGGACCGAATCCCGACCGAAACTTACCGAAATGGACCTTTGTGAGCTTCGCCCCACACGAGAACAAGATGCATATGTGGGGAGGCCTCAATGAGCTCTCGTGGCCTCTCCTGTCATCTTAACCCCAACATCATGGCCCTTCCCTTACGCATAGCCATCATGGTCTCATATTGCCCTCATAGCCCTCTAGTGAACATCTCCCGTATGATGATAAGAGGCCTATGAGGTGAAGCCTCAATGAGGCCTCACCGCACACTCCTTTATCCTCATGTGGGTTCGAGTGATCACTAATGATCACCTATGGTAATCTTTAGTGATCGCCTGTGGTGTTCACTAGTGGTCATCTCCCCATATGAGGACAAGAGGGGTGTGAGGTGAGGCCCGAGTCACTGGGTGGAGGAGGATGGGGTATCTGGAAGGAGAGGGGGCGACTGTGTCGCTCTAAGCCAGGGTGTCTGTAATTTGGAATGATCACTGGGGTGGGTCACTGGGTCTCACGTGGATGGGATGGTGGGTCACGTGGGGAGGTCTTCTGGTCGAAGTTTCTCCTCTGGGTTTGGGTCGCCGGGGAACTGTGTCGCTTGTAGTGGGGATGTGAGAGTAGCGTCCCAGGACAGGTATTCACTGGAAGGGGTGGTGAGGTGTTGGGTCAAATGTGGAAGGCAATGGCTTCTGGAAGAAGGGCGACTGTGTCGATCTCGCTCGTCCTGTTGGATCCCCACACTAGTGATTGCCAGTGGTGATCACTAGTGATCATTCTACATATGAGGATAAGAGGGATGTGAGGTGAGGCCTCACCTCGCACCCCTCTTATCATCATCTCGGTTCAAGTGATTACTAGCGATCGACTCTAGTGGTCACTAGTGATCGCCTGTGGTGATCACTAGTGATCATTCTCCCCGAACGAGGATAAGAGGGATGTGAGGTGAAGCCTCTGTTATAAGGTATTGGCAATAGCAGCAGCGGGTGGCCCCCGGGTATGTATCGTTTCAGGGTCTAGTAGGGGTCCACTCGTGTGTTACCGGGAATAACCAGGCCTGGGTGGTCTGACCTGGTCCGATGGCCCTGCCAGTGGAATCTGCTGCGGTTTCATTTTTATCTTGGTCGACCAGCTATCCCTGTGGCCTCCAGCAGGCTTACGTGTGCCTCCCTACGAGACCCCTGGATCTACATCCCCAAGTAGCCACCCGCTGCTACTATTGCCTCTACCGCCAAACAGAGGTCTCACCTCTTATCCTCACTCATTAGTGATCACTTGAAGCGAGATGAGGATAAGGCGGGGGGGGGGGTGAGGCCTCACCTTATAGACCTCTTATCGTTCACTAGAGGGTTATGAGGGTAAGATGAGGCCAAGAGGTGGGGCTATGAGTCAGTGAAGGCCATGAGGTGGGGGTCCGAGGGAGGTAGGCAGCGAGTGCTATGAGTTAGGGTCTCCTTGAGGCCTCTCCCTATAAGCTTCTTGTACTCGTGTGGGCGAAGCTTACAAAGGTCCGTTTGGGTAAGTTTCGGTGAGGATATAAATAATAATAAAAGGTCGGTTGGGGTAGGTTTTGGGTCGTTGTTGGGTTGTCTGTGGTGATTCGATGTACTCCCACTGAATCGAACACACCCCTGTCCAACAAGAAGGTATTTCACACCACAATAATCACGTCTTACCATACGGTATATCGAATTGGTCTGGAAGCTCCCAAAAGCCTTCAAATCAGGGTAGCCTGTCTACTGGAGGTATTCCACAATTTCCAGGGCATTCTCCCACAGAATGGAACACACCCTCAGAACTCCGGCCCTACCAGCAAGGAGGTCATTGGGCTCATAGCAACCGCGTGCTACCCTAACAACCAAGATGGCGGCGCCCTTTGTCAAAATGGCTGTCGGAAGAGTTCGTCACCTTAGATACACGCGCTGCGCCTGTGCAGTGGGACCACATGTCCCCATGGGAATGACATCACAAGATGATCGTTCACGTGGCCTACCATGGCAACCTCACCCGCCCCTTCCGGTCACGTGACTGGTGACGTCAGATGAAAACCTGCATGGGAACCTGCTAGAAGGGTAATAAGTCAACATCACATTCTACTGACATTGGCCCCAGCATTTTATTTTTGTTTCTTCACCAATTATTCTTTAGAGGGGTATTTTTTACCCAGTAGGATGATCTCACTGAATTTCAAGCCATTTTGCCGCTTTTTCTATTCAGGAAATCGGCGAATTGAAAAATTTTCTACTATAATTCCTATTTAACACTATTCTTATCACTTCGTTACACCACATCCTTTAGAATCAACCCCGCAATGACGTTATACAAACGATGACGTAGCTATATTCCGAAGACCCATTGCTCCGAAAGTCCGTTTTTCCGACAACGTATAACCCCGAAAGCTCATTACTCCGAAGGCCCCTAACTCTGAAGGTTTTTTACACCGAAAGTCTCTTACTCAAGGGCCCAGTTCTCCGAAGGCCCGTTACTACAAAGGCCCTTTACACTACAAGAGAATGCAGTCATATAGATGTATTACAGGTCGCCGGATGTCTTGAAAATGTACCAGAGTAACCCTCATTCACTTTCGAGAGTTCCGCCCGTAGAGTAAACCCTGAAGATGACCCCTTCCCCGAAAGAGATAATCGCCGGGTATAGTACCCAGCAGATAACCAAATATTAATAATAATAATAAATCCAGCACTTCCTGGAAAAGATGTGAACTTCTTATACAAAACCACAACACACACACAAATATGATTGTCATTGTAACCTGCTCCATGAAAGGGTTTCAATGACTTCCATAATTTTGTTATTATATTTGAAGGAAAGTGAAACTTACTCCAATACAGGATTTTTTTTAACAGAAAACCCTTATGTATGAGGTGGTTAAAGAAAATCGTTATATTGTACCTCCCACCCACCACCCCACTCCCGCGCTAACAACACATTACCACTAGACGTTTTCTTACTCAATATCGACCTGTACTAGATCTGTATCCGTAAACGTGTACCTATCATAGAGGCCAGACAAGTCAAATAATTACCTACAATAAGACTAATACCGCAAAAAGAAACGTTACAATTTGTCAAAATAACAATACAAGCCTGAGTCTCTTTGGAACAGGCTCAGTGATCTCATTCCAATGACATTCATAGTTTTATTGTTATGTTAATGATCTATATATAGATTTTTCAAACTTTTACTTTATTTATTTATTTATTATTTATTTATTTATTTATTTATTTATTTATTGGGGTATTCTCGTATCAGACAGATTTACTGTGGAGGAAGCGGGAGTCCACGAGAGAACCACCGATTAATAGCGAGTAATTGTCAGACTTTCCAACTTAATAACCCGGCAGAAGCAGGGTTAGCAGTGGTTGAATGCGTATGTACCATTGACTTGCTATCCGCCTTAGAACACTGTGCCACCGTGACCTCGCTCCAGCAAGTGAGGTTAAGTATCTTGCTCAAGGACACAACGCTCATGACTCTAGCGAGATTCGAAGTCATGACTTCTCGATCACAAGGCCGACACGCTATCCATTGGACCACCGCGCTCTTCTAATATACTGTGGTGACGTGTTAAAGGGAATTGACAAAAGGCTCTACTCAATTAAGTCAATTCTTGCGATAAAAAAGAAGAGAAATGGCGAGTCATTCAGGAGATTACTGTATAAAGTAAAAAGACGCCTCATCCAAGAAGACTGTGTCCAAAAGCTCGGGAAAGAAACAGCAGTCTCATTGCTCCAAAAGTTAGAATTTTCCGAAAATAGTCCACTTCAGAACTCTTGCTGCAAACATGTGTATATGATGTTGGTACCGGACATACGCAACTGGTTTAGCTTTTGATAATCATGACAGAACGTCACGTCCAAGTACTTGCAGATTACTTACTGACAAAAATTGTAACAAAAATGGGCGATTGTTGTAACAAAAGTGGTGAGCTCATGTTGTAACAAAAGTGGTTTATTTTGTAACAAAAGTGATGTGCTGTAAAAAGAGGTCAATTGTTGTAACAAAAGTGATGAGCTGTAACAAAAGTGGTTGTTGCTACAAAAGTCGTTGCCACACACGTTACCTCGTTGAATTACTTTTCTTCACAACTCACAATCAAATTAATGCTTCGTTGTTAACGTTAACATAATGTGAACAAAAAGGAGGATCCCAACACAACGGACCGTAATAAAACTGTCAAACAATTAGCGAAATTTGCTACCGGTTACGCGACCGAATAGTTTTACCAGGTGTAGGAGGCACGGTGACGCTGTGTGCTAAGGCGTACTAAACGTCGATGGTGCTCTTGTCTTCAACCAATGCTGACCCTGCTTGTGTGGAGTTAGTACGTTGTGGAGTCTCACAGTTGCTCGCCGTTGCTCGGTGGTTCTCTCCGGGTACTCCGGCTTACTCCACCCGTAAAACTGTCCTTCACGAGGTGACCCTGGCTGTCGAAATTTTCGTTAAACCCCAATTAATAAATAAATATCATGTGCATATCCTCCACCAAATCACATTTCGCATCGAATCGAATCCACAATTGAATCAGATAGAGTATTTCGAATCGAATCGATTATCGAACTGAATCTCGCGGCTCTTCAAGTTGTAAATATTACACCTGTTTACACCCGTAAATATTGCCAATTTTCAGTCAAGGGATGTATTCAACGACAACATGTCTGTTTGAGAAAACCAACCAAAAACGAGGAACATTCCATAATAATTACATTGTTAATGTAGTAGTACGTTTTGGGTCTAAATACTCAATTCCCATTGGTCAGCTGGATGAAAACGTCATGACCAAATGTAATTCATTTTCCAATGAATACATTTGGTCGAACTTTGACCCGCATTTACGGTAGAGCGCAGTTGACAGAATGTAATTCGGGTGGTGTTTGGGCGGGTTTTTTAACTTTTAACGCCTCTCGCAGCGATCAACTGCGCTGCTGTTTCTTTGATGACATTTCCCAACTGTGGCATAAAGCCCGTTACTAGAATACTCGTTTCCATTTCTAAAGTTGTGAAAATTAAAACTTATTTGCCTTTGATATATCATTTAGACGGAACAAAGGCCTGCGCTAGTTCTTGATTCCAACGACTGAAAGTCGTATGATTTTCAACAAAGGCGAATGACGATTCGTGGGGGGAAAAAGTAGTTTAAACAGTTACGGAATGTAATTATAAGAATTGAATGTCTTTTTATAATCTTTATTGGAGTATGAACGTGTGGGAATGGGTACAAATTATATATGAATCCCGAAGAGGGATTCATACATAATTTGTACCCATTCCCACACGTTCATACTCCAATAAAGATTATAAAAATTGCATTCAATTCTTAGATGAAATTGAAGTAGTTTATGAAGCTGAACTGCAAGGAGCTTTCCTTCTATCATCAGGTCTCCTATACAGGAGGGATGGTCGGGGGGGGGGGGGTGGTCCTGTACAGGAGACCTGATCATAGAATAAGAGTTCAAGGAGACACGTTTCAAACAGTTAGCGAGGTTTTCCTCCAGCTGGGGCGCGCGGCCGACAAGATGATATACAATGGGTAGATCATCCATCAAATCTTCCACTCACAGCCAGTCACCTTCGTATTAGATGGCACGTAGAAATTTCGACTGGTATCCCTGTCAAGTGTGGTGCCAGTATTTGTGGCTTCAAATTGTTCAAGCAAAACAATACGTGCTTCTGGCAATAAAAAAAAAGATTTATTTGAACGTAGATAGTAATGCAAACAGTGTTACAATGGCAAATTAATAATATAATAATATCCAAGAAGTAAGAAGTTCGGACAATCCTCTGAAGGTTTAAATCTAGCCTGACCGGTTTCTTCCCTGGTGGGAGTCATCAGAGGCATGAACATTTTTCAAATTTTCAATTGTTTATATACCATTTTTGTTGTTGACGTCATAATGTACCCGTCGAGTATATTTTTGTGTACATCTGGTATAGCTAAGTGTACAGTTCCATGTGCTCAACTGAATACCTTTTTTTGCTTTATTGTGCAGGGGGGGGGGGGGGGGTCGGAAAAAGATGCCAGGATACAAGGTCCGCGTGGGTGGGTGGGTGGGTGGGTGGTGGGTCCGAGCCCAAAGTGCATTTTTTGCCGGTGTCATGCAATTTTTTGCCAAATATCATTTTACAGACAAGTAAGTACAACCAAAGTGAATTCAAGTGCTTAGATTCATAATTTAGAACAGAATAGAGCATTGATTATGTGTTGGGGGCTCCATGTTAGAATTTTTTCCCCATGTTTTACATTTCATTATGGGGTGGGCCCTGTTCTGGGTCTGGCAAAAATTTGCAAAACAGAAAAACAGAAAAGTGATTCCCAGCTATTTGGTCATGATTTTCTCTCCTTTATATTTCTATTAAGGCAGTCTGCCTCTTATTAGTGCTTTGTAGCTCCTATTATTTAATTCTTCTGTAAGCCTCAGGGTGCCTCATACCATCGGTCTAGTGTGCTTCTATGTATGGAATATTGGAAAGATTGATAGAATAAAATTCTTGATTGTGGAAAACGTGTATAATTTCAAGGTAAATATGATTCTAGTGACACTAACATAAAAAAAATAAATAAGAGGGAATTCATCTCAGACAAGCCACCCTGGCATGGGTCAAAAAACTTCAGTATTTGGTCTCTCTCAGACCAGCTGTACAAACTAAACATTTTACCGAAAAGTAATGAAATGAAAAACAACTATTTCTTGTGGACAGTAGAAGATATCCAGGTGGGAACAATATATTTTGGGCAGGGCTTCTTGGTGGTGGGATTCGACTGGTGTCTGAACAGCATAAACATGTTGTACATCGGGGTAAGGGTTGTGTTGCTTGGAACATGAATCGGTGTATATCTGCAATTCAGTTGGTGGAGGCGGGTTCCAGTGGTTACCTGGGGGGTCTGATTCTGCATTTCCTTTGTGGTTTTATATGCAGAGAGATTGTTTTGGGGTCATCCGTGGCTAGGGATGCCTTGGTTGCCCAAGAGCAGGGCTGGGATATCGGACAAGTTGGTTTGCGGCACCTTTCATGTTTTTTTTTTGATTTAGGTAATTTGAATACTTCGTTAAACAGATTTTATAACTTGGGGGGGGGGGGGGGCTCAATTGTCTTTGAGGAAAAACTGTGCGGGGGGGGGGGGGGGGGGGTGCCCAAGACATGACTGGCAAAAATTTGCATTCCATGGGTGGTGAGTCCCAAAAATTGGAAATGTAAAAATTTCCATCTTGTATCCGTAATCTTTTATCTGACCCCCTCCCCTGTATTGTGGGGTAAAATTGAATTTTAAACTGATTCGACCTTTACAGTTTGTATCGGTGAACAACGAGTGAAATGAGGATACAATTGGATGAAGTTAGCAAACATCGATAGTCATTGTCACACAAAATATTATTTTTGCGGCGGAATACATAGAGCTTATTACCATTATGTGGATGTACAAAATATGTATCCGAGTCGAGCTCCGGGTTCTAAGAGCCGAGTCACGACGAGTCGAAGAAGAGTCGTGATCTACCCTTAGAACCCGGAGCGAGACTCGGATACATATTTTGTACATCCACATAATGGTAATAATCATTTTATCTTACAATATATTGGGGATAAGTCAAGAATGCAGAGGAATATATAACGAACTATTTATTCGTACGGATGAACAAAAAGAGAAAAAAATGGAACTCACGCGAAAGGAACGTGCTTGTATCCGACCCCCTGATACAAACATCTGTATCAGGGGGGTCGGATACACGACAGTTGCGGAGTTAATACAGACAAAATACATGTTAATTGTAAGATAAATAACACGAACCGTATATTTTAACATATTTCCAATAGTTATTTTACGATCTGATGAATATGTTTTAAGGTAACGATTCTGTCATCATTTTCTCATTTTCGAGAATGTGCGCTCCAAATTCTTCGAATTTCAACAAAAACTATTTGTGCTGGATGAGGAAAATGTTTGCATTTGATTTCTCTTTGCCTTCATCTTGTATAGTGTATTATTAATCCCCTTTACGTGTGAATGAAGATAAAAAAATATATGAACGATGTCGTTAGTATTAGTTGTAAAATTGTACTAGTGGAGACTCTGTCATATGACTGACATGCGTAGAAACCGAGTTTAAGGAAATGGTGTCGGGATAGATAGAAGACAGTATTTATTTATTTATTGGTGTCTAAGGTCATTTTCAGCAGCGTTGGCTATCTCGTGACTGCAACATAGGGATGAAATCAAGTTTAACCAATCGTTTATATTTTTGCTACCCTCTTTAAAGGACGTCCACCCCGGGAATTTGTTCAGAGTCCCATTTTACCAGTAAAGTAGAGCTTGTTTACCGTAGTAAACCACCACTGCTCCACTTCCCGGGGTTCCCACTAGAACAGAAGTCAGTAAGAGTAGTGGCTAGTATGGTGATTATAAGTAGTAGCGGAATCAAGCTCTAGAGCAACCAGTCTACTGCTAATATGAATTCAACTCAGTTATGGCCACCTGGAACCATTCTGGCTCTTAATCTATTCAACACTGGCGCTCTGGAAGGTATCATTTCAGTCAATACTGTCAACGGCGAACTGAGAGAAACCATCCTGGTTTGTTGGAAGGTTCAGTAATAATTGAATCCAACTTCAGGGCTCAAAATAAGCGGTGTTGCATCGCATTTTGCTATGCAAAACTTCAAAAAGCTACACAATGTTAAATTATGTATAGCATTTTGCGATACAAGATAATCAACTGCAGCCTATTAGGCTGCAGTTGATTATCTTGTATCGCAAAATGTAAATGAAAATTTGCAAACAAATTTGAAAACTAGTTCACTGATGCTTTACCTCTGATTGTCGAACAATCCAGGCATAACTCAGATTAACTCTCCATCAAGCATCATTAGCAACTTCATGTGTAAGATGAGTTCTGTTGGTTTAAATACTTCCTGTTTTTACAACATTTTGCATGAAATGCCCATTAAAAATAACTGCAAGCCCATCATATTAAAAATCCCAACTTCCATTTTGAGAACTCTATTAAACAACCAAGACGCCATTTATAACAGTATACAAGTCCATGCCACCCTTAAAGGCAGTTCAGTTAAAAAAACATAGTAAATGTTTCATGTGTTGCAGATCATTTGGAAATGCCCAGAAATGGATGAAACTATTCTATCTACTTAGAATAATTCAATATAAAACAGCATAACATAACTCTGGTATACAAAAATAGCTATGTAATTTTTACAAAATGCTATTCATTTTTTGGAAATGCGTAGCATTTTGCTACGCAAAGAAAAAAAGTTATTTTGAGCACTGAATCCAGCAGCTCTGTTGCGTTGTTGGATTAAATTATTACCAAGCCTCGCTTAAGATTTGTTGCTCTTTATATCGTCTGCTCGTCCACTACTAATTTTTTCTTCACACAAAAATGTATGCACACCAGATTAAAAGGTTCAATACACCATCGCCCATGTTTAAACACACTCGTCGGAAACCTACGGTTCACTTTTCCGACCAACTGAAATATTCTAGACGAACAAATATAAACAAATTAACGTAAACATTTTTTTCATTAAATCCACACAAGAAATGTTGCTTACGCGAGTCTTGATTTGACCGACATTTTGTTGATATTACCACCAGAAATGAAGACTCACCACAGCCGTAGTTCCATGATTACGTCGTGTAGTTCCACTAAATCTGTTAATAACCTGATGGTGTACATATAAATTAAATATTGACTAATTGAAATATCTGTAAATGGAGCACGAAATGCTATCCGTATGTCCGTGTGAGTGAAGAAAAATCACATTACACAGACGGTAGTTTGTGCGCAACCTCCACGAAACGTGGGTAAACAAACAGCCCATAACAGGGTCGGATTCCTTACAGAAGTAATGATGGTTGCTGCTACTGTGATAGAAGCGGATCGGCATAGTATTGGAGGCTTATAAGTAGTATTGATAAACTGAATCAGTAGAAGATAGTGGTGGAGCAAGCTCTCACCAGCGATGCGAGTAAAAGAGCCTATGGCATATCAACGTAGTCCCCAAACATCTTTCCCATTGGTCCCGAGACAGAGGTCCCATGAGAGTGGTTTCCAGAACAAATGTCCCAGTAATGATCATCTGGACAAATCTTCGTCCAGTACCCACATACGAACACAGGATCAAGGGCTGAGGCTTTCATTTATCCTAACCACGTATCAGCCCGATCATCATCCGGCAGACGCGGAAAACCATTCCCAAAATACGCAAGATCAGTAATCTTCTGAGAACTGGATAAATATAGAATATACCCATAGTAGCTTGGTGTACCAAATGTTTACCACGTGGGGCGAAGTGGTGTTAGCCGCGAGACTTTGGGGCGCGGTTAACACCACTTCGCCACGAGTGGTGAACATTTGGTACACCAAGCTACTTTCGGTATATTTTATTTATACCATGATCGTCAGATTAATAAGAGTTTAAATGTTGAATACATCAATATTCACACGTGCGATTCAGTTTTTGTTTACATGAGCACTGGTGGACGGTACTTCCGCTGGCATTTTTATCGCCGAAACGAACTAGAAAACGAAACTCGCAAATTACCGGTTTTTTTCTCATTTTAATAACGCAATAACATACTATTTCGAGTTATGGGTGCTTTATTAACAAGCGACAACATATGTTTGTTAATTTTTGGTATCTTATGAGGTAAACTTATTTAAAAACGTAATAAATAATTACCGGTTTCATTTCGATTTTCACGAGGCGACGAGTGATAAATTTAGACAAGTTTGCATTCAAGGCGGGGGTCACCAAAGGTCAACTTGGATGTAGTTCCACTGTAGGTGTAAATTTTAACTACTAAAACCCCATTGCTAGTGTGTTCACCACGGTTGGTGTGTAAAGCTAACATTTATGTCATAGGCTTTTTATATATAGCAGACTAGGTAATCATGGTATAAAGACATTAGGCCTATAAAAACAGTTGAAGAAGACATCAACAGTGTTGATGTTTGGAATCTACTATAGACATGGCATTGAAAGCTAATGATACGACAAGTAGTGGCAATAGCCCAATCAGTCTATGATTTGACCTGGACAAAGTTGCAAGTGTCCCTTGAAACCTTCCCAAACAATATTTCAAAAAGGTAGAAAAAATGAAGTGGGGGAAAATGTCCCAATTTGCATAATTCTAAATGGCCGTTTTTGTCGACATTTTCAGTGATAACGTATGCACAGACCTTCAAGATTTGTTCAAATGGAATCATTTTCACATAACATACGAAGTGGATATATCCACTGCATATGTTTTACAGATAAGTTAATTCTTTACAAATGCAAGATGGCTACTAATTTCCAAGATGGCCGAAGTTTCCCGCAAAAATATATCTTAGGCCGTGTCCGAATTACTAAAAGGAGCGTTGATAGCTGTAGATTGCGCATGCACAAACCCTTAATTTTGGTACAAATGGGATCATCTTCACATAACATTCGGCATGGATATGTCCACTGAATATGTTGTGCAGAAAAATCAACGTTTTACAAGTTCCAAGATGGCTGTTAATTTCCAAGTTGGAAGAAGTTTTCGGCCAAAATATATCTTAGGCCGTGTCCGAATTACCAAAAAGGGCGTTGGTTTCTGTAGATTCACGCGCTTACTGTTGTGGTAATAATTTCAACAGATATGACGTAAATTCTGAAAAACCGGTTCTGAGAACATTTTTTTGTTTCCATAAATCATAATCGGTGTTTATATACCTTTAGCAGCAGATGTTACAGCTGGAGACATAGCATACAGATGTATTTTCCTCTTTTGCCACTGGTTACAACGTTATTCGGCGCAGTGATCACTTTTGGGCCGGACTCCCATCCGACTTGGCGATTGAGTAAGTATTGATGCGAAGCATGAAAACAACAGGTGAATTAACAAGGGGTTGTGGAATGAACGAGTCTCAACGTCCCCATTGGCTTCTTTCCATGCCTGCGTATACTGACGTTACCAATGCAGTGCAAGAGCTAGCAGACAATTATTTCAGAACAAGCAATCAACACAAGGACATACAATGGCAAAAAAGATAAAAGATGAACAAGACAATATAATACTTCTTGGGTTTCTTCAGGACAGAAACCCCTTTGGACAAGACTCATCTCTTCGGAACATAGCTACTGGTGTGACAGCAGATAAAGCAGTCACTGCTGACACAGCAAACGACGTGGGATGTAAACTCATTGGAACCATGAAAGGAAAGAATGTTGTGGACTACACATTCAAGAAAAAAGAACATGTAGTCACGATGGAAACCCACAAGTGCCCAGAAATTTCTAGCTGATTGTGAGTCGACCAATGTTGATCTTCAGTTGTTTTTTTTCAGCGTTTGGTTATGGCTGCAGGCGATGATGCAGAAAACGTAGCTGACACCTTCCCTGTTGAGTCATCCATCAGCTCTATTTGGGCCTACTCGACTTCTACGAGAGGCCAACACGCCAGCGTTAGCTGACGCAGTTTGGAATATGACTCAAGCAACTGATATGCCTGCTCCGCACAGAGAAGAAATGAGTTATGTCCTCGATGGCGGATCAGACCTTCAATGCCTGCCTTGGCCACGAGTTGCCACATTTGATTCCATCTGCACGATATATGTAGACTATGTTGAGCAAAAGTACATCAATCCAACTGTTGTGTTTGGTGGATATGGCTCAGACAATTCTACAAAGGATATTGCACACCCCCGGCGATCCGTTGGTGTTGTAGGTACAGAGGTAAACTTTGTTGGCAGTATGCCTCTTAAGTTAAAGAAAGAACAATTCTTAGGTTAAAGCAGAAACAAACAAATTTATCCTCATGGTCAGTGACAGGCTTCAAGGTCGCGGTTTTAAAACTATTCATGCAGCAGGTGACCCACTACTTTAATAGGAAAGGATACCGATCTTCTAGTGTTTTTGTGCTTTGGTGCAAATCCCGACTCTTTTTACCTCTATGGCAACAACAAGCACTGGGCACAGACCCATGTCACCTTTCATGCATACAATTACAGGATGTGACACAACCTCGTGAATGTTTGGCATTGAGAAAGGAGCATCTCTTAAAAGAAAATGAAAAGTAATCCTGACTTCAAACTGTAAGCAGAGATATTCTCCAAAGAATCTGCAAGTAATTAAATAATTTCTGCAGGTGAGAAGGCCCTGACTTCATGTATGGGGCTCAGCTGACGAAGGCATGAATGAACTTCGGTACAGGCTGTTCAGAGAACAAGTCTCAACCAGGACCTCTTCGGTTCAAATACACGCGTATCCTCCCACTGCAGTGGCTGCTCGCTATCACAATGCTTGTGCATATTGTCAAGTGCCAAGGTGGATGGACACAGGTTCCAACTTGAATCCAGAAGAATGAAGATGGCTTCGAGTGGCAGATAGACTTGAACCCATGAAAACAGACTTGCCACCAGCTCCAGACACTCTCATGAAGGTGATCCGATGTAATTGCAAAACAGACTGTGATACACGGAAATGTACCTGCAGAAAACTTGGCCTAGAATGCTCAGTAGTGTGTGGCAAATGCAAGGGTATAAACTGTACAAACTCACCCCAGACCAGGGGCGGCGGAAGCTCGATAAAGGTGGAGGGGCACAAATTTACGATGGTACCCTGGTTCGACCCAATGTGAGAAAGGTTGCAATCGTATATCAGTAAATGTACCATTTCTCGCGACAGTCTCTCGTTTAGATAAAAATTCCGCTGTGTGGTCAGTGTCCTGCCCGTTTCTTCTACTTCAACCATCTTCCAACCCGAAGGCCAGCCTTCATGTTGGAAGATGGTTGAAGTAGAAGAAACGATCCGAAGCGACCTAAAGTGGGATTCTTTGGATAAATATTGTTTGGATTTTCAATAATTTTACAGGAATGCCTGTATATTGACACGCTTGCATGCACCCATTTTGACTCATTGTGTAACTGCGAAACTATTTGTGGAAAAAGTGGAGGGGCACATGTCTCCTGTGCCCCCCACCCCCCCCCCCCCCCCCCACCTGGCTCCACCGCCTCTGCCCCAGAATACCTATTGAGAGCTTGAGCGAGGAGCTTAAAGAGATTATTGTAAGGCATGTTTAGTTCACATAACCCTTCAAATCAAGTGAAATGGATATTCTTTCTAGGGCAGTGTTATAGATATTCTATGTGACACCATCGTTTTCATGTTTACCGTTAATATCAATGAGTTTAGATTCATCCGAACGGTCATGCAAATCAGATTTATCTTAATAAGCAGTGATAATTTGATTTTGGCGTGAAAATGGGGGCCACCTTGAAAATTTTCGAGGCCAAATGCATTTGGAAAATATGCAGTGATCCATCCATACAAATATTATGAGGTGATGATATCATTTCTACTAATATCAGGGATGTGCATACATATATCAACGAAAATATAGGCAAGAGCAGCCATGTTGATTTTATGCAAATGACATTTTCTACCACTTCCTTTCTTCTACCTTTTTGATATGTTGTTTGTGAGGGTTTCAAGAGACACTTGCAACAGAAATCGTTTCTGCTGCAATTTTGTCTAGGTCAAACCATTATTTTTGCACACTGACTAGACTACAATGGATTAGGAAATGTTAAAAGTATGGAAAGTACTGAATCCAATATTTGATCCATTTACGACAGCTAGTGGTATGAGTAGTAAGACAAGTAACGAATATATGCAGTAGTAATATAGCTGTGGGGAACATTAGCCCTTTGGGCCATAGTGGTGTATTTCGTGCCAGTTCAGTGCCATCAATTGGATGGGTCCATATTCGTTTTTTGGAGATAGGCCAAACAAATATTTTCAGCGTGCAGCCTTGGGGCTGCATGTGAAGATATTGATTTGTCTTCCACACAAATTCACGAAGCAACCATCTACGTTATGATAGCAGGTCGCATTACCATCATGGGCCGGAAAACGGTTTCTCAATTCAAAGGGATACCAGCTGTGAGAAGCAAAAATCATAACTGTTTACCCACAGGTTTGCCATGAGATGTAAATGAGCGAAGGTGGTGATTATACACAAACATCCTCTAGATAGTCATCCGTGGCATCCCTCAACATATATTAAACTTTGTGTTGGAGGAACCCCATCAAACTACCTTCATCCCTGTATTTCAGCTACACAAGTCGTTGGGTGGCCAGTAGGGGTTATCCCAAATAACTTACAGGGGAAAAAAACCTAGAAAATCTTAATAAACTAACAGATTGTAAAATCCACGTTCCCACAATAAACCAAATGGAAACATATGAGTCTGTGTTATGCTTAAGGGTCTGAATAATTTCCTCACTTTCTAGTAAGTCAGATGTTGTGAGCCTAGAGGCTTATCAGTGATTTCTAGTTAAGTCTCGACTGCCTCTAGAGGCAACCGTGACTTGACTATTTGCCATGGCAATTTTATTTATTTATTTATTATTGATCTTAGAACCTCTTCTTGATTGTAATATAAATGAACCTTTCTCCGGTCACAATGTTTCTCGAAGACAGATAAAGACCTTTGGTGGTTAACAGCTTCCAACGGATGCTATTACAAAAAGCCTACAGTTGACACTAGAGGTCCTGTCACAGTTGCCGCAGAAAATGCTCATTAGGTAATTCCGCTCCTTATTGCAGAATGAAGTAGTCTGAAATAACAAGAACGTTGGCACTGTGCAATGCAACGCTAAATATAATGAGCTATATCGAGCTCGGTACAGAAATCGCAAACTGAACCGATCCAACAGAAAGAAAATATTGAGACTACAGTATGTGGAGGGTGGATTAGTAGTAAATCGTTGTCGGAAATATTTTTCACTTAGTAATTATTTACAATGTCTGAGGACAAAACACAAGAGGCACCTCAAACTTTCGTCACATAGACCACCGGGTTGAACTCGGTGGTCCATGTGATGACAATTTGAAAATATTTTTTGTGCTGTTATGAATAATTAGAAATACTTTTCGAGTACGGAATATAAGGTGCTGGGATTAACCCTTTACCTAACATGAAAAGCAGACGACACTTGCAAAAAAATTCTTGAATAACTAAATTTTTTCATTTTTTGTCTCAAAAACATAGGTTATGACCCCTCGTTGGAACGAGCTCGACGAGCTCGTTCCAACGAGGGGTCATAACCTATGTTTTTGAGACAAAAAATGAAAATATTTTGAAAATTAATTGGCGATTTTTGAGAATAGCGCTGGCCGGTTTTGGCCGTTACGTTGGGTAAAGGGTTAAGGAGTAATCCACTCTCTTCGCTCTTTATATGCAGTCGAATTTTAAAATCTATTTACGTCATGATATATATATCCCAGATGAGATTAGGAATGATGTTTGCGATCTTTATTCTTTATTTATTAGTGTAGAATTGTACATAGTTGGGCACACTGTTTTTCTATAGGAATTGAGTTACGCCAATGGTTTAGTTTGACAGGGACAACAGTGCACTTACTCAGCGCGCTATTTCTTCACTCGTAGTTTCAACTGTACTGCACAGGATATGCAGTTAAATTGAAATGAGCAGCATGCTACGGTGACAGTCGATCTTCTGAACGTTTTCCAGGGAGAGTAATCAGTTTTTTTTTTATGCTGGTCCAAATTTGTTTGAAATTTTTATTCGGTGCCAACAAAATTTGTTCGGTGCCAAATGACACACTTTAGTGTTAATTGAAATCTAATTGTAAATGAGAATAAATTAATTATGTATCGTCAATTTTGCTCTTGACCTTAGAGCCTCCTCTTGATTGTAATTTAAATAACCAGTTCTAAAGCATTACAGATGGCGCTTTGATGACCCCTAAAGCATTGCCGATGGCACCTCGATGCACTCAAAGTATGATGTTTTAGCTTAATATTACCTTTTTTAAATATTTTAATTGTAAAACACTACAAACGATACATATAAAGCACATACGTTTGAATGGGTTAAGAATTATCGCATGATATTGCTTTGGCCCAGGGTATCACGAACGCCGAAGGTTCGATAATTCTTAACCCATTCAAACATTTAACCCATTCAAACGTATGTGCGTCTGTGTATTTATACCATGATTACCTGTTCTACTATATATGAAAAACCTATGATATAAATGTTAGCTTTACACACCAACCGTGGTGAACACGCCAGCAATGGGATTTCAATAGTAAAAATTTACACCTACAGTAGAACTACATCGATCTTGACCTTTGGTGACGTCGATCTGAATGCAAATTTGTCTAAATTTATCGCATGTCACCTCGCGAAGATTGAAATGAAAGTGGTAATTATTTATTACGTTTTTAAATGGGTTTACCTCATAAGATGCCAAAAATTAACAAACATGCATTGTCTCATGTTAATAAAGCATCCATAACTCGAAATAGTATGTTATTAAAACGAAGAAGGCTCTGTTTCTTTTTCCATTTCGGTTCGGCGATAAAACTGACAGCGGAAGTACCGCCCACCAGTGCTCATGTAAACAAAAACAGATTCGCACGTATGTACGTCTGCTGCTCAGTAAAATAGAGAAAAAATAATAACGACTCTTAATAATCTGACGATCATGGTATAAATAAAATATACCCAAAGTAGTTTGGTGTACCAAATGTTCACCACTCGTGGTGAAGTGGTGTTAACCGCGCGGCAAAGGCCCTCGGTTAACACCACTTCACTACTCGTGGTGAACATTTGGTTATATTAGATTAAACATATTTTATTTGCAAACAAGAAAGCAAAGGGATTGGAGGACAAGTGCTCAACATTTGTTACACCAAGTTACTATGGGTATATTCTATATTTATCACACACCTCCCATGTAACACCCAGTCTACACGAAAATGGAACTGAAAGCACTCTTCAGCTGGATAATTGCCGAGTTTTCTTCGTTGCGGAGAAGACATCACTGTTACTTGGCTGGGTATCAATCCTAGTTTGCTTTTTAAGTTTTACGGCCTTCAATTGGTCGAACCCAATTGATGTCAATCAATGTCACGATCACGATGATCGAATTTCAAATATTGACTAAACTGCAGGGAATAATACGACAAAAACTTTTGAAATAGCTAATAACTTTAGCACACTCCATCATTATGTGACAAGTTGTGGAATGTATTTGTCAAGGAACAAGCAGTCAGAATGTTATTTTTATTTTGTAGATTTTTGACTCGAATCTGATTGTTTAAATATCCCCGGTAAACAAATCTAGATGAGGAACTTGGAATTTCTAAGCGATCTCGACTCTGGTGCATTCTATCAACAATGACGTGATTTATTTAGACGATTCCCTTCTCAGTTTACGTTGGAAATGAAACAGAACGTGTTTTGTATCACCCCATTTGCGATACAACTTTATTTTTATCGTACAGGCAGAACAGTGGAAATCCCGTGTTTTACAATAATACACACTAAAAACTAAAGTGTTAAAACTGACACTTTCAAGGTGTTAAACCCATCCTAACTCTTAGGGTTTGATTTTAGCACTCAAAGTGCAATGCTTTAAGCACTTAGACATTACAATCGTCAGACATCTGGAACTTGAATGGATGGCACTTCCCATGTGTCTAGCATTGGTGGTTCTTCCAGAATCGTCCATAATTTGATTTGCGCTTGGTGGGTACATAATTAAAAGGACACAACGGAGATGACGCGGACCAGGCTCGATAGTTCGAGCCTGATCCGCGTCATCTGCGTTGTTTCCTTTTAAGTGTCACGACATCACACTTGTCAAGTGGTATTATTGTAACACCTGTCAAGTTCTGGGATATCTACACTTGAACAAAGTGCTAGTTCAGCACTTAGTAAGTGTTAAATACAGCACTTCAAGTGTAGTTTTTAACACTTTAGTTTTTAGCGTGTAGGTGCGTGATAAAAATATGTTTATAAAAAACGAAAGTAATAAATAAATAAATAAATAAATAAATAAATTAATTAATTAATTAAATAAATAAAATAAATAAATAAATAAATAAATAAATAAATAAATAAATAAATAAATAAAGTAAAAGGCCATTATTATCGTTTACAAAATAATTTCATGATTATAATTTACTCACTGTTCATTCACTCCAAATAAACTGGCAGCAAATAAATTATTATCTTCCAGAGGGATTATGAAAAGATTAAGCAAGTTACAAAAGATTAAACAACAAAGAAATATTTTAATAAGAATCAGCTTAAATTGATAGTCTGTTAATTCGGTTAATCCGTAACAACAGACATCATTATAGAGTTACCTTTTGATAACCTTACAGGAGTGAAGTTTGTCGGGCCTGCAGGTCTGGCATTCTTGAAAATCGAGGCGTCCAAAACAATTGCCCTCCTGAGATTTACTGGGCGTGCAATTGCACCTGGAATATTCAATGCATAAACTTGTATGCTATTTTGGTTATATTCTCTTCAAGGCATTACTATTGTGACTGAAAAAATGTATTACGTTCAGCCACATAGCACAAAAATTGGTAAACACATCTTCTCATTATTAAAAATGTTGCATTCAATTCCTATGTGACTGTCTTCTACAATCAAAATGTATTGTGAAATGCGACACAGAATGGTTCATGAATTATTGTGAATCAATGAAACTCTGACAAATGATAATAGATTTTAACTTGTTGAGGGCTAAATTATTTTTGGTGGTCTGAATTTGTTATTCAAAATTTGTTTTATTACAAATTATTGGAGAGTGCCTCTGGGCCCAGAGGCACTCTCCAATAATTTGTCATCAAACAAATATATATAAACAAACTATGATTTGCGTTTGACTGAACATGAAACACAAGCGAGCAAAATGTTGGCTTTTGCTTTGGTATCCTCATTTTTCTGAAAGCCCTGATAGTGGATTCTAGCACTCAACGAGTTAAACACAGTCCCAAACAAGTCATTCCATAAAATCAAGGGGTGCAAGAATTTGTCCTCCTCAATTTTTTCTAGGCATGCAATAGGCGCGCAGCACACCTGCACTCCTGGGCCTGTGTCGTCAGACAGCGGTCTGTCAAAAACGACGCACTGAAATAAGTAAATATTTGGTGTTAAAGTTTTGGTGTCAAATGCTGTATTTTTGGTGCTTAACGAATTTCTTCTAGCGCAATTAGCACCATTGGCATTCGGCAGCGTGAAAATTTAGGGCAATAGTGGCTCGCCTGATATTTTCAAAACGATAGACTGGACGCCACATACACAGAACGGCACGCGTGTGCGAATGGGCTAATTTGTTATGGCACGAGTGACAGCGCGGACGGATAGAACGAGATGCCGCAGGCCTCGAGTTTTATTCTTCAGTGATGATGCAAATGCCATATCAATTAACCCATTCACACGCGTGTCGTTCTGTGTTTATTACACGCCTTCACGTCTATAAAAAACATTATTAGAAGGACACTTGGCAATTCATTTGACAAACTATCAACAAAAAGAACACATTTTATCGCCATCCAAATTTGCGAGGGGAACCCGTGTTACTATTACAGTACATTCATCGTGGACTGGTCACTTTCCACGCGTGGGCAATATTTCCACCGACGCAATAATATTAGACTCCAAACACTAATTACAGGAATAATCATCAAAAATTTCATTAATGAAGCACCGGGTACAACCCGGTGCTTCATTAATTAAAATTTTTTTAATGATGATTTTTACTACCTGGTAAACACATGCATGGACATAACTGCTCACGTGTGGATTATGACCAATCCACGGCGACTGCACTGTAAGTCCCCTGAGTTCCAATATGTTCCATGTGCCAACTGGAACTGAGGGGACGATTTTCAGCTATCGCTCGCCATTCATATTTGTAATTGCGTTGCACGATTTGTAGAGAATTCCTGTGAAATTTCGCTTCTATTTAAAAATAGTCCGTCAACCACATACAGTTAAAACTAGAAGTCCTGTCACGAATAGTGCGCTTATGAAGGCTTAATTGCGTGTTGGAATTGTGCGCAATTGCCATATCGAATGGCATCCAAAGCACAGCAGGTTCTCCTGATTACTCATAGCAAACACATGCAATGTTTCTGCCAATGGACCTCCGGGTTACCCGGAGGTCCATTGGCTGAAACATTGCTTGTGCACAGGCTATATGTACATAATTTGATAGCTTTACTTGGGCCATAACGCGCTCATTAACGCGCATATCAACGTGCTATTCATGCGCATTTCATGACAGGACTTCTAGTTTTAACTGTATGTGCGGAGCAGATTTTCATTTTCCGCACTGTTTTGTGTTGCTGAAGATGCCGATTACATAGAACAGGCGTGTAGTAAATTGATATACAGACATTCTAACCTGTCAAAGTACTCAAGTCAGTACACCTCTACTGTATCTGTTAAAAGTTTTCCCTTTTATGCTTATACCCATTACTTTTCTTACTTGAAATGCATTGCATGTTTTCGTTACACGGCTATTTAGTTTTCGAAAATTATCGAACTAGGCCGTTATTTCCTCAGCTAACAGGGCGCGTTATTAATAATGTGGCAATTCACCCGTCTCTTACTGACGTATGGCCGACACATTCAATCTGTAGTGGTCCAAATGGCCACTCGGATGGAAACTGAACATGCAGCGACGCGACTGGTCGCAATTCAGGCATTATTTTGGGTTTCTTCAGGGGTCGAATATGAGACCCTTTCCCAATGGCATTTAGGCATAATTTTTCTCAATTACCACCCGTCCCCACTGAACCAATACCTTAATGCAAAATTGGTGCCGTGAACTGGGTAGTCATAAGTCCTTAGAGAACCATTGATTTGATGTGGCCTTAAGACCACCCGGTTCAGGGCACCAATTAAATTTAAATTGCTTACCAAGCGAAGCTTAGAAAGTGTCGGAATTCAAAGGCGAATGAAACGTTTTTCTTTCAGAGTATCAGAACAGTTTAATAGTAACTACAGGGACTGGCGTGAACACGATTCTTTGTGAGAGTGCGCTATTAAAGACATATAACTTACTTGTAGTATACACGCAGTTTCATGTGTATCGGTCTTAACCCTTTACCTAACATGAAAAGCAGACGACACTTGCAAACAAAATTCTTGAATAACTAATTATTTTCATTTTTTGTCTCAAAAACGTAGGTTATGACCCCTCGTTGGAACGAGCTCGACGAGCTCGTTCCAACGAGGGGTCATAACCTATGTATTTGAGACAAAAAATGAAAATATTTTGAAAATTAATTGGCGATTTTTGAGAATAGCGCTGGCCGGTTTTGGACGTTACGTTGGGTAAAGGGTTAACGTTCTATATTCATTCGGAATGTAAAATTTCTTAATCTTTGTATGTTTCTTCCCCTCCGAATTTTGTTTGCAAGTGTCGTCTGAAAAAGAAATAAAAATTGAATGATGAATTTTGTGAATAGCGCTGGCCGCTTTTGGCCGTTACGTTAGGTACAGTACTTGGAGAGTGGATTGTAACTAAATCACCCGCGGAGAGGAGTTATCACCCAAACTAGAACTTTCAAATTTTGTACATATCGACAAAAAACACAAGCAATGTTTCAGCCAATGGACCTCCGGGTTTAACCCGGAGGCCCATTGGCTGAAACTTTGCTGGTGCTGGTTATGCTTTGCAACAAATTTGCAATTATTCCTCGGGTGGAATCTCCACTCTGCGGGTGATTTAGTGATAATACACTCTCCACGTACTGTGAAGGGTTAAAAGTGTAAAAGCAAGGAAAGAATGTGCCAACGGAGTTAACGGAAATTGGTAGCCGGTGATACAGGATAATTTACGTGAAAGATAGAAGCTGCTACACATAGTACCCGGATGCATGCTTGGAAGGAGCGAATAGACAATAAGTGATGACAGCTAGGCGAACCAACTATCTGGAACAGAGGAACGCAGAAATATTGCCCACCTCTCGTAACTCAATATGGATGATAAGTATGTTGTATATTGTTTTTCCTGTTATGGGATGATACATATTTTCCATAGTTTAACATCTGAATAAGTTTATACATAGACAAAACTACATGTATGTTTTAATGAGTCGTTTTGTATTCAATGAGTCAGATGTGCGTAGGAAGGAAACGTCGGTCTCGACGTTTTCTTCCTACCCACATCTCACTCATTGAATACAAAACGACTCATTGAAACATACATGTGGTTTTGTATATATTACATGACCCAAGCACCTACTGACCTAATTGTCTTTTCTATCAACGGTGGTAAACACCATGCACTTTATGCAGTCGCATTGCATAAAAAAGTCCCGGTTGGAACAGGCTGGTGTGCAATACGGAATTCCGTATTGCACAGCCGTATTGCACGCCCTATTGCATAAGAGAGACTGCATGGGCATGTAATAAATGGTTTTTCCTGTTATGGGATGATACATATTTTCCATAGTTTAACATCTGAATAAGTTTATACAAGCCAACACCAACTGAGAGAATTGGCGTTTCGTTCGTTTGCCACTCGCCTCAACGGGATTAGGTGGGCCAATTACACAATTTCATATTAAGGATTCTAAATTTGCAGAGTTAGTTCGTTGTACAGTCTGATGGCTGTTCGCCGCAACTTGGTGATTCTCTCGTGTACTTAGGCTACCTCTACCATAAAACTGTCCCACACGATGTGGCCCTGTCTGTTGAGCCTGGCGTTAAATCTCAATAAACAAAGAAACAAACGAACCAAATAAATATAAAATATCAGTTATAGATGCGCTGTGTTGTTGAGTGTGGTACATTTCGGCACTTGAGTGCAACTTTAGCATTGAAGGTTCCTGAACATTTCTTCCAGCTGTTGCTCACAACAAAAGCTTGAGACCAAGAAGAGTTGTAACGTAAATTGCATTATGATAATTATACGATTGTCATCACGCGTTACAGTTCGTTTCCACAATTATTTAGAACCAGCCCCTTATAAGCATACGCATGTGTTGAGTGATTGAATTTCAAACATTAGTGCATTGGTCACTTTTTTTTTTTTTTGTTTTTGTTTATTGGGGTTTGACGACACTTTCAAAAGCCAGTCTCACATCGTGTCGGACTGTGTTACGGGTGGAGTGAGCCGGAGTCCCTAGGGATAGCCATCGAGCAGAGGCCAAGAGCTGTCCAACTTACTTGCACGGCACAAGCAGAGAGTTAGCGGCTGGTGGCTAGTGCTATATCAACTTGCGATAAACCCTGGTACACAGCGACACCGTGCACCACATGGGATATGGGGATTAATTGTCTTTCCAAGGACATATCTTAGATGGTTCGGGTCAGGATCAACCTGTCCACCTCTTGGTTTAAAGTCCAATCCTCTAACCAATGGGCCAGCGTGATCCCGTCTGTTGTCGTTAAGTTAACTGTTTCCCAGATTGGGGCAAGGCCGTAGGACTTCTGACAGAAGCGGTAATTCATCAAGTTCAACCATCTTCAAACCCGAAGGCTAGCCTTCGGGTTGAAAGATACTTGAAGTGTAAGAAATAATGTTTCCTGGTTTAGTTGTAGACATATCACCTCATCGAACCAGTCGACGGTGGTATTCATTGGCCGAATACAAATACACTTGTTTACAATTTCAGATAGTATATTTAGGAATGCATGTATATTGACGCATTTTCATACTCTAAAACCACAGCGTATGTTTTTGTTGAAGGTCTGTGCAATTAACCCATTGCCTAAGACCAACTGAAAATGAGTACTGTACTGTACTGTGCTATAATGCACGGTACCGTACGGTACTGTACTCCACTGTACTGCATTGCACTGCACTGTACGCAAGGAGCGCAGTGATTCGTTGGTTAAAACTTTGGATTTAAGATCGAAATGTCGACCTCTCTATCATGGTCCACACCATCGGCGTTGTGTCCTTGGAAAAGACCATTCATCCCGTTTGCCAATGCGGGAGCACGGTGGCACTGTGTACTAATACGCACGATGTGACGACGGTACACTTGCCTTCACCCGCGGCTGATCTTTGTTGTGCCAAGAAGTGATCTGGAGAGCCCCACAGCTACTCGCCACTGCACGGTAGTTCCCTCACGTTTAGTACACCCGAAAAACTGTCCGACACGATATGACCTTGGCTGCGGATAGTGTAGTTAGTGTAGACCCAAATATACAATCAAAGGGTCCTGTAATCGCAAATGCCGTACCTTCAGCCAAGATAGTATTTCTATGTTGTCTCGACACGTTATAAACGAAAGTCGAAATTTTAAAAGTAGCCTTTTGTAAAATCAAGACTGAAAAATAAGAACACGCGGCAATAGCTTCTGAAATGTAGTTTTAGACCACATAATCGAATGCTTTTCGAGTATTAAAGTTTTCAAACCAGTGAGGGAGGGTGTTATGTTTATTTGTTGTTTTTTTGTAATCAACCCTGATTTGTCTAGTCAGGAAAGTGGATTTTCGATAAAGTTATCTCCCTTGAAATTATTAGATGAGCAAGGAAGGTCCAAACAAGAAGAAAGTAAGTGCTGAGGAAACACTTATGATGTCAGCAGAAAATAAAGCTAAGTTTTCTTTTGTTACTTTTCATAAGCGAAAACAACAGACAGCTCTCGGAAACTGGGCTACATGTATTTATGGCAAGAAAATCAGAAGCAACTTGTTCATAGATAATCCTTCATTAAAATTATCAGTCAGTACTACACTTACCATCACTAAGTGTCTACTCCGGCCAGGGGCGGAGGAAGCTCGAAAAAAGTGGAGGGGCACAAATTTACAATACTACCATGGTTCGACCCCATGTGAGAAAGGTTACAATCGTATATCAGTAAATGTACCATGACTCGCTATAGTCTCTCGTTTAGATACATATGCCGCGGTGTGGTCACTGTCCTATCCGTTTCTTCAACTTCAACCATCTTCCAACCCGAAGGCTAGCCTTCGGGTTGGAAGATGATTGAAGTAAAAACACGGACCGAATCGGTCGAAAGTGGGATTCGTTGGCTAAATATTGTTTGGATTTGTAAATAATGTTACAGGATTGTCCGCATATTGACACGTTTGCATGCGTCCATTTTAACTCATTGTGTAACTGCGAAACATATCTGTGGAAAAAAGTGGAGGGGCACGTGCTCCCTGTGTCCCCTGGCTCCGCCGCCACTGCGAGTGTGCTTTTACAATAATTTACAAATTTTTATTCTTCCCAAGAAGCAAATCTCACCCCTAGACTATTACATTGACGGAAAGGACAGTGTCTGTATTATATGTCACGATGCACACACTGTTGATATACCGAACAGGTAAAAAATTAATAGAACATCAAAAGATGGAAAACGCCGTTTCCTTATTTTTAAATGTGTTTCAACGGAGAATAATAAACAAACGTTCAAACGGATTGAGCAATAATTGTAAAAAAGTCAGCTTCTTTATCTATTGACTAAAGTGAATTTTTTTATTTGATTGGTTGATAGATACGTGGTATGAGACCATATTCATTGAAACCCACGATACGTCCGCCAAGCCACTGACAAATTTCCCATACCCAGTGGAATCCTCGTTCCGAAATCTACAAATTGCCCATACCCCGTAGAAGACGCGTCATTCCAGTTTTACAGTGTACATGTATTATATTTTAATTTTTTATCTCCAAAATATAGCTCATGACCCCTTATTGGAATGAGCTTGTCGAGTACCCTCCAATGTGGGGTCATAAGCTATGTTTTTGAGACAAAAAAAAAGAAAGGAAATTCAATATTTTTTTTATGCTAGTCATATCGGCATATTTTCACAAAAACTCTTTTGCACAGAATTTCCACAGAAACCTGTACGGCTCAACAATGGAAAATAAAAGATCTCATGCTGTGTGTGTTCACTCATGAAATAAATTGTACTTCTAAAACGGAAAGTCAATAGATAAATTCGTTACCCCGTGTCTGATCACGTGGTACGGGTTTTTACCTACCCGAAGCCAGCCGTATCCCATGAGGCCGAAGGCCTCATGGGATACGGCTGGCTTCGGGTAGGTAAAAACCCGTACCACGTGATCAGACACGGGGTAACTAGTAGTATTTTTATACTACTCTACAGGAAAGTGCCAGAAAATTATGAAATAAGGCACACATCGATGATACAAATTCGCTAACGTTCCTAAACTTCAATTTTTATATTTATTTATTGAGGTTTAATGACACTTTCGACAACCAGAGGGTCATCTCGTGTCGGATTCAATTGCTATATGAGATTTACAAGAATGTATTTGAATTTACTGACAGCTTTCGGAAATTAGGGTGTGCTAACGTTCCCGTAAATCGCATCCAATGACGAAAATTGTCAGCCATGAAAGATAAAAAATTTCATCAGGGCTCATAATATTAGTTTTCCAGGGTGTGTGGGAATTTACACCGGTTTGGGAACTCATACACCCTGAGGCGAAGCCGAAGGGTGTATGAAGTTCCAGACCGGTGTAAACTCCCATACACCCTGGAAAACACAAGGGTAACGGACTTACTTCCAAGAATTTTGGTGTACTTAATACTTTAACCTACATTGTGGGCAAAAACTGACAGAACATTTGTCCTTTGTAAGTTTCTTAATAAAACCAGACAAATATGGATTTCATTGAGTCAGTTCAAATGACATCCATATCTGTAATATTGTATTGCACATAAATATTAAATTTCCTGTATTTTTATTTTTGTTTTAACATATCAGAGCAGAAGGCATGAATTAATAATTAAAAATGAGTATTTTTTAGCCATGTAGCCTGCTATTGGGTATTCTTGTTTTTACACAATAAAGCTACTATGTATTGCAAGTTACACCGTACCTCTCAGTCAATCAAAACTGAGTGTTTGTTTCATTCGGAAATAACAGGTTTTCCAAAGTGAAGGACCCTCTCCCAACACTCACAACTAACCATATTACAATTCGAATCCGACTAAATAAGTACCATATTGTTCCGTGTACGACTTCCTCCTCAACTAGCTGGGTGTACGTGTTAATACATTAATGGGAGTGAAGTTGGCATGTTTTATGGGTGCAAGCAATCGGAATTGCAATGAAAGATTTAAAGTACTGGCAAAGCGTTGGACAGATCTTCGGCTATTGATGCGGTCACATCTCGTGCTGCTGTCAAGTTTACAAGCTCGTGTTTTACGTCAAATGGATTGATCCGGTTTTTAATTGTATCTGTGACGGATGAAACCATTTGCTCGTCTTTCCGTTTTCTTAGAGATGTCAGCTCAGAGTAGCCTTGTTTGGTGAGACCGAACATTTCTCTCAACTGTCGAAGAAATGAGTGCATTTACTCTGCAGTTAGATAATACTTGGTTACGGCACTCTGTTTTAAACTGAACCGTCCAAGCACCAGCCAACTTTGTATTATTATTAACAGTCTTTCCAATATAGTCATCTGGTGGGGGTGCGGTGGTGTTTTGGTAACTGGTTCTCGTCATTTCACCGAAGTTAAGCAACGAGCCCGGTTAATCAATGGATGGGTGACCGTCTGAGCGATCAATTCGGACTCTCTCTTTGTGTCCTTGGGCAAGGCACTTAACCCCGATTGTCCACACGGGGGTACGATGATGCCGTGTACTAAGACGTACTGCGCGTTGATGGTACGCATGTCTTCAACCAATCTAACCCTGCATGTGCTGCAGAACGGCGTTACGATTTTGGGGAGCTGGCAGCTGCTCGTCGTTACTCGGTGGTTCTCTCCGGGTACACCGGCTTCCTCCGCCCGTAAAACTGTCACGGTCATGATTAGCCATTGTGCATAAGTATATGACTTAAACACCAATGAATAAATAAATAATAATAATGGTCAGCTGGTATTTTTGGTGAAGGGGATTCTTATCGCACAGATGGATGGATAACCCTACCTTCAAGAAATATTCACGGACGTCTGGGAGGGTGTTATGCAGTGTCGACATCTCTGCATAATATACGGGTAGGTATCTAACGTAGTTTGTGTTGTCATATGAATGACACCGATGTATTATGGCTCTTAAGGCAGCCACATGTAGATCCCAATTTCTTTCTCTGGTAGTTCGAATCATCGCCAGAAGTATGTCACCATCCATATATTTCGACGTAAGACATTCAGAAGCGCGTTGAAGGTCCATTTGAGACACGCGAATATGCCAGAGACTGATCGAATACTTCCGCAGTTCTATTGAATGGTTCACTACTCAGTATACCCTCAAGTTCACAATATTCTGCATCACCCTAGGGCTGCTTTCTCAACTGTTCAGTGAGATGTTCCATTGTCTCCTTCGTACAGGAATGATTTCCGTCTAGCCAATATAGAAACTCGTCTCAAACAAGGCGCATAAAGATCTCGTAGATATACATGTGAGTGCGTATTAAGCCTTTATAGTGCTTGCCGTTCGTGACAGCAGAAACTGACCCTTCAAGAACAACTCCAGACTCTATGCAGATACCTCTCAAGCCTGCATTCTGAAAGCATTTCCCTAATACACTAAAGAAGTTGCAAGTAAGATGGAAGATGCCATGTCGCAAGATTATACCAGAAAGTCTGTCCCCTCCTTTCCACTTGATTTTGACGACTTTAGCACATAAGGCCTGATCCAAAACCACAATAATATTGTTCATATTAAGAGTCTTTTTTTTTTTTATTTTGACTGTACGTTAGAGTATCTCTGCACATGTGTTCATGTCAGTGGCGGGTGCACTTATAGTTGGAAGATAAGCTACCTGATCCTGATGAATATTGTCTCCAGCATTCAGTTTGATGTTGAATCCTGTCCACCCAAGTATTGACTGGGAATTGAGATTCGTGAAATGATCCAAAGAAAGTTTTTCGATTCTCGCAGTGAGTTGTACTGTCCGATTCCACTGTTACCAGTTCGTTCGCCAGGGCTAACACTTTTCCAGTGTTATATAAGGAATGATCGCTTATTTCTGTCTATTTCTTGAGTTATGAAACCCCCAAAACAAAGGCCAAACTGTGTAAATGGGCGTAACCACAGCTTATGCCATAAACCACATCCCGTGAGAAAGAATCCACAATCCACTTGATTCTTTGAGTCATGGGCCCAGCAACCCCACCCTGGGTGACCACTGAGAAGGATTGTAAAAAAGGTGATATCAGCGAAGGTATGTCCGAAGGTCAAACGGGTTTTATGGATGGAGCGGCCATATAGATAGCTGATCGCGTTTGTGAACTACAGATCTTACGATTTTAGTTGGTCTCTTCCCAAATGCAGCTATTTGCCTGTCTATCGTCACAAAACGACCTCAGTTCATCTTTGAGTCGCCGTTTGTTATTACAAGATCGAAGATGGTAAGGGTGTGTGGCATAACTAGAAGCCGATCCGTGTCCTCAGGAATTATCAGAAGCGTTTTATCGAACTCCCACTCGAGCTTTTTTGCGTATGTGTTTGTAGCTGCCCAAGTCTCTCCCTCTGCTCATAAGAATGTCAGTGTGCTTGACCATCTTCACTACAATTCGGTTTTACAAATAAGTACTCACAGACGAAACGAATCAAATTCCTATTAGCCGCACACATTCTCAGCATCGTCGCATTCAATATACATGGAGGTTCACGAGAACGACTCAGACAATTTCTCCGAGGCCGCACCGCGCGTGCAGTCTCTGTAACAAGTCTGATGATACCAAGCTTCTGTAGTGACCAGGTCGCATAAGGATAGTTTCGATAAAGCACCTTCCCTCAATGTCTTGTCACAGAACCAAACCTATTCTCTGGTATTTGAACCCTTAATATAGATGCTATTCCCACAATTTGTGGAAGTATATTTATACCAAGATTACCTATTCTACTATATATGAAAAGCCTATGACATAAATTTTAGCTTTAAACACCAACCGTGGTGAACACGCCAGCAATGGGATTTCAGTAGTTAAAATTTACATCTACAGTGGAACTACATCCAAGTTGACCTTTGGCGACGTCGACCTGAATGCGAACTTGTCTAAATTTATGGCACGTCGCCTCCGGAAAAGGGAAATGAAAGTGGCAATCATTTATTACGTTTTTAAATGAGTTTACCCCATAAAACACAAACATTAACAAACAAGCATTGTCTCATGTTAATAAGGCATCCATAACGCGAAATAGTACATTATTATGATATTAAAATGAAAAAAGGCCCCGTTTCTTTTTCTATTTCGTTTCAGTGATAAAACTGACAGCGGAAGTACCGCCCACCGATGCTCATATAAACAAAAGCAGATTCGCACGTATGTTAGTCTGCTGCTCAGTAAAATCGAGAAAAAATAATAGCGACTCTTAATAATCTGACGATCATGGTATAAATAAAATATACCCAAAGTAGCTTGGTATACCAAATGTTCACCACTCGTGGTGAAGAGGTGTTAACCGCGCGCCAAAGGCTCGCGGTTAACACCACTTCACCACTCGTGACGAACATTTGGTACACCAAGCTACTATGGGTTATTCTTTTATACATCCGTAATCAATTTTGTGTTGCTCCTCATCACTGGAGCCTTCGCCACCGAAACATTCAAGAATAAATCACAATAAATTATTGAGTGATTTTTCCTCTTTAAATGGGCAAACAGACGTTTCATAAACAATGGAAAGTACAAAAGTAATTTTCTTATTATTCTGTTTTTACACAATTAAACAGGTGCTCTCTACCCACAAAATGGAAGAATATCGGACGATGAACATAACGAAATTCCCAACTACACTCAGCACTGGAATACAGCACACCATTATTCTCTAAAGTCCTTTACCTAACAAATCGACCGCATCCTCCCCCGTAATTTAGTAGGCGAAGTTGGAAAAAGTAATCTTTCCAGAAAACGTTTCAACGAAAGTATATCATCTGACCCATCATTGGAACGAGCTCGTTCCAATAACGGGTCCCATGATATGGTTTTGTGCAGATTTGAGGAAATCTAAATTAGAATTATACATTTTTTCGTCAGCTGTGTTAGGAAAAGGGATAAGCAGTATTTCTACAGCAATTTTGAAAAAAGCCCCGAAAATATGCGGCCTCGCTGGCTTGTGTTGACCATCTCCTACAGTTAAAACTAGAAGTCCTGTCATGAAATGCGCACAAATAGCACGTCGATCTGCGCGTTAATCTACTGAACGAATTTGGTTCCTATAAGTTCTTCAGCACATACTACTATAACTGAAGCTCGAAGAAATATATGTATATCCTGTGTACAGTTAAAACTAGAAGTCCTGTCACGAACTGTGCGCTTATCTAGGCTTAATTGCGCGTAGGAATTGCGCGCAATTGCCATAAGGAATGGCACCCAGAGCATGGCAGGTTCTCCTTGTTACCCATAACAAACACAAGCAATGTTCCTGCCAATGGACCTCCGGGTTACCCGGAGGTCCATTGGCTGAAACTTTGCTTGTGCACAGGCCGTATTTGCAGAATTTGATAGCCTTACCGTCGTCATAATGCGTAGATTAACGCGCAAATCGACGTGCTATTTGTGCGCATTTCAGGACAGGACTTCTAGTTTTGACTGTATAAAGGGACATTATATTGCCCCAACACTCGTCTGCAAGCAAAATCTACGTGGGCAAACAAACAGACCATTAGCGCATCGGATTCCAGAGAAACTTAACTGGTGGGCTGAGAGCATGAGCCAGACTGTGCAACAAATATTCGGCGAGTAAAGTTTAGAGACAAGTGTGACATCATTTCACTGATTGTTTGCAGAACTGTTCAACGGAAATTAGGTTTGACTGACCGATATGTAAAATCTGACGGCTACAAAATACTGAAGGGGTTGCTAGGATATTGCAGGTTCCAACGTTTTTAAATTGTTGAGTTGTGAACTTTTAGCGTGCACTTAACCACTGCACTAAGAGAAAGACAAATATTGACAGTTTTGCTATTTTTTCAGGCATTCAGACATCGATACCGTGACCCTCTATCTCATATACGTTAACACTTTACCCAACGTAACGACCAAAACCGTCCAACGTTATTCACAAATATCATCATTCAGTTTTCATTATTTTCTCATTCTCTGTCTCAAAAGCGTAGCTTATGGCTCCTCGTTGGAACGAGCTCTCTGAGCTCGTTCCAATGAGGGGATCATAATCTATGTTTTTGACGCAAATAATGAAACAAATTAGATTTTCAAAAATAGTTTTTGCATGTGTCCTCTGCTTTTCGTGTTAGGTAAAGGGTAGTGATTAACCGATGTTCGGCAATCCCATCTGACATCGGCCGATTTCAAGCTATCGGTTGACGATCGGTGGAGGTGTTTGAACATCGGTCCATGCAGATGGTTACGTGGAACACCACTGGATCAAAATTGTTTGTATTTACGTTTGATTAACAATCTCATTCCAGCAGTAACAAACTTAATAAGTTGCCACAATGATTGGCAGGAATCAAGATTGGCCTAATCTCATTGATTGGTCCGATCTTCCCCTTGATTGCTGCTCATGACACACATCCCACGTGTTGTGTGATGACTCAATGAATTGCGACATTAGCAGAACAAGCTAACAGCGCAGCGTCTTTGATCTTTGATCAAAGATGCTGGAATGTAAACTTGTTTCCACTGATGTCGTATTTTTATTTTAATACACACACTGACATACTCTTGAGGTCAACAAACCAGTCAACCTGACTGTACTGTAACCAGGGCTCAAAATAAGCGGTGTCGCGTCGCTTTTTGCTATGCAAAACTTGCAAAAAGTTACACAATGTTAAATTATGTATAGCATTTTGTGATACAAGATAATCAACTGCAGCCTATTAGGCAGCAGTTGATTATCTTGTATCGCAAAATGTAAATGAAAATTTGCAAACAATGCTTTACTTCTGATTGTGGAACATTCCAGGCATAACTCAGATTTACTCTCCATCAAGCATCATTAGCAACTTCATATGTAAGATGAGTTCTGTTGGTTTAAATACTTCATGTTTTTACAACATTTTGCATAAAATGTCCATTAAAAATAACTACAAGCCCATCAAATTAAAAATCCCAACTTCCATTTTGAGAACTCTATTAAACAACCAAGACGCCATTTATAACAGTGTACAAGTCCATGCATCCCCTAAAGGCAGTTCAGTTAAAAAAACATAGTAAATGTTTCATGTGTTGCAGATCATTTGGATATGCCTAGAAATGGATGAAACTATTCTATCTACTTAGAAGAATTCAATATAAAACAGCATAACATAACTCTGGTATACAAAAATAGCTATGTAATTTTTACAAAATGCTAATCATTTTTTGGAAATGCGTAGCATTTTGCTACGCAAAGAAAAAAAGTTATTTTGAGCACTGACTGTAACATTAACCCTGTCCTATGCATTCTTAAACATACTACTCTTTTTGGTTGTTACTATCTGACATTGGCACTCACAATCGGCAGATTTTGCGCTCAACTAATCGGCAATGAGATGACGGTCGTAAATCCTTATCGCTTAATCACTAGTAAAGGGTTAAACAACACCGCAAATATTTATATACCGTAACTCCCAATAATTCCATCACTTGTGGACAGTTGAACGGAATAATATTTCGACAAACAAATCAGTGGCAGGGAAAACAAAAACAACCTCTATTGATTCCCGATATTTATCAGATCAATGAACGTGCTCAGACAATTCTTTCAATTGTTGAACTGTGAAAATAAATAAACTTTTTGTGCAGTTTTATTTTGTTTAGTTTTTCCAACATTTTGCCCTTTGAAATCATTATTTCCAATTCCATTGATGTCTACGCAATGTTATAAAAATATTGATAAGGCGTGGAGATAGTGATATCACAATGTGTTTTAAAACTCAGTGCAAATGTTCTCCATTCAGTTTAGTGTGTAGATCAAAATACCGATAAATACCTGTTCCGGACTATTCTTGCTATTTATCTCAGTTGAATTTTGTTGTTCTGGGTCAAAATTATTGTTTCTGACAAGAACCTACAAGACCCCCCCCCCCCCCCCCCACACACACACACACATACACACATCATACTGCCTATTATCCCTTACTCCAAGTGTAAGAACTAGGGTTTAATCGCTGGAACAGGAATTCCCGGGTTCTCGTTCCCGAAAGCCATCCACGATACCCCGGAAATTTGTAGCACGGAACTGGGAATCACGCCTGGCTTCTTTGTGTTGAACTGACGTTTTCAAAATAGAAAAACTGCCCCAACGTAACTTTGTAAGATTTCGTCAACCCTTCCACACCTGAACCTTTTACAATCCTGCTTTCCTAATAAACTTTTTCACCGAATCACCGTAGCTCTCAATCAGTTCCCGAGGATTCCTCTCTTCAACAGCAAGATCTTCACTCGCATCAAAGTTCAAACTCCTGTCTTCATTTTCCGAATAACTTGTATCACTAACTATTCACTACCTCGTTCAGCATCAACTCCTTCTTCATTGCCGCCACCAGGCTCCCTTGAATGGAACAGACTAGGCTGGTCACGGCAGCGAAGAGTGATTTGAAGTCAAGCGGAAGTGGTGATAAAACTAGCGACTCTGAAAACGAAGACGATGTGGAAACGGGTTGGGGTTTTCACACTTCTCAAAGAGAGAGAACTTTTCCGTATGGAACTGATGGAAATGGCAGATTACCAATAAAATATGTTCATTTTCGCGAAAATAAATGCGCTCGTAAATTTACTTCACGGTTCTCGGTTCTAAGCGTAATTTCATTCCCGTTCTCATTGCTATAGAAAATGGGCAATATATTAAACTCCAGTTATAACATTAGTGTTTGCTGTTCGGGAGGGTACAATTCTTAGAGAAGAAGTTTTCTTTTTGAAAACCCGTTCGACTTTTCTACTTGTTTCAAACTTTACTCTACCTCTTCTCTCCTCTCCGTGTTCTCTGTGTTACAAATTTGGATTAATCCTATTACAGCCACGTCCTCTTTATCCATATATGGAGGACCTCTATGTACGCCTGTATTCGAGGAAGTTTAATAAAATTTATGACATAAATTTATGAAACTCTATCAACTGATTAATTGTTAGAAAGAGCTCTCTGAGCGCACAGATAATCATCATAAAATAGGTGGCAATAGTCGCTTTCGGCAGCAGTGGTAGATCAGGGTCGAAACGGGCCTCATCAGTAGGACGCCGGACAGGACTCCGGAAGTGACGTCATGTCACGTGACCCAGTGGCGCCATGTTATGTTGTCGTTGTAACGTGAGCGGCTATGTTGTGACGTCATCCACATAGTAGTATTTGGTGTTAGTGTGCATGTGCAGCGCATGTTGTTAGGGTGATACATGTTTCCGTCGTCCATTCTGTTTACTGCAGGCCGCCATCTTAGCTTCTATGCTAGATCGTGGTTGCAATGTTACCCAAAACCTCCTTACAAGACTGGGGTATGTTCGGAGGGTATGTCCGATTGAACTAGAGTAAATCTAATTACCACAAACAACCCGACAATCCCCCCCCCCCAAAAAAAATCACCAAAAACGACTTTATTTGATACCGATTCCCCCGAAGGACCGCCATACCATGGCTTATAATATTAACACGTAGTGTTATAGTACCGAGATGCCCCCCTAGGGTAGTTTTTTCTGGTTCGGATCCCCCCCCCCCCCCCAGAATTATTTTTAGGACCGCCATGCCATGGCTTATAATAGTAGCACGTAGTGCTAAAGTGCGGAGGGGGCCCTTTGGATTATAGCCAACTGATAGATAACCCCATGAAAGCATATATGATTCTTAAACCACCCCCACCTCCACCCACCCCCCCCCCCCCCCCAAAATAAATAAATAAATCTAGCAGTTGCTGAAAATACATTGCTCGAACGACTCGAATCTGATCGAGAAAATGAGCTATCCACTCTTGCAATTCTTTGGGAAAGAATTCTCTGGAATTTTCACACGAAAAGGATACGAAAGTCGTTGTTCCGAGAGGCACGTGAGCAACAGGGTTCAATATATTCCCGGTTTTCTATAGTAACGGGAAAAAAATTACACCAGGACCGGGAAATATCCCGGATAATATCAACTAAATTAACGGGAGTAACAAAGTGCATTTATTTTCGTGAAAATGGACATATTTTATTGGCAATCCACCGTCTCCATACGGAAAAGTTTTTTTCCCAAGAGAAGTGTGAAAACCCAAACCCACTTCCAACTAGTCTTCATTTTCAGAATCGCTAGTTTTACCATCCTTCCCTCCTGGCTTCAACTCCTTCTCCACGGCCGTCACCTGTCTCCTTTGCTGAAAGCAGGGGAGACTGGTGACGGCAGTGAAGAAGGAGTTGATGTTGATGGGGGTTGTGAATAGTGAGTGATACTAGTGATTCTGAAATGGAGACGAGTTTGAACTTTAAAGCGAGTGAAGATCTTACTGCTGAAGAGGAATCCTCCGGAACTGATTGAGAGCTACAGTGATTTGGTGAAAAAGGTGCTTCAGGAAGCATGATTTTAAAAATTCAGGCGTGGGAGGGCTGAAAAAAATCTAAAAAAGTTACGCCGCAGCAGTATTTCCATCTAGAAAACTTCCGTTCAACACACAAATCTATCCGTGTTATAGATTTCCCGGATATCCTGACCGGTTTTCGGAACCGGAAGCCCGAGAATTCCCGTTCCCGGAATTAAACCCTAGTAAGCAATCAAAGCTTTGAAAAGGAAGAGGCAGACATACTTAACCCTTTGAACACACGTTTCCTGGAATGGTATCGCCTTTGTGTACACTTACAGTGAGATGGGTCACTCCAATATCAATATACAGGAAAAATAAAATAATAACTGCAGTCTGCAGCCAACTGGCTGCAGACTGCAGTTATTATTTTATCACAATGCCCCGTGTATTGACCCCTAATAATAAGACAAAATCGGGACGAAATTATCCCTTGGACCGAAAAACCGGTCCAAGGAGTTCAAAGGGTTGGCAGAAACAGGGTCATTCTGTGAGTTCTCGCCTTAGCTCACTAACGGGAAACGAGACCTGCGATGACGACCGCCATTAATGACTTGAGGCGTTTTTACGCTATCCCAAATACCAACATCCAATTTCGGATACCCTTAATATGTTCATTTATGATGCATCTTGACGTCTTCCAGTTTCGGTATGAGGACCGGTTTAACACGAATTCGGATAAGGGTATTTCCGAAACCGATCTGCGAGCATCATTGCTTTTGCGGCTTCCGGTTTCACCACTATTTCCATGATCGTCGCTGGATCGAATTGAGCGCGCTTTTTAAATGAATTTTTTTTTTAAATGAAAAAGCAAAAAAGCTGTCGTATTTTTTGCAGTATCTCGATATTAATGGGACCAACTCGTTATCATTTGTGACTAATTGTGCAGAAATATATTTTTAATCATGTTTCTTGTCACAATTTTTGATTACGAACAGCACTTGTAATCACTATTGAATATTTTTCATTTGTGCAGCGATAGAATATAACTGTCACGTGAGGTATATACAGTACGTGGAGAGTGGATTGTAACTAAATCACCCGCGGAGTGGAGTTATCACCCAAACTATAACTTTCAAATTTTGTATATATCGACTAAAAACACAAGTAATGTTTCAGCCAATGGACCTCCGGGTTTAACCCGGAGGTCCATTGGCTGAAACATTGCTTGTGCTTGTTATGCTTGCAACAAATTTGCAATTATTACTTGGGTGGAGTCTTCACTCCGCGGGTGATTTGGTGATAATACACTCTCCACGTACTGTATTGTTATCGCCATAAACGCAACCGTATTTTTAGCGTAATAACGCATTAGAACCGATGCATTTCTGATTGCGTATTGGACGTTCTGGACCATAATGTGCCAATGACCGTATCCGAGAGAACTCAGTTCGTTCCAAAAAAGTATGAAACGAATATTCTCTTACCACTAGTTGTCAAAATCTAATCTAATTACCTTTGCACATCACATTTGAATTCAGGCAGGTAATAGCTTGACATAATTGATACAAATGGCCTCTGGGAACCCCAGGAAATGAAGCAATGTTTGTTTACTGTGGTAACAAACCAGCTCTATTTTACTGGCAAAATAGGACCCGGTAAGCAATGCCTGGGGCGGAATTCCTCTAAAACGGGCAACATGGGTATAAACGAGTGGCTTGACTTGACTTTATCTCTATGTTAAGGTTACGATTCTCCATTGTGCAGAAGTATGTGACCTTAAACACCAATAAATAAACAAATGGCCTCTGTTGAAGTTCTGTTTCAGATCCAAGAGAGTTTTCAAATGCATGCAATTTATCTCTCCAGTTTATTAACTCTTATAATAGAACTGAACATAGAAACTTTTCATTTCTAAGCAGCCATTTCAATGCCGTTCAATGCTGTACCAGATGAATATAGTTTTTAGGCAGGTTTCTTTTTAGCTGAGATTGTGTATAAATCTTGTAACTTTGTGTGTTTATTTTATTAGACTTTGAAATAATGGAACTGTATAGAAACCATTCATTTCTTGGCAAATGATTACCCATCCGGTTGTGTCATGGGTGCCGTAAAGGGACAATGGAAAAATGCTGAGTTATCATTTTTAGCACCGTGGGTAATGGAAAAAACATTAAACAATATTTTTGCCCTACAACAAGGCCCCAAAAGCTTTCACATTTGACATGTAACACCATTGGACGGTTGATTCACAGGTTTGTTTCAATCGTGCCTCTGGGTCAATGATTGGGTTCCCCAGAGGAGCCCGAATTTAAACGTAGTGTAATATCAGGAAAATTATTTTAAAATGTTCTTAAGATTCACCAGTCAGAATCGAATTATCTTTGGTGTGTATTGTTAGTATAACTCCCAGATTAAAGTTTGTTCATGGCGTTACGCTTGACTTACCGTGGGAGGCGTCAGAGGGGTTCGAAATTTAAAATCAGAGAACCGTGTGGAAAATGTACTATTCATTTGTTGAAATGAATTTCTTTCTGGGTGATGGGACCCATTGTGATAAAATTTAGTCTCAGATGTATATGTGGGGTCGACAAAATGAACATTTGTGGAAATTGGGCCTACTAGGCTGCATGAGGCCCGGTGTGCAATGTTTGGCTTTGAGTTTTCAAGATTTCGATAGATTTTATAAAAAAAAACAAACTTTCTTCCCATTGACCCCATGTGGTGGTAGTGGGAGGGGGAGAATTTTTAGCTCACCTCTTCAGTCAAGCTGAACTTAATTAATCACTCTCCGTCGCCGCACGCTCACACTATTTTATCAACTCCTCCTAAACCACTAGGACACTTTTTTTAGCTCTCATAACCCTTTACCTAACATGAAAAGCAGACGACACTTGCAAAAACAAATTCTTGAATAACTCATTTTCTTCATTTTTTTGTCTCAAAAACATAGGTTATGACTCCTCATTGGAACGAGCTCGACGCGCTCGTTCCAATGAGGGGTCATAACCTCTGTTATTGAGACAAAACATGAAAAATAATGAAAATAAATTGGCGATTTTTGAGAATAGCGCTGACCGGTTTTGGTCGTTAAGTTGAGTAAAGGTTTAATCGCTCTTTGGCTGTTATCCATTATCACTATGATTGAGTCTTGCACAAAATTTATATTTCGAGAACCGATTGGCGGATTTGAACCAGATTTGGTATGCAGTATTATTGGGTCATAAGTACCTGAATTGTGTATCACTTTGGTAAACATTTTCGACACCAGTATTACCAAATTTTAAAGTTTACAGAACAGAAAATTGATATTTAATATAAAGTTTCCTTAGGACCAGTAGAATTTAAAGGGCAAACTTACTGCTATCAGTTTTGTCGCGGGGTACTAATGAGGACACCCATTTTAACACTGTCGTTACTGTGGAAACGAAAACATCTCAAATGCAGATCTCTCTTGCCAGATCATTGCAAGATCAAGGTGAGTGATTCAGGCCCCGTGGGGCTTCTTGTTCATATTTAGGTTCACTGCACACTTAGGGATATATCATGACTGCAATTTGGTCATTGCTTCGTGTTACGTGTATTAAAAGAGTATGGTCATGTGTAGGTAGCATTATTCCAGTCCTATTTTGCGGAGGGCTGCACGGTATTTGAAACTGAACACCAATATTCAACAAAATACCGCAGTATACCGGTATATCGAAAGACTGTTCACATATCTGAACATACGTACCATAATCGGGACTTCAACCATCACAGTCGGAACAAATCAGCATGCCTTGATGATACAGTTCGAATAACCCCTTACCCAACGCAGACGATATCAAAATTTATAATTTTAAATATCACTTTATCGATTTTTTCAAAATATTTCAACAAAACCATATCATGTGGCCATATCATTGGAGGGGTCACATGGGATGGTTTTGTTGATTTTTTTTAAAAATAAAATTTATTCGACTGCTCTAATTATATATTGGCCGGGTGTATGTTGAGGATACGTTAGGTAAATGGATAATATTATGCATTCTGGACTGCAGTTTAAAAAAATCCAGACGTCTTGAAAATTAAATTCTGGATAAATAAATAATGACGATAAACCGATTTTTTTAATTACACCAATATTCAATCGGTACTGGTTTGAATAGCGGTATGTATCGGTTTATCAATATACAGTGCAGTCCTAGTTTTGCGCAACTTGATCTCAGATGAGCAATATTAGGCTCACTTGATACCCTGTTTAGGAGTTTTTTTTTGTATCTGAGTTCTTGTCAGAATCAAAAACTAAAGTTACTCTTGAGAATTTACAAAATTAATACTTGATAAATTGAATCTATTGATTACATATGAACCTGATTTACTAAATAAATATAATTTGATTGTTAATCGCAGATCAACAAAATCCGTGTTGATTTTTTTATTGTAGAAAAGTAGATAATCTTTACTTGTCTATAAACTAAATTGAGAGCTCACATTTTAAGGGTAAAAGAATGACCTTCATCTATAACAGCCGATACATTACATGTAATTTAAATTTCAGTATTTCAGCTGCCGCATCTCAAGGCTTGAAACGCTTAGACGAGGAAGAAGCAGAGTGTTTCACAAAAAACATCTTGTAAAAGCATTCTTGCCAAGTGTTGTCAGTTGACGCTTTAATGAATACAAAATGTGGGTTTTTTCACCAACTTTCCAATAACCGCCAAATGATGCCATATATCAGAGGAAATACTTAGCGATAACATTATCTCAAGGACGCTATATACAGGAACAATATTCCATCTCATTTGTGATTACTTATCCCGTATGTATTTTTATTTCTCTTTCTATATTTAAGATTATGGATATGACATGTGATGAGTTGAAACTTGTAGCCAGCCACATGGGCAACTCCACTGCTATATACACAGATCTCCACAAACCAGAGGCGGACTGGCCGTATGGTCCACCGGGAAATTTCCCGGTGCCCTCCCCCTATTGCGAGCCTTCAGGGCCTCCAAAAGTGATGCAGTAAAACACCTGTTGGTGCATGAAGTTTCGTGAAAATGACCAAAGGGCGAAGTGGATCTGATTGCATTGACTGCCGGTATATCGAAATGCCCTCTATGTGGAGTGACAACTGTCAGTCCACATGGAGGGCATTTCGATATACCGGCAGTCTATTCTGCCATTGATTGGCCAGATGCAAGGGCACAGCGTTCTTTCGATTCGAAAATCAAAATTTTCTTCCCTTGGGCCGAACTATGGTCGGCGCGATGAGTCTGGGCCCTCTTTGGTGCAACCATTCGTTCCAAATGAGCGACAAAGATGATACGAAAATGCCATCGACATGCCCTCTATGTGGACTGCCACTGATTGCTCAGATTCAAGGAAGCAGCGTTCTTTCAGTTCGAAATATGGAAGTTTTGTCCTGGTCCGGCCACCTTGGTACATTTTCCGGCAACTTTTTCTGGCCCAGTCCGTCCCTGCTACATACAACAGGGACCGGTACTTGAACGAGCTAAAGTACCAAGAGCCTTATTTATTTATTTATTGATGTTTAAGGTCACATATTTATGCACAATGGCTAATCATGACCGTGACAGTTTTACGGGTGGAGGAAGCCGGAGTACCCGGAGAGAACCACCGAGCAACGACGAGCAGCTGCCAGCTCCCCAACATCGTAACTCCGCACTGCAGCACAGGCAGGGTTAGATTGGTTGAAGACATGCGTACCATCGAAGTGCAGTACGCCTTAGTACACGGCGTCTTCGTGCCCCCACATGGGCAATGGGGGTGAAGTGTCTTGCCCAAGGACACAACGCGGTTGCCGCAGGTGGGATTCGAACCGAGGACCGCTCGGCTTGCAGCCTGCACCTCTACCTACTGAGCCACCGCGCCCCCCAGCAAGAGACTTAATTGCGATAGAAAATGGTACATTCGGAAAGTTCAGAGGAAAAACTCTGAATTCAGTTCGTCTTGAAGGTTTATTCATAAAGTTTTCAAGATATGTTTATCCAAATTCCGTTCTCGAAGGAAGTTGATAATTTGCCCAAATGAAAAATGGGTTACTGTTTTTAGCTTGTCTGTATGTTCATCCATTCACCCCATTCCTTTCTACCCAATAACTTTAAAAAATTGTTCGAGATCATTGACTTTGGTATGTATTCAAAACATGTATTATTTAGGTCATATTGATTTTAATACCTACCACACAATCCTTCTCCTGCCATTGGAACCCTGGAAATGGAGCAGTGCTTGTTTACTGTGGTAAGCAAATTCTGCTTCACTGGTAAGGTTGGGCCTGGTTACCTTTGCCTGGAATGGAATGCCTCAATTTGGCTGCACAGATATAAACATTGGGATAAACCTGTCTCACGAGATAGCCATAGTTGCCTAAAGTGACCTGGAACATGAATAAATTGATCTTGAACAGCTGACTTTCCTTTTTATTTTTTTCAGCCCAAGAGGATTTGATAGTCTTGAGAGGTTTTTCTTTTACGCCTTAACTGAACATTGGCTGGGTGACGTTTGGCGGTGAACAACAGTCAGGACATTTGTCGTACGGATCTAGTACGTTTGGGAGTCCGACAGTTGCTTGGTGGTTATCTCTAGGTGCTCCAACTTCCTCCACCTGTAAAACTGTCTTACACGAGATGACCCTAGGTGTTGACAGCGTCGTTACCCCCCATCCACCGTTCCACACCCCCAAAAGCAAAAAAAAAAAAAAACAAACAAACAAATGGTATCGTGTCGCTTTTTGGCTTTCAAACATGACCAAAAAATACACATATTTGAGTTAAACTAAGTGTTGAGCTTGCTTGTTTGCAATTATTAATATTGTTCATTAATGGGCTCCAATTCCGTCCTTAAAAGTATGTTACGCAAGCTTTTGTTTTTCATATAAGCGATAACGGATCGACGATTTAAAGGTTCCTTTCAGGGCTGGGAGCAGTTAACGTTTCAAACAAATTATTTTAACAAAATTAAATTTTTTTTAACTAAGTTATTAACAGTTAACATTGAAGTTTGTTAGGGTGCATCAGGAATGATTTTGTACTCGTCGTGACTCATCTAATGTATATGTATAGGGCATCTATTTTTTCGTCTCACTCAGTTAACTGAAAGTCTGCCGCATTGTCGAGAGAACTATATTGACCATTTGAATCCAGGCGGCCGCTTTTCCGCCCAGGAACATGACACTTCATAACGCCATTGTATTATAGGTCGGCTGCTCAGTGAATCTGCGAGGTAGACCAATCAGTATTTTCAACGTGCAGCCCCAAGGCTGCACGTTGAAAATATTGATTGGTCTACCCCAAATAATGAATATGGACTCTTCTAATTGCTGCCATTGAACTGGGGTGGGAGATACCACTGGAGTTAAAGGGTTAATAGTGTACGTAAGTTCCATCAGATTCAAGATCAAGTCAGCGAAAAAGGCCGGAATTGGTCTATTATACTACAATTTTGTTCATTTTAACATTTAACGTCATTTAACACGTTAACGCAGAAATATTTAACACGTTAACGTGTTGAGGGAAATTTTAACTCCTCCCAGCCCTGGTTCCTTTGATTTTGAATTGGCTGAATTGAATTCATCTTTTGCAATTTTTTGCTGTTTCGACATTCATTCTCTTGTATGTTAAAGTGGAAGGAATGGTGGACCTCCTTTCTCATTCTCCATCCGACACGTCTAATTTCATCAATTTCCTGTCTAACCGGGGTGGTACAGGGTAGACTATTCCACCATCCACTGGCCTACTTCAACACCCTCTTACCGCTGGTTATCCCACACAAGTCCGTAGATTCTTGAACTATGGCTTGGAGAACACAATGTAAAGAAAGGAAAGAGATGACAACACATGAATAGGATTGACATTCAGATAATGTCATTACCATTCAAGGGAGTATTTTGTTCTGAATGGAGAAGAATGGCGTTTTGGTTTGAGTATGCCAATGTATCTGCAGTGTAACGTCACTCAGCCTTATTTATATCCAAGACTCAGTCCGTGGTTTATTCTGTTGTGTAACAACAGAATAAATGATGCACTGAAGCAAAATGAAGTTTCACTCTATTTCATCCTTGGGTTCAGGCTGGGGCTGAAAAAAACTATAATCTACTGATTTACTGACGGAACGACAGACGAATGGCCGACGAACGGGCGAACGACGGACGGGCGGATGTCCCAAACTGACAAAGGATGGACAATCTTTAACACATAATGAAGTTTGAAACTTGTAAATGTATGGCCGCCGAACGGACGAACGTTGGGCGGACGGATGTCCTAAACCGACAAAGGATAGACAATTTTTAATAAATGATGAAGTTTGATGTTGTCGGATGATAACTGGGACGTAAGAGGTGGAAAACTAATTAGTGACTTAGGCCGGACCTATTTCCTACTTTGTCCTAACTATTTGCTTTAATAAAAAAAATGCCAAGATAAAAAAAATGCTTAATCCTCCCACCATTAAATACCACAAAGAGAGGAACTAAAAAGTCCTTAAGAAGTAGAGCGAACTTGAAAGTTCTTAGTTCACGACCTAAGTGAAGAGACTACGTCGCGACGCAGCTTTTAAAATCACCGCTAGCCAATGACAACTTACCCGGACTGGAGCACTGAAGTGCCACACGCCTTTCACAAACCAGGCTCCCACTGGCCTTATCATTTAAGAACGGACCAATCGGAGACCGGATTGTGGAAAACGTTTGGCCGAACTGCCAGAATGGTGACTATGAAAAATAACACTGGTGAAATGGGATTTGAAATTTACACCAAGCTGAATGCTTCCTAAAATGGGATAACAGGACATTATAAACACCGGTTTCTGAATAAAACGGAAAATGACCATCCCTAAAATTGTGCGAGGTAAATTTGAACTAAGTTCACACAATTTTATAAGATATTTTCACGATACATTGACTTACCGAAACCAAACCCGTCACACCTGCAATGTATCTTTAACTGGTGGTTGTTCATTTGAATGGATTTCGGAATCGTCCAATCAACGGCCAGGAAGGTTAAAATGTTGTGCTACTGGGATGTCACCATTATGTTTTACATCTTCTTGGTGTTGAGTAGCACGCATTCGGAATGTATTTTTTATTTAATCCACAGACTGTTTTCTACAGAGCTTACAAGTCGTCCCATGGGGTCCAATGTGTTCCATGTGTCTACTGACACATAGAACACATTGGAACTCAGGGGATGAAGTTATAAAATTAATATTGGATGAATCACAATGGAGTGAGTTATGGATCTGATGATAATTTTTCGTTTGTTCTGAGGAAATGTCCTCCTTCCAACCAGGCATAACAGTATGCAGCCTACTGCGAGGCTTTTTGCAATTGATTACTGTGCCACTACAACTATGCAACGGTCTGTTGTGTTCAATTTTCAGTGGTTCAAAATCAGTAATTTCTACAAGAGTTTTCAGTTTTTTTCAGAGCCTGACATTTCAGGCTACACAAAATGCGCGTAGTGTACCCCTTACATTTAAGGGTGCCAAATAATATAGAACCAGCTTCGTTGAAATTTACTGTACCACTCGAATTGCGATGGAAACGAATGGGCAGTGATTACATGATACATTCAAATGTATGTGGTAGATAAAATGATGTTGTAATGGCTGTATGTAACAATTGATGTGATTAGTTTAATTCTTTCCGATTTTGTGAGAATCTAGAGAATAATATTTGGATTCCCATAAAGCTTTCAAAGAAAACAGGGGGTTATGGTTTGTCTCCCCGATTTTGTGTCATTGCTTGTCTCAGGGAACCAAAGTAAAAACAAGTCCTCCAAAAAGCGGTCAAACAAGACTGGAGATGTGTGCGCGTGTGTGTGTGGATGTATTTGTGCATGGCAGTAGTCGGAAGGTTCGTTGATTGGCTCAAAGAGAATGCATAAATAAGTTTGCTGGTAGCTGTAATGTATTCCTCCGGGGAGACTAATTATGTGTGGTGTCTGATTGGGCCTCTGGGACTGAGTTGCTGCTTTGGAAAGATCAAATATCCAAGTGTGTCAATGGAAAGTTTAACTCTTTTGGCAGGGAATAATCTGAGAAACAGAATTCTTAGTGCTTAATATTCATCAGGAATTTTACAAAAAGTATAGGTTGTTAGACTAAAGCGTTATTATTTTAAAAGATGTTCTAATGATCTCATTGACAGTTTTTCAAATGATTTTCTGTATATATTTAAATGGCACCTTTATACTTTCAAGGGACGGTATCGTTGTTCATGGATAGGACATAAATGGTGCATGAAGCATAGGAATATGTATGTTTGTTCAACTCTTTACCCAAAGAATCGGCCGCATCTCCGCAGCGTAATATGCAAGTTCAGCAGTAGAAAAATATTATTTTTCGAAAATTTCAACAAAACCATATCATGTGACCCCTCGTTCGAACGAGCTCGTTCCAACAAGGGGTCACATGATATGGTTTTGTTGAAAAATTTTGAAAAATTTGAAAAAATGATATTTAAAATAATAAATTTTGATATCGTCTGCGTTGGGTAAAGGGTTAAAAGCACTTGGAAATTGACACACACAGTTGGCTAAAATGACTACTGCAGTACCTTTCCGCGGTCTGCCGTGTGTCGACTTTAGGCGCCTGTCGCACCAAAAGAGTTGAAGCGGAATCACAACCACCAGGTGAGTGGTTGTTGCCGCTGTTATTTTTGTCAAATTCGTAGATGCTGGAGTAGAGTACATTCGCCGTGGACTACTCGTTATCCACGTGTGGACAATGATGTCCACGCATGCGTTTACCAGGTAATAGAAATCTTCTTCAGCAAATTTTAATTAATGAAGCACCGAGTTTTACTCGGTGCTTCATTAATTAATTATTTGATGATTATTCCTGTAATTATTGTTTGGAATCTAATATTATTGCGTCCCAAGAAATATTGCCCACCGGTGGAAAGTGGCCAGTTCATGACCGCCGAACTGCACTGTTTCCTGAATTCCAGTAAGAGCTTTGTTGTATCTACATTACAGAATTTCTCTGCAATATCCAACTGGTCATATCAATTGTCTAATTCCCCATATGCAACAACCATAGTGAATGTGTCTGTGTGTGGACTCACGGCCCCCGACTACACTGTGCTTACGCAATGTTTGTTTGCAAGTCCATTTTTTCTCAAAACATGTGTTCAGAGAAATAGTAAAGATAGATGTGCACATCAAAAACTAGATAAAGCCATGGTTTAGCTCGTTGAGTGATATATTTTTTTTTGATCGCCTGAATTTGTTCATCACAATTTGTTTTATTACAAGTTATTGGAGAGTGCCCACAGGCACTATGCAATAATTTGTGATAAAACAAATTTATATAAACAAAATTTTATTTGCGCTTGACTGAATATGAAACATGTGCAAGGAATATGTTGGCTTTTGCTGTGGTACCCTCATTTTTGTGAAAGCTCTGATAGTGGCTTCTAGCACTCAACCAGTTGAGTTTAACGTACCTTTATCTCTTTTCCTCCATTTTACTCAGGTGAACACGTTTCGTTTCACTTGTATGAGAGGATCTGGTGAGACTGCGACAGGAGGTAAGGTACCGAAATGATAAAAGTGGGCTCTCTCTCGATCAAATCGTGATGCAGTCGCGACACTCTAACGTGAGTGGATCGAGAGTGTGTTCATGGTTACATATTGCGGCTCGAAGCCGGTGGAAGGATTGTCACATTTCTTTTTCGACTTGTCATACTACAGTTCTGTTAGGAGGAAAACCCACAGACAATTTCAACCGGATCGTGACAAAATCGTAATCCGGTAGAATTTACCCATTTTTTAAATACAGTACTGTATAAACGATTATTACCACTTTAGCGGGCGTTTCTTAGGTCATCATCGCTAATTTATGGGGTATTAATACGCAATAAATGCTCAAGCCATCACGGTACGCGCTGGGCTGCTAATGGTATCTCCTTTCCATGAGCGCCCGGCAACCCGACACGTCACACGACCGCATTACGTCCCTTTCCGAATTATCTGTCTCCGCTTTGTAAGTTTGGTTGCCGCGCGAGAAAAACAAACCTCACAGCAGTTATCCTCGTGATAACGCCAACGGCTTAAAACGGTTTAAACCTCTCAACTGGAACACGGGGTGGGGGGGGGGGGGGGCAAATAATGTTATAAGGTCTATATAGATATGAATCATTCTGTTTTTTGAAGCTGCGAAACTCCGATGCTCGATTTTTTACGTCAGTTATTTCGTACTTGGTTTTTAAAAAACTTTAAAATGCAAATACCGATATCTCATGAATATTAAAAGTTTAAACTTTTAACTTAATTGTTCATTTTCTGTTCATATTGATATGTCAGTATATTTTTTTGATTAAAGGACATGTATGTTGATTAATTCTCGGATTTTCAGTTATTTTGAGGTTACTTGATTTCCTTACTGGAGGTTATAATAGTAATTACATGAATTTCTCGGGCATTACGGTTCTATTAACGGCTCGCCAAAAACGATTAACAGCTCTCTATCTTTTTATGCTCCCGACCTCCGAAGGAGGATTCAGGGGTATCTAATAAAGTCCTCCGTCCGTCTGTCTGTTCGCCCGTCCGCCTGCTCGTCCGTCTGTCCGTACAGACGTTTTGCATTGTAATTTCAAAGCTGTCGCTCGGATTTGGATCTCCTTTGGTATGCATGGGGGACGGATATATGCACAAGGAACGGGTTCCGTCCAATAATGCTTCCCAGATTTATGGCCCTTTTTTTACTTAAAATTTTTTTTCTGTTTGCACTCTTTCCACTTAGAAAGTTTTTTCTGTCCCACAATACCTTCAAGGCTACTTCGAACTTGCCTACGCGTAGGAGACATTGGCCCACGCTTTGCGTTGCTCTTATTGTTATTATTATACGACCTCTGGCCGTTAATCATTTCTGTTGGGCGGCTAATGAACTGTAATGCCCTTAAAAATCATGTTTTTGTTATATTGGTTAACCGTGACCGCTGAATAGCATTCAGCTTAACTGTGGGGAGGTGTAGAAGGTGTGACACCCCACACCAATAATTTTCCATACGGGACATTTTTAATTGGATTGGAGTCTATCGAGTCGCTCCTTCTGATAATCATGTACTCATCTAGGTTTGCTTCTTGGACTTGTGTTACAAACGCATTCTGTCTCATGCAAATGGAGATACGTGGCTGACTGAAGATGTTGGGCCCCTAGTAAAAGTAATTTTGAGTCCGGTACGAGCTAATTAACCCTTTACCCAACGTACCGGCAAAACCGGCCAGCGCTATTTTCAAAAATCACCAATTAATTATCATTATTTTTTTCATTTTTTTCTCAAAAACATAGGTCATGACCTCTCATTGGAACGAGCTCGTTGAGCTCGTTCCAATGAGGGGTCATAACCTATGTTTTTGAGACAAAAATGAAAAAAATGAGTTATTCAAGAATTTTGTTTGCAATTGTCGTCTGCTTTTCATGTTTGGTAAAGGGTTAAATAAGAGCTTGGAAAGACCATACATTTCGTCTACTGCATTTAACTATAATCCCTATTGACAAATATTTCAACTACATTATGAAGACATGCCTTGATGATGTAGTTGGAATATTTGATCTATCAGGACATCAGATCACAGTCAGAACCAACCAGGTTTATACTATTATACTACTAATCAAGGACTGGCGAAGAGAGACCGGTTCTCGTTAGATCACCGAAGTTAAGCAACGTCGAGCCCGGTTAATCCTTGGATGGGTGACCATTCGGCGATTGATTCGGGTGCTTCCCGTAGTAATGGCTGGTGTGCGATCAGCGAAGTTTGAGTGTGTAATTCTGCGACGTTGAATCTCGTGCCAGCTGGGGACGTTGGGAATGTTCTTCTGTACTACGCAATCCTCACCGTACCTAGGTGTAAAATACGTATCCGTTGAGGCGCTTGCCTGAGTGCCCGTCTGTGGAACACCGGCAGTATGCTCCGTTGAGTTGAGCTGAGAATGTCATGGAGCGATCAAAGGGTGTGTTCGCCTTTGATACGGGGTAATAATAATAACACTTTGGCCAGCCGCTGATTTGTCGCGGTTCTCGGACGAGAAGGCCTTGGTTACCCCTGTACTCCCAACTGCCTCCCTATTCCCATGCTTCTCCTCTCCTCCCAACACTCGTAGACGAACTGCTTGGTGACATCCCTTGCCCCATTTTTCCCAATCACTCCGATTAGCATATCAATCCTCTCCTTTGAGTCTCCCCCTAACCACATGTCCTTCATTCTCCCATCCCACTTCCCCGTTATACTCCCAGTGAATCTTATTCTTTTCGACTGGTACTTTGGGCATTCTAGACGAAAGTGTTCCAGGGTCTCCGCCATGCCCAAATTACACATCTGGCACTCCCTTTCACTGTCCTTCCCATTTTTTCCCCTCAGCTCCAGGGATCGCGACCTCATCTTGAACAGCAGTGACCCCCAAAGGTGCCATCAAGGTACTCTTCAAAGCCTGGCTTCTCTTTATCACGCAGGCCACCAAAAGACCTCTTTGATTTGACCCCCTCTCGCCAATTACGGTTACAATCCTCCATGGCCCTTTCTCTGACGATTTTTTTACCCTGGCTGGCCCCAACGTCCAGGTCCGAGATCTCCAATGAGTAGTTCTCTACAAGCTCCATCACTTGGACCATCCACCCCGTCTTTATATTTGAGTTGAAAATTCTCAGGAACATTACTTTACACCATAACAATAATGGGGTAATAATGTAAGTCAGAGAGCACTGCGGTGTATTCTAGACGTTAACATTGCATGATTGCGTTGCTACCCCAATCAGTCATCTTCGCGATGGTCTTGGGAAAGCTGCATCATCGAGGACCAGAATTATGAATTTCTGCCAGCCTTGAAATGCACTAGAACAAGCATCTGTAGCTATGTTCATCAAAACCTTTGGTAATAATGTGTATGCATGCACATTTGGGTTCTTTAAACTTTGGGGCTATAGTTTCTGGCACAATGAGCAGGATATTCACTAGGAGATTTCATGCTATTGGCGCTTGTCTAATTATATGCATCTATTTATTTATTGGTTATTGGTGTTTAAGGCCACATATTTCTGCACAATTGCTAATCGTGACTGGGGCTGTCACGATTAATCGATTAATCGATTGTTGATCGGTCACGGCGAAATCGATTAGTAGTTTTCGTTTTCGAATAATCGGTAAATTATATCCCGTTTTAGACGTTTAATAATTAAAAGAAAATTTGTTGAAAAAACTATTGTTTCTAAAGGTAAAAAGTTAAGACATCGATGTTAAACCCCAAGAAGCTATTGGAAGCATTTGTCTTTCAGGTACATTCATCAAAGCTTTGATGTTCTGAACCTTTGGACCGTCAGTGTAATAATCTAGACCGGTCGGCAGTTGCGAACTTCGACCGTTCTTGATTATTACACTGACGGTTCAAAGGCTCAGAACATCAAAGCTTTGAATGTACCTAAAAGAGGATCGTCTTCGTTGTTTACTTGAGGTAGGTCAACTGACTTCAACTTCATTTTTATCGACTTCAAAGAGAAGGAGATGGGGGTCATCTAGGTACGATCAATCGATTATCATCGATTATTTGCGACGATTAATCGATTCCTAAATTAAAAAATCGTGACAGCCCTAATCGTGACCACAACATGGAGATAAAAGTCAAGTTTACTAAATTGTTTATACACATGTTGCCCATTTGAGAGGACTTCCACCCCAAGCATTGGTGACTGGATCCTGAGAAGGCATACCTTGATGATCCAGCTAGAATATTTCTTCTGTCGGACATGAATCATGACGGTAGGAAAACTTGGTTTAAACCCCTCCCTCCTTCCCTCCCTAATCGGTCATCATCGCGACAACCTTAAACACCTTATAAACAAGCATAAACCTCCATCCTATTCATACACCCATATGACGAAACCATCATCTCCAAAGGAAGTGTCATGTGATGTTTTAAAAATCTTGGTCTCGAACTACGTTAATTACAAATACTGGAAATTATTGAACTGGCAGAATACGGAAATTGGCTCTTCTTTCTCGAAGAATTTTAGCGTTCATTTTTATTGATCAGTTTGTGTGGCCTACGTGTTATTGCCACAGTAAACAATTCGTATTTTGACGATATTGTCTTTTTTTCATCATGGTCATTAATTGATGAGTGTAGTGAAATTAATTTGTCTTTCATCTCAGTAATCTATGTTGCGATATTGTTAACAGACGGAAGTACTGAGTACTTGAATACCAACGTTCCACTGGTGTTATCTCCGGCACTATTCAAATAATACAGCCATAAAATAGTGTGGGCTATTATTACGGGTGATGCCGTTTTTACGTGTCAACAATAAGGTCAATATATATCATTTTGGAATACAAAGAAGTATATCATAAAATGACGAGTACTTTAAACATTTACGTCAACGCAATGTTCCAAACACACTAATCGCGCGTGACAGTTAGACGAACTATTAGAGCAACGTCGTACACCAATAATTAATTTTTTGAGGGCGTTGCCGTTCATCGTCGATTGATTTAACCCTTTGAACCCTAGCGGTCGCTTTTCCGTCCAGGAACATGATACGCTATAACGTTACTAAATAGGATGGCTCTTCAGGAAACATGTGAGGTAGACCAATCAATATTTTCAACGTGCAGCCCAGAGGCTGCATGTTGAAAATATTGATTGGTCTACCCCAAATAATGAATATGGACTCTTCTAATTGTTGCCATTGAACAGTCATGGGAGATACCACCAGAGTTCAAAGGGTTAACTAGTAGAGTGCTGAATGGATATCTAAATTAGTTTGCATGCCTTTGACTTGTTACAAAGTAGGGGGGAGTGTTACATGTGTACTTAGGAGTAATTTACGTCGATGGTGGGAGCGCGGTGGCTCGGTGGTAGACTGTTGGACTTCTATGCTGGAGGTCCCGAGTTCGACCCCGTCCGGGACGACCCGCGTTGTGTCCTTGGGCAAGGCGCTTTATCCCGGCTGCCTAAATGGGGGCACGATGACGCCGTGCATTAAGGCGTACTGCACGTCGATGGTGCACATGTCTTCAATCGCTGTAACCCTACTTGAGAGCGGAGCTTGAACAGAGTTAGGATGTTGAGGAGATGACAGTTGCTCGTCGATGCTCGGTGGTTCTCTCCGGGTACTTCGGCTTCCTCCACCCGTAAAACTGTCATGGTCACGATTATCCATTGTGCATAAATATATGACCTTAAACACAAATAAATAAATAAATAAATAAATAAATAAATAAATAAATAAATAAATAAATAAATAAATAAATAAATAAATAAATAAATAAATAAATAATACGTCGATGGAGCATCGGTTTTCAACCAATGCTGACCCTGCTTGTGTGGAGTTGGTACGTCGTGGAGTCTAACAGTTGCTAAACGCTGCTCGGTGGTTCTCTCCCGGTACTCCTGCTTCCTCTACCCGTAAAACTGCTCAACGTGAGGCTACCCTAGACGTCGAAAGTGTCGTTGCACCCTAATAAATAGTAAATCAATAAACAAGTACCCACCCATAGAGTGTAACAAGGCAAATAATTTCACTTCAGATATAATAAGACGCACACCCACAAAATTTGAAGGCCGTTCGGTTGGAGCACCTATATTTCAAAACTAAAGTCCAAATATTGATTTCTATCAGTCCAGCAGTTAAATGAGTGACAATCCTGTCGTCATCAGCGACGCTACTGAGAGTCGGTAATGACTGTTTGAGTGCTGGTCAATGAAGGAGGTATGGTATGTCGTCAGCCAGCCTGGGGAAAGAGTCATTACGTCATCACAAACTGAGAACTGTTTCGAGTCTGTGGACCTAAATAGTTGTGTTTCTGTGAGACTTTACTCTGTCTGTCATTGTACCTGATTTCTTTGGTGGTGTCGATCCATTTTTTCAGTCCATTTTTCATTTGACTTGTGTTTGCTAGACCTTCATGTTGTTGCCTGTGATGATGCACGATTTCACAGTTAGCGTTTCATCAATAAATATTTAAGAAGTCCCTAGACGCCATGCTCCTACTCACTATACCGCGCGGTGTTTTCTGCTACAGGCGCCATTCAGGTATCGTCTGTAATTGAATGGACAATATTACGCTCCTTGTCGTGGATGTGTTTCTGTACACGACAACCCACACAGGCGATCCGCATTCTTTGGAAATTATTACTTGTTTAGTTCCATGTCGGCCCAAATATCAACTCGTGGTAACATTCTATCAGCCTGAGACCGAAAGTCGAAGGCTGATGTGAACTTACCGAGAGCTGATGATATCTTGACCGATATGAAACTTACCAAGTAATAACCACTTTATTTATTAAACCTTTACCTAACGCGAGAAGCAGACGACACTTGTAATAAAATCCTTGAATAACAATTTTTTTTCATTTTTACGTCAAAACCATAGCTTATGACCCCTCATTGGAACGAGCTCAACGAGCTCGTTCCAATGAGGGGTCATAAGCTATGTTTTTGTAAACAAAAAATGAAAAAAAAATAATAAAAATTGAATGGTGATTTTTGTGAATAGCGCTGGCCGGTTTTGGCCGTACCATTAGGTAAAGGGTTAAAACTAAACAACTAATTACAAAATGCTCCAATAAGACTAACATTCTCGACCTCTGATTGGATTCTAACATTATTGCGTCAGTGGAAATATTATCCACTTGTGAAAAGTGGCCAGTCCACGGCGGTCGTACTTTATCTCCATTTTATTACACGACTGTTCTAAGTAATCCCGATCTACAGCAACACTAAACCATGCGGAAATGAAAATCTGTTCCGCACATATGTGCGGAACGGAAATCGTTGACGGACTACTTTTAAATAGAAGCGAAATTTATCTGGAATTGTCAACAAATCGTGCAGCGCAATTACAATCTGAATCGCGATCGATAGCTGACAATCGTCCCCTGAGTTCCAATCTGGGCACATAGAACACATTGGAACTCAGGGGACGAAAGATTAACACGGGTTACCCTCGTAAATTTCGTTGGCGAAAAAGTGCGTTCTTTTTGTTGATAGTTGTCAAATGAATTGCTGAGTGTCCTAATAATTGCTTTCTTTTATAGACGTGAAGGCGTGCCATAAACACAGAACGACACACGCGTGTGAATACGTTAATCGATATGGCTCTTGTGCCATCGCGGAAGGATGAAACTCTAGGACTGCGGCCTCTCGTTTTATCCTTCCGCGCTGGCACTCGTGCTACAACGATCAACTCATTCACACGCGTATGTCGTTCTGTGTATATCTGATTCGAGTCATATGGGGTAAAATACAATCATAGCATCTTCTCGAAGGGGTGACTCTTCATAAACTATTTGAGAGCCAATGGATCCCATTATTTGTGAACTAATATGAGCCAGACCATTTTTGGACCAAAGTGGATATGTGTGAAAAAGTTAGGTGTGTGACAATCTCTCAGGCCACTAGCCAAATTTTCTACGCAATTCGACACCGTTGTGGCCGGAAACCAGTCTAGCCCTTGAATTGCCCATCGTTTACGTTTATATTTAGATTTACATTTTTAATATAACTATTTATTATATGCTTTTTTAAAAGATAGCGAGAAATTTTTAACCGATATTTTTCTATATCTATCGTCATGATAGATATAAGGGAATATCCCTCTGTGGATTATTCGAACCACGCAGGAAAATTAGAATGAAATTACTCCGACGTACTTTTTATATGTCCAATACAGGCAGCACCGGTAAATGTGTATTTTAGCTCGTCTCACAAAGTAACAAAGTTAGTGTTGCGAATAGTCCAAAAAGGAAGTACAAGAAAATCCGACTCATCGATAGTGACAGTGACAGTGATTGACAAATATGCTAAAAACAATTTGAACATTTGAAAAATCCTCCTTCGTCCTTCATTGAACATTTTGTGAACTGTGTCATGTTTGTGTGCATCTGCGCAGTGCACTTTTGTTCTTACTTTTGAATAAATGTGCCACCCATTGTTTTGGGGGGAATGTCATAAACCACTTTCACACGCGTTCATTGATTTTGTGTGCGTAACTGACAATATAGCCATTTTCTAAGGGGATTCATGTGGAACTATTTTGTTGTGTGGTAGTTTGATTTTGAAATCGGGGCCAATAAGTAAGGTTGCAGAGTGTTCTGTTACACGAGTTGGTTTTGTGATGAGCGGAAGAAAGCCTTGGCTGATTATGGTATCTATATATTCAGTTGTTTTAGGATGGGTTTGAAATTTTAACAAATCAATGTTCATGTCTCCCATAATATAAGACGTTCTGTGTTCCTGGTTTATTTTTTCAATAATCTGGAATAGTGAGGAAGTATACCTATCGAGATCAGCTTTGGGAGGGGTATTTGGTCTATATATCACACCAACCACAAAAAATGATCGATGATTATTTAATATCTTCACAAAGAGAGACTCAAAAACATGAGGTATAAAAAACAGTGAGATCGTTACGTATTTTGTACTTTAAAGTGTTTTTTATGAACAAGCCAACACCCCCCTCTGCCATCAATAGGGCCGGGACGCGTTTTGATCAGACGTGGGTGGTAACCATTAAGTTCGAAGTTAACGTTGTCTGGTACCTTAAAAATTTCCGTAAGTCCTATAATATCAAAGCTTTCATTATTATTTCGAAGGTTCCCCTCAAGACTGATTAGGGAGTCCCAATGCGCACTTATACCCTGACAATTGATATGGAAAAGCGATAATGGATTTTGTATGTCAGCCACTAGGTTTCTGTACTGTTCCGGGGAATAATATTTACAGTCACCAATTGAAGATAAAAGGTTATCTAAATCACCTTCATCATTATTTTGGTTTTGACTGAAGAGTTTTGAAAGATCGTACCGACTATCAGTTTGTATCTCACCTAGGGTTACACTATTTGGGCCCACCATTTTTAATCTTATTGTTTATAGCCGTTATAATGAAGCTGGCACTGGTCGGCCTGGGGAAGTTGTTGATAAGCATATTCTTTACATTACAGGTGTGTTTTCTATTTTGACCTCTTCTTGCACATTCAGCGATGAACAACATATATAAAAGAAAAAATCTAAAGGTCATTATATACAAAAGATATATGAGTAAAAATCAAAATAATCTGAGATGAACCAGCTAAGTTGGGTGCGCAAAGCAATAGTGTCCTAACGTTACAACATTTTTCAGGCCAATGTTCAGTTGTGTGTCAGTGGTGAAGTACAATTGGATGGGGCTATTGTTCAGACTACAGGTTACATATAGGCACATCTATCTCTCATAAACTAACAAGAGGCCACGAAGGACTAGAAAGGGTCAATTTGCTGTATGTTTGACAATCCGAGCATCAACTGTCATTCTTATTCTGAAGGAGTCAGAGCTGCACGGACTTCGGTGTCAAATGAAAACACATGACTGTGTAAACGTTAAGACAGTCAACTAGTGGCACACATTTTCAATTGCTGAAGATTACAATGCGTGTCTTAGCTTTGGGCAGTTGAGCTCACGACGAAACTTGCTGTATTCGCATGGTTGTTATTATTGGTTCAGTGAGCTTCACATGAAAAGTGGAAAAGTGTGAGGCAATATGTGTACAGAAACAATAAAATGCTGGAGAAAGTATCAATGGATTGAGGATTTTTTGGTTTTGTTTTTCTAAGCTGTAACGACAGTGAGGACTGAGCTGCAATCACCGAGGGCGGATGAGATAAACACTGAGAAACAAAAAAACTTAATGTGTTAATAGGGAGTTTGCGATTTCAAACGTGTACGGGTACGGGTACGTGTAGCTACACGTACCCGTACACGTTGGGATTTGAGAAAAATTGAGTTGCGAAACGACTTTTTAATTAACGTGTACGTGTACGGGTAACGGGTCAGTAACTCTGTGAGTTCAGGTCATTATGTTCTTGACCAACAATGGCTTCCTCAGATCTGCTGATGTTCGGTGCGATTGAAGACGACGTAATTAGTGTTGTTATCCACAACTGATGAACGTTCAGCTTCTAACATTAGGTTTCATTACCCAAGCTTTGACTTGTCACGATTTACAAATGATGAATGCCGTCAAATGTTCAAGTTTGACAAGGACCGTTTAGCCAAGTTAACAACCACATTCCAATTACCACAATCAATCGTTTGTGAGAATGGCACCGTTGTATCTGACACAGAAGGGTTGTGCATCATGCTGCGCAGACTTGTATATCCAATTATTTCATAACACCATGTGGCAACCCATGTAAAACCCGGGAGTTTTTTTGCCGGTTGGATGCCAAATATGTTCCATACCAAATATCAATGACCTGATACGTACAGATTTAGCAAAAGTTGCGTTTGATTTTTTTTTGTATTTTGTATTTTGAGACCCATGCATGGGCCACATTTTTCCCCGCTAAATGTGCCCCAAAGGGATCAATTTAAATAGACCTGAAAATCCTACTTACAGTGATGCCATATATCAAATATGAATCATTTGAGGCAGTGGTTTAGAAAAAAACAGATTTTTAAATGTTTTTTTCTATTATCCACAGTGTTAAAAAAATGCGGACTTATGACCCATTAATATACTTCATAATAAATTTGGTTCAAATCGGCCGCTCGGTCAGAAAATATAAATTTTCGGCGGGGGAAAAATTCTTGCCCCTCCCATAACGACGGTGAATATTGCCCCTCGAACTTCTCTTAAACAAATTGGGTTCTACACTCCAAAGGGAAGCAGCATAACGGTCTCTGCTACCGCTGGTTCAAGAGAAGATGTTTTACCAATTGGCGCATTTTGGCCCCACACCACCCCCCCCCCCCTCCTCAATACGAGCAAAAGTATTATTTTAAAAAATGCCCCTATATAACCGCTACTCAAGTGAAATTTCATTAAAGTGTTCCCAAACATCACCTTCACGACGGACGACGGACGCGCGACGGGCAAAAAGTGAATAGAATAGCTCACCCTGATTTTCAGTCAAGTGAGCTAACACGCCACTTGCCAACAGCCACAGAGAATGACTAAACGCAAGCCAATGATTGAAACTTGTCTGGCTAGGACAAGTGTTTGACTCCCTAAATAAGGAAATAAATATGTCCACAACCAGCCCACAACAAGGGCATGTGGTGTATGTGAGGGGTCATAAGGTGGCCGTGTGAATGTTTTCTGGTTGCTGTATTTAGTCATCGGTTCTCCCAAAGGGAGACTGAATTGCCAACCTTTCATGCTGTAAGCTAATGGATGATTCCAGCTTTTACAAACCGTCATATTGATCTGTTTTGGTAGCGTTCTTTCCATTTTGTAACCGCTATGGAAATCATGCTGGCGCTGCTCCTAAAGCAGCGTTCTGTTTGTGTTTTTCTTCTCTCTTTAAGGGGTCGTCCAACCTAACTTTGGTCAATTTTTTGACATTTTTCCCAATGCCTCAGAAACAGATAAGAGAAGTAAGGAAAGGCAAATTATATATCAAAATAATGAGTAAAGTGCATAGAAAAGGTACATATAATTTTTTTCAGGAAAAAAAGTGAATTTTATGATTTTGAAGAAGATTAAATTGCAAATGGCATAAGTAACGAACCGGTAAAACCACAAAATAATCGGTAATTCGAAAGCCTTGTCCTCAATATAATGATAACCTACTACAGACTCGGAGAAAGCATTTTTTTGACACACACTCTGGTGGGTTTTGACGTTTGAATGTAATAACACCAACACAAATTTTTGATGTTCCGGATGTGGCCATGTTTCAACGATGTTTTTCCGGTCATGTGATTACGATGTGGTTCTTGCAGAAATACTCAATTTGGGCAATCGTAAGAATGCAAGGACGTGATCACGCCCTTTATTTGTTCGAGACAATGTATGATCGGATTTGCAAACAGGTGACAGCAAGTATTTGAACTGTTAATGTCATAACTGCAAAATATGGTTCGAAATTCCCTCTCGTGTTTACAGGCCGTCTGAACTTTTTTGTTGACAAAAAATCTGAATTATTGCGCACTAGAAAGACAACATGAACCACTTGTAAAAAAAATAACCGAGTGTATAAAATCGGGACGATACACATAAAATAAGGCAATATTCATAACAAAGTAAGCAGAATGCTTCAGAAATCACTTTTTCACGAAGTATATTCCAAGTGACCTGGAACTATATTGAGTGTGTTAATTTCCCCCTGTCGCTGCGAAGTTATTTACTTCCTAGTAACCATGGAATTTGAAGGCGGGTATGTTTGATGTCTGCAAAGGACCGATTGAAGATGGGTTGAAAATGATGCATTCGTGCTTTTAAATAAGGTGCGCATGGACGATGCTGAGAATTTAGTTTTTTCTTGCAACCAACCATAGTAATACAAGCGTCGATCAGTGTCTTTTATGATCGTTTTACACTGACAAATGTGACAAATCTCCTTCACCGGAAACCATCCCCCAATTTGCATATCACAATAAACATAACCGCTGTCACGGAGTGTCAACGTGGCCGTGTGGTCAAAACCGAAACGAATTATCGAATGCACGGTCAATATTAGCTGCAATTGGCTTTTAAATAAATGAAATATTCGCAATTTCTTCATTATTCATGCCGAGTTACTTTTTAACCAAACCACATGCGTTCAGTTTCGTTTGTCGGCATCAAACTGATATTGTTTGTGGTAATTAAATAGTACGAGAAGGCGAAGGAAGCCAAATATTTTCCATCATCTATTATTTAATTCAAATTGATAATTTCTTTTATTTTACTGAAATTATGAACTGATAAAGTGGGTGTGTTGCGATTATTATGCCCCAGACCTGGAAGTTGGAAAATCAAAGGTGCATCTAGGGCCGTGCAGTGGTGATCCCTGTCCTCTTAATCTTAGTCTTACCCATTCATCATTACATGTACCTACATTCCCCCTTGTATCTCAACCATTGCTACTCCAATTTGAAGGATATTTGGTTTTGTGATCGAGCATCATGGGGAAACAATGCCTGTGTAGCTGCTGTAACATGTGTTTCTTTCCACATTTTTTCAGAGTTGTGGTACTTTTTCACTCTTTTGAGTTAGAAAATTTTGTTTAGAACTAGTTGATTTGTTACAATTTGTTGCAAAGTGCCTGCTAATACTCTCAATTGTATTGCTACATAATTTTCTTGTGAAGATTTTGTTCCTATTACTTATCAAGCAACAACCTAATGAATATTCTGTATAAAGCCACCAATCTGATGTTTGACACTTTTATCGGAGCTGTTTTGAAGGCTTATGGAACTCAAAATGTTGATTGTGGCAGGACTTTTCTATTCACCCATTAATCGATAAATTAAGTGTTATAGTTGGAAGTAAGAAGCATGAAAGGTCCAGAACTAAAACTCTAAAAAGAATGTTTTGCAATGTAACATGAATTTTGCAGATACACTTATTTGGAGGTTACCTGTCTGATAATGTTTGGAACATGTGTGGCCAGGATCTTCAAAAAGAGCCCACCCCCCCCCCCCCCCCCCCGAATTTTTTTGTGTCAAATGGAGCTCACTTGTAATCTTTTGGGGATTGCTTTGAAAAAAATATGTGAGACCCTCTGGATGTGCCCTTCTGATCTCAAAATGTCAATAAGCCTCCTTGGGGAAAGTACATGCAATAATGGTTATGTAAGGTTGATTTGATGTGTTTTGAATGACAATGTATTTTTAAGTACTTTAGATGGTTTATTGCAGTGACAGGTTACAGTTACCCTTATTTCTTCTCCAACAGATATCATGAGTGTATTGGTGTCCAAGAGTTAAACAAAGCTAATATACTTATTGATAAACCAGACAAATTTAACAATTTAATCACTATCAAATTGATGCATGGGATAAAAGGGGTTACAGTGCAAGGGGTTTGTAAATATATTTATTCAACTACAATGTATGACTTTGCAGTGCATTCTACATAGGAGAATATCATATTTTCTTTCCAAACCATTACAGTAACACATACATGTTGATATTGGGAGACACACTTTTGTCCTTCCATACTTCTTCTGCTGGACTCCTTCAAGTTGACCTTTGTTGAACTCCCCAAATCAAAACATAAACAAAAGAAAATGTCTGCCTTCAATCAGTGAGCACTCCACTTATAAAATTTGGTCTCAATCTTCATTACTTTCATGAATGAGGAAAAGATTTCTTCGAGTATGTACTTAAATGTTTATAGAATACAGCTGTTATTTTATTTTGAGGTATTTTATTGTAAAAATTTTGTTCTCTTACTTATGCCATAGCAGACTTTCAGGTGGTGCTATTTACACATGGCAGCAGTTCCATGGCAAATTTCAGTTTCCACATGTTCTATGTTTCATTCCAAGCATTTTGGTATATAATTTATTGGGGTTATTCATTTTGGGCCTTTTTTAGACTTGAAAGAAAATTACATGAAATTTGACCAAAGTTAGGTTGGACGTCCCCTTAACGAAGGTTGTTTTGCGGCATTGATTAGATGCCATGACTTCATCCCAATAAACGCATTACACCTGTGTGTGCCTCGGCACCTAGCAAATGAACCACTGGTCGATTAAAATCCTTATGGTAGCTTGGTGAGCCAGGCTGCATAAATCTCACATCCTAGAATAACCGTGGCTGGTGGGGGCTGGCCCTCCGGTAAACGCATTCAATGCAATGTGCAATCTCTTTTCACGAGCTGGATATTGGTTGCTATCCGGCCTCCTTGGTTCTGTCTGACACTATAAATCCATTGATAGCCATTCGGTTCGCAATAGTTTTAAAATCCCACGTCGTACCTGCGCCCCTTTGGCACGTGAAAACTATTTTTTTGTTTTGTTTTGTTTTTGTTTTGCTCTCCTTATGCTTATGCCTTGCTCTCTACCTTTCAGCAGGTCCCTGCTACAAACACCTTCCATCGGAAAGCCATTACTCAGTGACGTAGCCGGGCCTGCCCCCCCCCCCCCCCACACACACACCCACGTCATGACCCGCTCCCATTTAAAATGAAGCGCGCATTTAAAAACACAAAAACAAACAGGGTATAAATAATTTTGAAACAAACAGGGTATATAAAATGATTGTTATCAATGAGGGACTTGAATCTCCCTGGGGAGAGAACCTCCTGATTATCCACATTGGGAGGGGCACCCTTCCCATACTTCTCATCTCAGTGTTGTGCACTTTGGGATCTGCTTCCGGCTCAGTAATCAATTTACGTGCCCCCCCCCCCCCCCATATTGTTCCTAGTTCACAACCATAGTAGTAAGCCATCCGATTCAATCGAACTTCCCCACTACTAAATCAATTCGCCACCCCCCCCCCCGCCCCACACACACACACACACCCTCACACCACACACACACACTCACCCCGCACACGAAAATAAATAAATTAAGAATAAAATAATCAAATATATGATAGTGAACGTTCAAAGGCGTAGTGGCAACGTAACAGAAACATCCTCGTGTGATAATTCATCGTTGAAAGAAAGGGAAAATATATTATCCAAGACTGTTCGAGAAAACAGCTGCATTTTAGATCTTAAATATTCAATCCACAACAAACACAACAACAATTTCCCCTTGATATCCGCGAAGAAGTCTTCCAGAACACAAGGATTACAACGAGAATAACCAGTTATATTATATATGTAGAGAGAAAATGAAACCATTATTATTTAAACAAATCCATATCTACCCGTTCGTTGAAACTTGTAAACCTACTTCTACACGTTGGATAAAAACGTGTACGTGTGGAAGTAAGCGAACTTTATGATGTTGTCGACAACATTTTCGTATACCCGTACACGTACACGTAATGTCTTTTCCTGACCAAAACGAATTATTTCGTGATTAATGCCAGTGTTGACATGTCCTTGTCACAACAAAATTAAACTAATTTGTTTCACAAACACGCTCATTATTTCGATTGTTGCAATTAGAAAGCTTCTAGGAACCACGGGATTGTAGCTGGCACGAATTTGTGCATTCAACTGAAACACATTTTGTCTTTTTAAATCACTGGAATTTTCAAATTTCAACCCGGCAGTTTTACGAGTAGCAAACGTGTAAGCGTGTGCAAGAAATGTGACGTACTTCACAAATTATCTGCTACACGTACCCGTACCCGTACACGTTTGAAATCGCAAACTCCCTATTGACTGTGCCGAGACCGACAATATTGATAATATTAATGGTGGTACAAGAAGTTAAGTGATTGTACCAGGAAAGGCGAGTTGTACCCAAAATAAGTTTTGTTGGAGCCAATGAATCCACATATAGTAACAATACATGACTACTAAACAACAACTAGCTGTTGTTGATGGGGTTGTGCAAGATGAAATTGTGACCGACACAACCCCACTCTCCACAGCCACATCAAAAATCAGCAATGTGCCAGTAATTTGCATAAATATTCTCTCATTACCGTTGTATTCAAAATATATTTTGTGAAGTCACAAGTATATCCGTTATAGGAACACTTGCATTGATCATGGGCCAACAATGCAGGACCACGCTAGGCAATCACCAGTTGCTGGTGGGGCTGCGGAGGCTGAAGCTGTGGTCAACACAACCTCGCCCTCCACAGCCACATCAGAAATCAGTAATTTGTATAAATATACTTTCATTACAGTTGTACCCAAATTAGGTTTAGTTAAGTCAAAGTTATGTTTGATAAGAACACATGCAAAAACTACTAAGGCGTACTACACGTCGATGGTACGCATGACTTCAACCAATCTAACCCTGCCTGTGCTGCAGTGCGGAGTTACGATGTTGGGGTGCTGCAGTGCGGAGTTACGATGTTGGGGTGCTGGCAGCTGCTCGTCGTTGCTCGGTGGTTCTCTCCGGGTACTCCGGCTTCCTCCACCCGTAAAACTGTCACGGTCATGATTAGCCATTGTGCATAAATATGTGACCTTAAACATCAATAAATAATAAATAAATAACATGCACCAACTATCGACTATATGGCAATCCCATCTGTTGCGACTACATATGGCAATATCAACAACCAGCAGTTAGCATGAATATACTGCCATTACACTTGTGCCCAAGATAGGTGATGTCATTCTTGTTGAATAAGAGCACTTGCACTGGCACTGATCAGCGAAAGTGCTCTTACAGTCCACCGCCATATCAAAAACCAGTTATGTACCAGCAATTTGTACCAAAATACTCTCATATTACATTTATACCCAAATACAGGAACCAATCTGATCTATGAGAACCACAGCAAGAATTATAACTTGAATTTCACAACATAAGGATGTGAATAGTTAGCTATGGGAGCCGATGAACCCACATGTAACAACAATGCAAACTACTGAAGGACAAACATCAGTGGTTGATGGGACTGAGGAAAGTGAAATTGTGACCAACACAACCTCACTCTCCAACAGCCATGTGTCAATATTTTTCATAAATATAATCTCTTGACAGCTGTACTCCAAATTGGTTTTGTTAAGTCATAGTTATGTCTCTTATAAGAACACTTGCATTGATCAGGGGCCAATTCAATCTGCAGAGCTACTCAAATCACAATTGCATGACTATAACAGTTATGGCTGTGAGTGGTCGGTTATATATGTGAACTAGAGAATCCTCACATAGCACAACACACGACTACTGCAAGACAATTAACGGTTTTTGATGGGTCTGTGGTGGGGGGGGGGGGGGGGTGGGTGGGGGTGGTAACGATGTGGCCAACACAATCTGTATGTCTGTTATAAGAACACTTACATTGATCAGGGGCCAATTTAATCTATAGAGCAACTCAAAGCATAATTGCATGGCTATAACAGTCATGGATGTGAGTGGTCGGCTATATGAACTGGAGAATCCATACATAGCACAACACAGAACTACTGCAAGACAATTAACGGTTGTTAATGGGTCTGTGGGATGGGGTGGGGGAGGGTAAAATTGTGGCCAACACAATCTCACCCTCCACAGACAAATATAAGGACTAAAAATTTACCCGTAATTTGTATAAATATACTCTCAGTACAGTCGTACCCAAAATAGGTTTCGTTAAGTGGTATGCCAGGGAATCCACTTAAAGCAACAGTGAAGAACCACTGCAAGGCAATCACCAAGTTTCTGATTGTGCTGAGGAGGGCGAAGTTGTGGCCAACACAACCACACCCTCCACAGCCACACCAGGAATCAGTAATTTGTATAAATATATTTTCATTACGGTTGTATCCAAAATAAGTTCTGTCGGAGCCAATGAATTCACATGTAACGACTGTTCATGAATACTAAAGGACAACTAGCAGTTGTTGATAGGTTTCGTTAAGTGGTATGCCCGGGAATCCACTTAAAGCAACAGTGCAGAACCACTGCAAGGCAATCACCAAGTTTCTGATGGTGCTGAGGAGGGCGAAGTTGTGGCCAACACAACCTCACCCTCCACAGCCACACCAGGAATCAGTAATTTGTATAAATATATTTTCATTACGGTTTTATCCAAAATAAGTTTTGTCGGAGCCAATAAATTCACATATAACGACTGTTCATGAATACTGAAGGACAACTAGCAGTTGTTGATAGGGCTGAAGAGCATACTTTCATTACAGTTGTACCCAAAATAAGTTTACCTGAGCCAATCAATCAACTTATAGCAACAGTACATGATTACTGAAGTACCACTAAAGGACAACTAGAAGTTGCTGATGGGGCTGAGGAATATACTTTCATTGTTGAGGGTGGGGTGGGGGGGGGGTAATGTTGTGGTCAACACAACCTCACCCTCTACAGACAAATATAAAGATCAAAGATTTACCTGTAATTTGTATAAATAAATATACTCTCAGTACAGTGGTATCCAAAATAGGTTTCGTTAAGTGGTAAGCCAGGGAATCCACATATAGCGAGAAGTTTTTGATGGGGTTGAGGAATATACTTTCATTGTTGGGGTGGGGGTAAGGTTGTATCCAACACAACATCACCCTCCACAGACAAATATAAAGACCAAAAATTTACCTGAAATTTATATAAATATAAATATACTTTCAGTACAGTTGTACCCAAAATAGGTTTCGTTAAGTGGTAAGCTAGTGAATCGAGGCAATCACTAGTTGCTGGTGGAGCTGCAAAGGTCGAAGTTGTGGCCAACACAACCCCACCGTCCACAGCCACACCAGGAATTAGAAATTTGTATAAATATACTTTCATTATAGTTGTACCCAAAATAAGTTTCGCCGGAGCCAATGAATCCACAAATAACAACAGTTCATGAATACTGAAGGACAACTAGCAGTTGTTGATGGGTCTGAGGAATATACTTTCATTACTGTTGTACTAAAAATAAGTTTGCTGGAGCAAATGAATCAACATATAGCAACAGTACTTGATTACTGAAGAACAATTAGCACTAGCAGTTGTTGGGGGCTGAGGAATATACTTTCATTGTTGGGGCTGTGTTAGAGTGGGGGGGGGGGGGTAAACTTGTGGCCAACACAATCTCACCCCCGCAGACAAATATAAAGACCAAACATTTACCTGTAAATTGTAAAAATATACCCTCAGTACAGTTGTACCCAAAATCGGTTTCGGTAAGCCAGTGAATCCACATATAGCAACAGTACAGGACCACGCAAGGCAGTCACCAATTGCTTGCGGGGCTTGAAGTTGTGTCCAATACAACCTCACCCTCCACAGTTACACCAGGAATCAGTAATTTGTATAAATATACTTTCATTATAGTTGTAACCAAAATAAGCTTTGCCGAAGCCAATGAATCCACAAATAACAACAGTTCATGAATTCTGAAGGACAACTAGCAGTTGTTGATGGGTCTGAGGAATATACTTTCATTACAGTTGTACTAAAAATAAGTTTGTCGGAGCCAATGAATCAACATATAGCAACAGTAAATTATTAATGAAGGGCTACTGAAGGACAACTAGCAGTTGTTGATGGGGATGAGGAATATACTTTCGTTTGCCAATCCAGTGAATCAACATATAGCAACAGTACATGATTACTGAAGGACTACTGAAGGACAACTAGCAGTTGTTGATGGGGCTGAGGAATATACTTTCATTGACGAGGCTGTGTTGGGGTGGGGGTGGGGGGGGGGAGCTGTGGACAACACAATCTCACTCTCCACAAACAAATATAGAGACCAAAAATTTACCTGTAATTTGTATAAATATACTCTAAGTACAGTTGTACCCAAAATCGGTTACGTTAAGTGGCAAGCCAGTGAATCCACATGTAGCAACAGTGCGGGGCCACTTCACGGGAATCATCAGTTGCTGGTGGGGTTGCGGATGGCGAAATTGTGGCCAACACAACCTCACCCTCCACAGCCACATCAGGAACCAGTAATTTGTACAAATATACTTTCATTACAGTTGGACCCAAAATAAGTTTTGTCGGAGCCAATGAATCCACAAATAACAACAGTACATGAATACTGAGGGACAACTAGCAGTTGTTGATGGGGCTGAGGAATATACGTTCATTATAGTTGTACCCAGAATAAGTTTGTCGGGGCCAATGAATCAACACATAGCAACAGTACATGATTACTGAAGGACTCCCGAAGGACAACTGGCAGTTGTTGATGGGACTGAGGAATATATTTTCATTACAGTTGTATCCAAATAAGTTTTGTCGGAGCCAATGAATCCACATATAGCAACAGTACATGATTACTGAAGGACAAGTATCAGTTGTTGATGGGGATGAGGAAGGTAAAATTGTGGCCAGCACAACCCCACTCTTCACAGCCACATCAAAAACCAGCAATGTGCCATTAATTTGCATAAATATACTCTTTTTACAGTTGTATTAAAAATGTTTTTTGTTAAGTCATAGTTATATCTGTTATATCTGTTACTTGCATTGATCAGGGTCCAATTTAGTCTATGTAGCTACTCAAAACATAATTGCATGACTATAACAGTTATGGCTGTAAGTGGTCGGATGTATGAGTAAGGGAATCCATACATAGCACAACACAGGACTAATGCAAAGCAATTAACGGTTGCATATACCCTCAGATATGATCGGCTCAGCCGTTTTCGAAATAGAAGGTCAATGTCATCAATTTCAAGGTCAAGGTCACCCCGCACGGGCACCCCGATAAAGTCAAAATGATCGATGGGTCAATATACCCGCACATATGAAATTTTAGCCCGATCAGCCCAGCCGTTTTCGAAATAAAAGGTCAAGGTCATCAATTTCAAGGTCAAGGTCCCACCCAATGTTACTCGCAGGGACGAATTACCCCCGTGTACAAAATTTGAGATCGATCGGTAGAGAAACGGAGGAGTTCACCCGGAACAAAGATAGAGAGAGAGAAAGATAGATACAGACATTCGCATTTATATATTAGACTAGCGGGTGATACCCGGCGTTGCACTGGAGAAGATGGTTATATCAGCCGCTTTCGAAATAAAAGGTCAAGATCACCAATTTCAAAGTCAAGGTCAACCCACCCGGGCACCCCGATAAAGTCAAAATGATCGATGGGTCAATATACCCGCACACATGAAATTTTAGGCCGATCGGCCAAGCCGTTTTCGAAATAAAAGGTCACCTTCACGAATTTCAAGGTCAAGGTCACCCCACACGGGCACGGCACCCATCCCATGTTAATCGCAGGGACGAATTACCCCCGTGTAGAAAATTTGAGATCGATCGATCGAGAAACGGAGGAGTTCACCCGGAACAAAGAGAGAGAGAGAGAGAGAGATTCGCATTTATATATTAGATTTTGGTGTGGAGTACACAAGAGGTTTATTCACTGGACTTGTTATCGTAAAAGGTACCTTGTTGATTATTGGAATATATATATGTTATTGTGATGAATTGACGATAACATGGTCTGGGGTTTGCGGCTCGGAGTTTATGTTCAACCGAGTCTCGGTTGAACATAAACTCCGAGCCGCAGACCGCAGACCATATTACCTTCAGTTCATCGCAATAATTTATAATATGTGCACACACATGACATGCACAATGACATTTTTAGTCTGTGTTGATCGGGGACCAGTGTATGGATACACACACACAAAACAAATATGAACGATTTCATTTTTCTACTATCCAGTTGGGACGAGAGCCCAATCGTTTACAAACGGCAACAGTGACAACTGAGAACGTAAAACCCATTTTCGAAGCCTAAAGTGCATGATAATGTAATTACAACAATCGGCGACTTAAATTTTTGTCAGCATTTTTGTCAGCAGACCCCGTTTCGTGTATATAAAGCTTGAACGTATCTACAATTGTAGGTGATTACAAATCCACACACATGCACTCACTCATCTACACACATTGTCGTCCCCTCACACATGCACACCTGCTACCCTGCTGGAGGCGAACCCTCCCCCCCCCCCCCAGCATAAACTAATTCTTGCCTCAATGTCTACCGACCCATAAGCTTAACGGCCCTGCAGGGAAACTTCTGTCCTGTCCACCCACCAATCCGTCCATGATTAGCTTGGTAAATTGTAGAAGTGAAATTCGGTTCTGTTAACTGTACAAATCAAATATGAATGTACCAATACACGTTGGGAATTTGCATGAAATAAATTATCAGGTATTATGAAAGATAAAATGGAGAAATCGTGGTTGCTTAAGATTAACCTTATATGCTTTACGAATAACTGGTTGGTGTTTCTCTTTATTACGCAAGTCAGTGCAGTGGCGTAACAGTAATATTGGGGGCCCTTAGAACACATACTGTAATTATTTAGTACAGTATAATGTTTTATATATACTTTTTTGAAAGATAGCGAGAAATGTTTAACCGATATTTTTCTATATCTATCGTCTCGATAGATATAAGGGAATGTCCCTCCGTAGATTAATTGAATCACGCAAGAAAATTAGAATGAAATTACTCCGCCTACGAATGAAATGAGTATTTTAGCTCGTCTCAAAGTAACAAAGTTAGTGTTGCGAATAGTCCAAAAAGGAAGTACAACAAAATCCGACTCATTGATAGTGACAGTGACAGTGATTGACAAATATGCTAAAACCAATTTAAACATTTGAAAAATCCCCCTTCGTCCTTCATTGAACATTTTGTGAACTGTGTCATGTTTTTGTGCATCTGCGCAGTGCACTTTTATTATTACTTTTGAATAAATGTGCCACCCATTGTTTTGGGGGAATGTCATAAACCACTTTCACACGCGTTCATTGATTTTGTGTGCGTAACTGACAATATAGCCATTTTCTAGGGGGATTTATGTGGAACTATTTTGTTGTGTGGTAGTTTGATTTTGAAATCGGGGCCAATAAGTAAATGGGTCAGCTGCGTCAGCTGATTTTTGTTGACATTGTCATCATTTTCTCCACCTCCGGTTTTGATTGCTATGAAAACACGACATTACCTCTTTAATCGCAAGAAAAACAACGCAACGCATATAATAAAAAGAATACCTACTGTTTTTGAGTGAGTATCGGAATTATCTCATGAGTGGCTGCAAAGGATTATTAGTTTTTACGAGCGGCTGAAAGCCGCGAGTGAAAAATTACATTCCTTTGCAGCCACGAATATAATAAAAAGAATACCTACTGTTTTTGAGTGAGTATCGGAATTATCTCATTCGTGGCTGCAAATAAATTTAATTTTTCACTCGCAGCTTCCAGCCGCTCGTGAAAACTAACATTCCTTTGCAGCCACTCATGCGATAATTCCGATACTCACTCAAAAACAGTAGGTATTCTCTATATATTCTATCACACTGACTGGGTACAAACATTCTATTCAGTGTGATATCCATCCGGCCATGACTAGCTTAATAAGTTCTAGTGATGGTTAGTGGTTACAGTATTGCAGTCGTGGACTAGTCACAATCCACGGGTGGGTAATAATTCTGCGGACGCAATAATTTTAGAATTAAAAACAAATTATAGGAGTAGTAGTCAAAAATTTAATTAATGAAGCACCGGCTTCATTATTTATTTATTTATTTATGTATTTATTTATTTATTTATTTATTTATTTATTTATTTATTTATTTATTGGTGTTTAAGGCCACATACTTATGCACACTGACTAATCGTGACCGTGACTGTTTTACGGGTGGAGGAAGCCGGAGTACCCGGAGAGAACCACCGAGCATCGACGAGCAACTGTCAGCTCCTCAACATTCTAACTCTGTTAAAGCTCCGCTCAAGCAGAGTAACAGCGGTTGAAGACGTGCACCATCGACGTGCAGCTCACCTTAGTACACGGCGTCGTCGTGCCCCCGTGTAGGCAACTGTGATAAAGTGCCTTGCCTAAGGACACAAATCGGGTCGTCCCGGACGGAGATCAAAGTCGAGACCTGTAGCGTAGAGGTCCAACAGTCTACCACTGAGCCACCGCGCTCCCTCCGGTACTTCATTAATGAAAATTTTCCTGATGGTGATTTTCGTTCGTCCTTTCCTTCGTTTTTGTGTTCGTTCCTTCGTTAGTTGGTCAGCACCTTAACCGAGAAGGGGGTCATGTTAGTAGGTAACAAAGGCCGATTTAGAGACAGGTGTACATGTACGTGTACATGTACACGTACATCGATGTACACCTCCATAGGATTTAGTGTTAAAATCGTTTACAGGTACACGATTTTAACGTTTTTTAGGGTGTCTTAGAATCGGCTTTGCCTATTCAAAGACCACTGATTGTATCCAAGAGTGAAAAAAAAAACGCATGAAATTTTACGTATGTGTACATGTACCGTTTACCAGGTTTATACCATTATACTATTATACTACTAATCAAGAACTGGCGAAGAGAGACCGGTTCTCGTTAGATCACCGAAGTTAAGCAACGTCGAGCCCGGTTAATCCTTGGATGGGTGACCACTGAGCGATTGATTCGGGTGCTTCCCGTAGTAGGGGCTGTTGTGGAATGAGCGAAGTTTGAGTATGTGACTTTGCGACGCTGAATCTCGTGCCAGCTGGGGACGTTGGGAATGTTCTCCTGTGCTACGCAATCCTCACCGTGCATATGTGTAAAATAGGGACCCGTTGAGGCGCTTGCCTGAGTTCCCGCCGTCTGTGGAACACAGCCAGTATGCTCCGTTGAGTTGAGCTGAGAATGTAATGGAGTGATCAAAGGGTGTGTTCGCCTTTGATACGGGGTAATAATAATAATAATAACACTTTGGCCAGCCGCTGATTTGTCGCGGTTCTCGGACGAGAAGGCCTTCGTTACCCCTGTACTCCCAACTGCCTCCCTATTCCCATGCTTCTCCTCTCCTCCCAACACTCGTAGACGAACTGCTTAGTGACATCCCTTGCCCCATTTTTCCCAATCTCTCCGATTAGCATACTAACCCTCTCCTTTGAGTCTTCCCCTAACCACATGTCCTTCATTTTCCCATCCCACTCCCCCCTTTATACTCCCAGTGAATCTTATTCTTTTCGACTGGTACTTTGGGCATTCTAGAAGAAAGTGTTCCAGGGTCTCCGCCATGCCCAAATTACACATCTGGCACTCCCTTTCACTGTCCTTCCCATTTTTCCCCTCAGCTCCAGGGATCGCGACCTCATCTTGAACAGCAGTGACCCCCCAAAGGTGCCATCAAGGTACTCTTCAAAGCCTGGCTTCTCTTTATCACGCAGGCCACCCAAAGACCTCTTTGATTTGACCCTCTCTCGCCAATTACGGTTACAATCCTCCATGGCCCTTTCTCTGACGATTTTTTTACCCTGGCTGGCCCCAACGTCCAGGTCCGAGATCTCCAATGAGTAGTTCTCTACTAGCTCCCTCACTTGGACCATCCACCCCGTCTTTATATTTGAGTTGAAAATTCTCAGGAACATTACTTTGCACCATAACAATAATGGGGTAATAATGTAAGTCAGAGAGCACTGCGGTGGATTCTAGACGTTAACATTGCATGATTGCGTTGCTACCCCAATCAGTCATCTTCGCGATGGTCTTGGGAAAGCTGCGTCATCAGGACCAGAATTATGAATTTCTGCCAGCCTTGAAATGCACTAGATCAAGCATCTGTAGCTATGTTCATCAAAACCTTTGGTAATAATGTGTATGCATGCACATTTGGGTTCTCTAAACTTTGGGGCTATAGTTTCTGGCACAATGAGCAGGATACTCGCTAGGAGATTTCATGCTATTGGTGCTTGTCTAATTATATGCATCTATTTATTTATTGGTTATTGGTGTTTAAGGCCACATATTTCTGCACAATGACTAATCGTGACTGGGGCTGTCACGATTAATCGATTGTTGATCGGTCACGGCGAAATCGATTAGTATTTTTCGTTGTCGAATAATCGGTAAATTATATCCCGTTTAATAATTAAAAGAAAATATGTTGAAAAAACTATTGTTTCTAAAGGTAAAGAGTTAAGAACATCGATGTTAAACCCCAAGAAGGTATTGGAAGCATTTGTCTTTCAGGTACATTCATCAAAGCTTTGATGTTCTGAATCTTTGAACCGTCAGTGTAATAATCAAGGCCGGTCGGCAGTTGCGCACTTCGCAACTCCCGACCGGTTTTGATTATTACACTGACGGTTCAAAGGTTCAGAACATCAAAGCTTTGAATGTACCTAAAAGAGGATCGTCTTCGTTGTTTACTTGAGGTAGGTCAGCTGACTTCAACTTCATTTTTGTCGACTTCAAAGAGAAGGAAATGGGGGTCATCTAGGTACGACCAATCGATTATCCTCGATTATTTGCGACGATAAATCGATTCCTAAATTAAAAATCGTGACAGCCGTAATCGTGACCACAACATGGAGATAAAAGTCAAGTTTACTTAATTGTTTATACACGTGTTGCCCATTTGAGAGGACTTCCACCCCAAGCATTGGTGACTGAATCCTGAGAAGGCATACCTTGATGATGCAGCTAGAATATTTCTCCTGTCGGACATGAATCATGGCGGTATGAAAACTTGGTTTAAACCCTCCCTCCTTCCCTCCCTAATCGGTCATCATCGCGACAACCTTAAACACCTAATAAACAAGCATAAATCTCCATCTTATTCATACACCCATATGACGAAACCATCATCTCCAAGGGAAGTGTCATGTGATGTTTTAAAAATCTTGGTCTCGAACTGCGTTAATTACAAATACTGGAAATTATTGAACTGGCAGAATACGGAAATTGGCTCTTCTTTCTCGAAGAATTTTAGCGTTCATTTTTATTGATCAGTTTGTGTGGCCTACGTGTTATTGCCACAGTAAACAATTTGTATTTTGACGATATTGTCTTTTTTCCATCATGGTCATTAATTGATGAGTGTAGTAAAATTAATTTGTCTTTCATCTCAGTAATCTATGTTGCGATATTGTTAACAGACGGAAGCACTGAGTACTTGAATACCAACGTTCCACTGGTGTTATCTCCGGCACTATTCAAATAATACAGCCATAAAATAGTGTGGGCTATTATTACGGGTGATGCCGTTTTTACGTGTCAACAATAAGGTCAATATATATCATTTTGGAATACAAAGAAGTATATCATATAATGACGAGTACTTTAAACATTTACGTCAACGCAATGTTCCAAACACTCTAATCACGCGTGACAGTTAGACGAACTATTCGAGCAACGTTGTACACCAATAATTAATTTTTTGAGGGCGTTGCCGTTCATCGTCGATTGAGTTAACCCTTTGAACCCTAGCGGTCGCTTTTCCGTCCAGGAACATGATACGCTATAACGTTACTAAATAGGATGGCTCTTCAGGAAACATGCCCAGAGGCTGCACGTTGAAAATATTGATTGGTCTACCCCAAATAATGAATATGGACTCTTCTAATTGTTGCCATTGAACTGTCATGGGAGATACCACCAGAGTTCAAAGGGTTAACTAGTAGAGTGCTGAATGGATATCTAAATTAGTTTGCATGCCTTTGACTTGTTAAAAAGTAGGGGGGAGTGTTACATGTGTACTTAGGAGTAATTTACGTCGATGGTGGGAGCGCGGTGGCTCGGTGGTAGACTGTTGGACTTCTATGCAGGAGGTCCCGAGTTCGACCCCGTCCGGGACGACCCGCGTTGTGTCCTTGGGCAAGGCGCTTTATCCCGGCTGCCTTAATGAGGGCACGATGACGCCGTGCATTAAGGCGTACTGCACGTCGATGGTGCACATGTCTTCAATCGCTGTAACCCTGCTTGAGACGAGCTTGAACAGAGTTAGAATGTTGAGGAGATGACAGTTGCTCGTCGATGCTCGGTGGTTCTCTCCGGGTACTTCGGCTTCCTCCACCCGTAAAACTGTCACCGTGTCACGATTAGCCATTGTGCATAAATATGTGACCTTAAACACAAATAAATAAATAAATAAATAAATAAATAAATAAATAAATAAATAAATAATACGTCGATGGAGCATCGGTTTTCAACCAATGCTGACCCTGCTTGTGTGGAGTTGGTACGCCGTGGAGTCTAACAGTTGCTTAACGCTGCTCGGCGGGTCTCTCGCGGTACTCTTGCTTCCTCCACTCCTCCACCCGTAAAACTGCTCAACGTGAGGTGACCCTGGCCGTCGAAAGTGTCGTTTCATCCTAATAAATAGTAAATCAATAATCAGGTACCCTCCCATAGAGTGTAACAAGGCAAATAATTTCACTTCAGATATAATAAGACGCACACCCACAAAATTTGAAGGCCGTTCGGTTGGAGCACCTATATTTCCAAAATAAAGTCCAAATATTGATTTGTATCAGTCCACCAGTTAAATGAGTGACAATCCTGTCGTCATTAGCGACGCTATTGAGAGACGGTAATGACTGTTTGAGTGCTGGTCACTGAAGGAGGTATTGTAACGGTCTATGTCGTCAGCCAGCCGGGGGAAACTGTCATTACTTCATCACAAGCTGAGAAGTGTTTCGATTCTGTGGACCTAAATAGTTGTGTTTCTGTGAGACGTTACTCTGTCTGTCATTGTACCTGATTTATTTGGTGGTGTCGATCCATTTTTTTCAGTCCATTTTTGATTCGCCTTGTGTTTGCTAGACATTCATGTTGTTGCCTGAGATGATGCACGATTTCACAGTTAGCGTTTCATCAATAAATATTTAAGAAGTCCCTAGACGCCATGCTCCTACTTACTATACTACGTGATGTTTTCTGCTACAGGTGCCATTCAGGTATCGTCTGTAATTTTATGGACAATACTACGCTTCCTTGTCGTGGACGTGTTTCTGTACACGACAACCCACACAGGCGAACCGCATTCTTTGGAACTTATTACTTGTTTAGTTCCATGTCGGCCCAGATATCAACTCGGGGTAACATTCTATCAGCCTGAGACCGAAAGACGAAGGCTGATGTGAACTTACCGAGAGCTGATATCTTGAACGATATTGAAACTTACCAAGTAATAACCACTTTATTTATTAAACCTTTACCTAACGCGAGAAGCAGACGACACTTGCAAATAGAATCCTTGAATAACTATTTTTTTTCATTTTTACGTCAAAACCATAGCTTATGACCCCTCATTGGAACGAGCTCAACGAGCTCGTTCCACTGATGGGTCATACGCTATGTTTTTGTAGACAAAAAATGAAAACAAATAATAAAAATTGAATGGTGATTTTTGTGAATAGCGCTGGCCGGTTTTGGCCGTACCCACTAGGTAAAGGGTTAAACCTAAACAACTAATTACAAAATGCTCCAATAAGACTAACATTCTCGCCCTCTGACTGGATTCTAACATTATTGCGTCAGTGGAAATATTGCCCACTTGTGAAAAGTGGCCAGTCCACGGCGGTCGTACTTTATCTCCATTTTATTACACGCCTGTTCTAAGTAATCCCGATCTACAGCAACACTAACCATGCAGAAATGAAAATCTGTTCCGCACATATGTGCGGAACGGAAGTCGTTGACGGACTACTTTTAAATAGAAGCGAAATTTATCTGGAATTGTCGACAAATCGTGCAATGCAATTACAATCTGAATCGCGATCGATAGCTGACAATCGTCCCCTGAGTTCCAATCTGGGCACATAGAACACATTGGAACTCAGGGGACGAAAGATTAACACGGGTTACCCTCGTAAATTTCGTTGGCGAAAAAGTGTGTTCTTTTTGTTGATAGTTGTCAAATGAATTGCTGAGTGTCCTAATAATTGTTGTTTTTTTTTTTTTTTATAGACGTGAAGGCGTGTCATAAACACAGAACGACACACGCGTGTGAATACGTTAATCGATATGGCTCTTGTGCCATCGCGGAAGGATGGAACTCTAGGACTGCGGCCTCTCGTTTTATCCTTCCGCGCTGGCACTCGTGCCACATCGATCAACTCATTCACACGCGTATGTCGTTCTGTGTATATCTGATTCGAGTCATATGGGGTAAAATACAATCATAGCATCTTCTCGAAGGGGTGACTCTTCATAACCTATTTGAGAGCCAATGGATCCCATTATTTGTGAACTAATATGAGCCACTATGTATATTCGTGCAGACCATTTTTGGACCAAAGTGGATATGTGTGAAAAAGTTAGGTGTGTGACAATCTCTCAGGCCACTAGCAAAATTTTCTACGCAATTCGACGCCGTTGTGGCCGGAAACCAGTCTAGCCCTTGAATCGCCCATCGTTTACGTTTATATTTAGATTTACATTTTTAATATAACTATTTATTATATGCTTTTTTAAAAGATAGCGAGAAATTTTTAACCGATATAATTCTATATCTATCGTCATGATAGATATAAGGGAATATCCCTCTGTGGATTATTCGAAGCACGCAAGAAAATTAGAATGAAATTACTCCACCGGCGAACGTACTTTTTATATGTGAAATACAGGCAGCACCGGTAAATGTGTATTTTAGCTCGTCTCAAAGTAACAAAGTTAGTGTTGCGAATAGTCCAGAAAGGAAGTACAAGAAAATCCGACTCATCGATAGTGACAGTGACAGTGACAGTGATTGACAAATATGCTAAAAACAATTTGAACATTTGAAAAATCCTCCTTCGTCCTTCATTGAACATTTTGTGAACTGTGTCATGTTTGTGTGCATCTGCGCAGTGCACTTTTGTTCTTACTTTTGAATAAATGTGCCACCCATTGTTTTGGGGGGAATGTCATAAACCACTTCCACACTCGTTCATTGATTTTGTGTGCGTAACTGACAATATAGCCATTTTCTAAGGGGATTCATGTGGAACTATTTTGTTGTGTGGTAGTTTGATTTTGAAATCGGGGCCAATAAGTCAACGGGTTAGCTCCGGTGCTTCATTAACTAAAATTTTCCTGATGGTGGTTTTCGTTCGTCCTTTCGTTCGTTTTTGTGTTCGTTCCTTCGTTAGTTGCTCAGCACCTTAACCGAGAAGGGGTCATGTTGGCATCTGTTGGTTTCGGGTACTATTTCGACGGTTTGATGTAACAACTTGTACAGAATGCGTCCACATTTGTAAATGAATTAAACTTAAATTGTTTCGATATTTGAACTACTGCCTCTTTTTGCCATGTGCCACGTACATAACCCCGTAATTAGTTCCATAGAATATCGCCCAAATTCTTTATGCAAGCTGGGATTGAAGCATCCAACCTCAGTGTTTCAACGACAACACTGTTTTGAGACCCAATAATGATTCTTTCCAAAATGTTGGAATTGTTAGGGGCCCCTAAAAACGTGAAATTGTCGAGGGCCCTTAGAAGACGCCCTGGCCTCGTTGTATGGGCGATACGCCACTGAGTCAGTATAAGTCATATTTAATTAACAGAAGTTGAGACTAGTAGTTTTGTTTGAGGGTTGAATATTTTCGTTCATCTGTACATGAGATATTTTTCATTTCATCGATTCATTTTTACCCTTTTCCCGTCGTAGCGACCAAAACCGACCATCACTATTCACAAACAATTACCATTCAATTTTCATTTTTTGTCTCACAAACATAGCTTATAACCCTCATTGGAACGAGCTCGTTGAGCTCGTTCCAATGGGCGTCTTAAGCTACGGTTTTGACACAAAAAATATAAAATGTTAGTTATTCAAGAATTTTCTCTCAAGTGTCGTCTGCCTTTCGTGTTATAAAGGGTTAAATACGAAGCTTTAAATCTTTGGATACTGCTTTTGTGCTGTAAAATAATTTCCTGCTTAAAAGGGATAAGATGAAATAAATTAGAACTGATATGGATTCTAATCCCTAACTGCAAATCTTCTACGCGAAATGACACTTCGTGTCAGGTGCATCATTTGAGTCTGACACCACTGCCTTAAATGTAAGAAAGTGGAACAGATCAGAACAGCATGATAATTAATTAACGTATTTCCTCGCTAATCAGAAAAAAAGCCTCCAATGATATTCCGAAAATCGGCCAGTGAAATTGTCTTCATTTTTCTTCCAAATCATTCAAGCTATTTCACGAGCCTATCCATATTGTTCCTTGAAAGGGCATTCATGAGCAACGAGTCGGAAGAAAATAACAAACCGATTTTTTATATATTTAGATCAGAGCATCAAAATAATTGGTAGCTTTTTCTCAAGTCATAGTCGCACACGGCTTTCCTTCATATCTCATATCACATCTCAAGGCGACGTGCCTACAATATGATGATATGTGAATCTGTGATGATAACTGGGCTTTACCTGGCATGATGTTGATGAATAGCATTGTTACATGTATATAGCAAAATGTTTCATTCCCATAAGTTCATTGTGCACTTTAGCATCGTTACTGCGCTAAAGACGTTATGCGGTATGGGAGTGTCAGTGTATGGTATAAAAGGTAAAAATAGATCAAGGCCTCACCTGACATAATTATACAAATTCCTTACTATTCCCAGCAGGATCACTTTTGGACTAAAAGTACACTATCAATGATATGATTGGTCATACGGTGAGTCAAAATTAACACTTGGTTGCCGAAAGCGACTATTGTCACCTATTTTATTATTATATGTAAGTCCTGGTACGTGCAGATTAAACATACCATCTGATCATATGTTGGAAAGTCAGAGAGCGCTTTCCAACAATTAATCAGGTGATAGAGTTTCTAGTATGTCATAAATTTTACTAAGCTTCCTCACATACAGGAGTACATACAGGTCCTCCATATATAGCTAAAATGGGCGTGGCAGTAACAGGGTTAATCCACTACCGTTGAATAGAATATCGTGGGTTTCATGGTTATGTGTGGTGGTATAGTTCACGTATGTTTTTATATTACTCCTTATAACAAATGTACTATCGGAAAATGTTTTTGAAGAGTCGGCACGCAAAACACCTGATGTGTAGGTTTTATGTATAACTGAGCGGCGAAGACATTCATTCGCGAAGATTACCATGGTGGCATTCTTTTTTTCTTTTTTTTCTTGGTATCCTATGGAAATATCATCTGTGATTGGTTACAAAGTTTATTAGAAAACTATTTCGTCTGATTTATTTTGGCACGACATGCGACCAAAGTCAACAGCACGGCACAGGTGGGCGACTATAGTCAAAATTTTAGTTTAAACAATATTTATTCAATAAGTATGTTATGTGTTACAGGGTTGAAGACCAAGAAAGGTAACAGTATATATAGTGAACATCAAAAATATAACATATACTAACAAAAGACCATATTAGTATGTAAAGGGGAATCTGACAGAAAGCTAGGAGCTTATGTTGGTCATCTCCCGGGGTCATTCATTAATTTACACAAAAAGGTGGAATAGTATAGTAGATGGTCTCATATATCGCGGCATGGAACCCATGGCTTGTGGTCGATCACCAACTTCATCACCAGCCGCGTGCCAAGGCGGGGCTCCGCATCAATGCACACAGTGAGGGCTGCCTATAGGCCCCAAGAGTGTAGACAGTGGAGCAAATACCCGAGAGATTATTCAGATTTGATTTGTCAGCATCGTAGTCGACACAAGTAGATAACCGCGAGTGCACGGATACGACACACCGGCCGGGGACAAAACCAGTGAGAATGTTGGTGGTAATTCTGGTCATAGAAACGTAGGCATAGAGAGTCAAACTAATAGGCTTCGATACATGATATTGTTTAAACCTTGCATGTGAATGGAGGAAAAGGTGAAACGAAAGTACAAGGAAGAGGAGCAATGGAAAACAGGGGATGCCAGCTTAAGAGCACAATACACTGCCTTCACATTCAAGACACTCGAAAGTAAGCAGAAGAAGCACAGTTAGTTAGCAATGAGACGGACGTAGACTTCATCGTGATCCATGCGAATAAAACGGAAAGGAGAGTAGGATTATTGGAATGGAGGTAAATTCGTCATATACATGTAGTAGCAATTGTCTGTGGTCATTTGACCCGCAGCAGTCAGTAGAAACACCCACTTGACAAAATGAAGTCATGCACCACTTCAAAAACAAGATGGTTTTCCTGACTATTCAAGAATTCAGATCCAAAAAGAAGTGTTGATACGTTTGCAGTAAACGGAAGAAGTTTGATAGTACTATTACGGACAGTTGAGTACATTGGACAATGTAGGAAGAAATACTCTGGTGTCTCGCACATCCCGCACTGACAAAAAGGGGTAGGTGACAGATGATTGTCGTATAAATGAGAATTAAGGTTACTACAATGTAATCGCAACCTGCAGTGATATATTTGGGCTGCGTGTGATTTCGCGCCACTGTAAAACACAGGTGGTCGCTGATTCCCAACATTTAGGAAAGTCTTAAAATTGAACAGTGATGAATTCTCGCGGACAAATAAAGGCAGTTTGTTCCATTGGTCAGTGACGCTCGGAATAAAAGACGATTGATACAACTGAGTCCGACAGAAAGGAACTCTGTGGTTATGACTTGACCGGAGATTGAGCGATAGATTTGACGATGAGACGATCGGGGAACTGTATTGGCAATGTATGAGGGCGACATGCGCTGATGCATTTTGAAGTACTGTAACAGCTTGTGTTTGCGACGTCTGTCTTGTAGAGAGTCCCAATGTGTTGAATAAAGCAAAGACTTACTACAACTGACAGTTGCCCCGGTAACGAGCCTAGCGGCTGCGATCTGTATTTTCTCTAGATCGGAGACTTGAACTGCTGAACAATTATCCCAGAAACCATCAGCGTATTCGAGAAGAGGCCTAACGAAGGCAAAGTATATTTTTTCTAGGACGCTACGGTCGGGATTGAATTTCTGCTTCCTCAGTTGGTCTAAGCGAGACCAGGCTTTAGAGCAGATATGATCAATGTGGTCGTTCCATGAACATGTGCTATTTAATATAACTCCTACATGTTTATGATTATTGACTTCGGATATTCGCGAATCACCTAAGAATAGAGGTGGATGGGCAGTAGGATTCCATTTACGTGATATAAGCATACTCTCTGTTTTACTGGGATTAAACTCAACCAGCCATGTCTTAGCCCAACGTTCTATTGTGGCAAGGTCATGGTAGATTAATCTCGAAGCTTGCTCTGGATTCTCTACAATTAGATATAGGGAAGTATCGTCTGAAAATAGGCGTGTCCTACTGAGTAAGTTTTCGGTTATATCATTAATATATATAAGGAACAATAAAGGTCCAAGTATCGAACCTTGTGGAACACCAGCATTAATGGTTCTCCATGTAGATGCGTCCGATCCCAGTATAACTCGCTGCGACCTATCCGAAAGGGACGATTTCAAGAACAACAAAAGTTCACCCGAGACACCAATTTTCACCAGCTTCTGAATAAGACCAACATGCCATATCTTGCCGAAAGCCTTACTGACATCACAGAAGACCACTCTAAGTTCTTTGCCTTCATCGAGAGCTCGACAGAATTCATCATATATGTCAGTCCAGATGGTGTCAGTGAATTAGAATTGGAATCACACAGTCTAACTATGTCGTAGAATCAAGATGACAGCAATAGGGATGTAACACTGATTACCATTCCGACTGTTGTCAATTGCCACACCCACCTACCATTAAATAATTACCGCCACATGAATGAAAGTATTGGAAACAAATTTATTATATGCTAGCCTGTGGATTATTGCAAATTATATAAAGATATTTCTCGATATCCATCGACTCGATAGATATCGAGGAATACCCCTCAGTAGCTTCCTAAATTACGTCACGCTATGCCGCATCACGTCGACTTGAAGGAACGCTTAGCTGATCTTTGTTATGGCTTTAAAACGTACGAATTCGGGATCGAATTGGGCTGAATATTGTGCCATAAAATGCCTCGTAGCGGCATGAAATACTCTGACGCCGATGGGGATCGAACCACTGCCTTGACGAGAATACATTCCTGCAGCACTAGAGTCTTTCATCCCCATCGGCGTCAGAGTCTTACATCCTAAAAAATGCATAACAGAAGTGCCGAATTCTGTATTCTATACCTCAAGCAGGAAATGTGAAAAAGAGATTGATTCTCACCGATTTCATCTGCATTACATGGTATAATTCATTGTAAACAACTAATGCTGGGGGATACCGAATAATTTCGTGTGGGCTGTGCTAGTTCCATGGACGTTCGACCTGCTAGCATGCCTTTAATGGGGCTTGTCGATAGCCAAGTGGTCTATGGCGCTGGTCCAGTTTCGCTAGGCGATTGGAGCCGCAGAAATGTACTCTCGTCAAGGCAGTGGTTCGATCCCCATCGGCGTCAGAGTCTTTCATCCTAAAAAATGCATAACAGAAGTGCCGAATTCTGTATTCTATACCTCAAGCAGGAAATTTGAAAAAGAGATTGATTCGCACTGATTTCATCTGCATCACATAGTATAATTCATTGTAAATACATAATATATATATATAAAACATTATCCCCTTCTGAAAATAAAAACATTCGGTGAGATCCCTATAACGATTTTAAAATTATTACCCTTTATTCTAAAATATATTTTTTAGTCAAATTCCTGAAAAATAGTAAGGGCTGAAATTTTTGTTTCCCGGAATATTCCGCGAAAAAAAAAAAAATTATTATATTACCCCAATTGCAACCAGAGTTTACCGTGTCAAACCAAACAAAGGGGTGTGTTCTCAAAACATCGAAAAACTAACGTTCACACCTCAGTAACTTTGTTTTGATAGTGTCAGATTATAGTTTATACCTAATTAGTGGTCACTCGTGGGATGTTTCTGCGTTCAGAGATCAATCAGAGATACAGTCGCTTCCGTCTGTCGTGATTCATACGCAAATAAAGTTGTTCGGGTCGCAAAGGATATCAGTGCCACAAAACGCTTCTAGAATCCAAGATAATGAATAAATGGTAGAGCTAAACGAGCAACGAATCCTTAACAGAAAATCTAAACGAACAAAAAGCGGAAGACGCGTGAATAGCTAGCTATCATAATTAAAATGGAATCGTTCAAAATTACTACAATTGAGACAAAAGTCAGTGAGGTTCATATCGCCAGTCAAAAAACCTTAAGGGCTGTGTCAGTGAGGATTGCCTCACTGCTAAACGCGTTATGCATTACCACCACGCGCTGGGAAGGGACACATTGAGGCACGGTGGCGTTGTGTACTAAGGCGTACTGCACGTCGATGGTGCACTTGTTCGCAAGTTTGTTGCTATTTTTCCCTTCCTCGCCGTTGCTCGGTGGTTCTCTCCGGGTACTCCCGTCAAACTGTCCGACGCGAGGTGATTCTGTTGAAAGTGTCGCTAAACCCTAATAAATAAATAAATCTCTATGTTCTATGAATAAAACAGGTTAAGTTTGTGGTTAATTAGCTGATAGTCGTTCGGAGACCCTTCCCGCAAAATACCCACTCCTAATTAGATAAGGACTATAACCTTAAGCCTATTGTTCTCTTGTGTAAACACACTGGTACAGATTTTAATTTTTTCGTCGGTTTGAGAAAGGAAACACTTCTGTTTTTGATGGTGTATACCTAGGGCTGCACGGTATATCGATAAACCGATATATACCGGTATTCAAACCAATATCGATTGAATACCGGTGAAATTACAAAAATATCGGTTTATCGTCATTATTTATTTACCAACATTTTAATTTTCAATATGTCTTGAGTTTTTTTAACTGTAGCTCCGAATGAATAATATTATCCCTTTGCCCAAGGAATCGTCTGCATGTACCCACGTAATATACAAATTCGGCAGTTGCAGAAATAATTTTCAAAAGTTTCAACAAAACTATACCAAGTGATATATAATAATTTTCAAAAGTTTCAACAAAACTATATCAAGTGACCCCTCATTGGAACGAGCTCGCTCCAATGAGGGTTCACATGATATTGTTTTGTAGAAATTTTTGGAAAAATAATTTTTAAAATAATGAATTTTGGTATCGAGTGCGTTGGGTAATGATTTTTCGAACCGCATCATCAAGACATGCTAATTCGTTCCGATTGTGGTACTTATGTTCAAATATCTGAACAGTTTTCGATATACCGGTATACCGCGGTATTTTTTTGAATACCGATACCGGTATTCAGTTTTGAATATCGTGCAGCCCTATGTACACCTATTGGATCAATGGATATAATTAACACCTGATTTATCAGTAAAGAGTCAAAGACGTAATTTCGAAGTGACAAAAATGACTTTTAATTGTTTAATTTCGACAACAAGTAACAGCTAAATTTGTGTAGAATATCAACAAAATAGTTCAACCAAAATATTTATCACACACCTATTAATAATAAAACTTAAGTTGTATCGTACATGTGGTGATACAAAACACGTTCAATTTCGTTTCCAACGTAAACATAGATGGGACCCGTCTAAATAAAACACGTCACCATTGGTCGAATGCACCGGAGTCGATATCGCTTGGAAATTTCAAGTTCCTCATTTAGATTTGTTTATCCGGGATATTTAAACAATCAGATTCAAGTAAAAAAAAATCGAAATAAAAATAACATTCTGACTGCTTGTTCCTTGACAAGTACTTTTCACAACTGGTTATATAATGATGGGAGTGTGCTAAACTTATTGGCTATTTAAAAAGTGTTTGTTGTGTTATTCCCTGCAGTTCAGTCAATATTTGAAGTTCGATCATCGTGACCGGGACACTGATCGGCGTCAATTGGTTTCGACCAATTGAATTCCGTAAACCTTAAAAAGCAAATTAGGGTTGGTACCCCACCACCTAACAGTGATATCTCTTTGACAACAAAGGAAACATGGAAATTCTCCAATAGAAAAGTGATTTTAGTTCAATTTTCGTGTAGACTGGTTGTTACATGGGAGGTGTGTGATAAATACAGAACCGCACATACGTTTCAATCGGTTAAAATGGGTTAAATATTATCGCACTCGATTGTTTTGCCCCAGGATATCACTCGAACCTTCGGCTCTCGTGATATTCTGATCCAAAGCAATCTCGTGCGATAATTCTGAACCCATTCAAACGTATGAGTGGTTCTGAATATTTAGTGAACATTCATCTAAGGCCAGTTACCAAGCCAATAATTTTTAAAGTAAAAGATGTCTCGATAGTTTTAAAAATGAAAAATGCATTGTATGTTTCGTTTCAGTGTAAAAAATGCCCTAAGCAAACCCCACCCAGTGCTTAAGAATAAGTGTAAACTTGATTATAATGCACAGTGGATTGAGAATAATTTGCTTTTAATTTAGACATCCAGATAGAGTGGGTAAATGGAATATTGGATACAATAAAAAACTCGTGCTGAAAGTAACTGTAAAATTGAACTTCCGTTGTTAGTTCCAAATCATTTAACGTCAGAAAAGAAAAACTCGTATTTAGAAGGAAATTTACTTTCTGTTACTTGGAAGGATGTGGTAATCAGTTCTGCTGTAATTATACATGTTTGTTATTGCTTGACCAAAGAGACTAGTATCACTCACTGATTCTCTTCGCGTACATTGGAAAGGATAGCTTTCTGTGTGTTTTGTAAAACAAAAATTGAAGGTAACTTACAATCTTCTTTGGCCATTTTAAAAGTCATTTATGGAATTTTTAGTAACTTTCCTTAGATAGATGCATTATTATAATTTTGGTTGATATGTTTCCCAGGATTTTATAATTGGGTATTGCGCGGTCATGATATAGTCAAATGTCCTAAAAGTGATCACGAATAAATAATAATAATAATAATAATAATAATAATAATAATAATAATAATAATAATAATAATAATATACTTGGATATTATTGCTTTCTTATTTGCTCGAAGCCCAGTTTAAACTTCAAATTTTGTCTTAATAGCATTAAATTTAGTTAGAGATTTAGGAAAATATATACAAACTTTTACTCCTCTCTCATCACCTGATTTTAACTTAATCACAGTTACTTTCTTCGCTTTAAATTGGCCTTTCTTATTTGGGCAGATTTTGGGCAGTACAGTCCTTATTGTGTAAGAGTCTTTAAAGTCGTATTTAGCATATGTGAACACCGTGAACATAGCCCAAGTATAAAGCAAGGGTTACCTATTTGTTTATACTTATCCTTTCAAGGTTAGATGATTCCTACCCAGTAGATGGTTACCATGTTATATTATACCAGTAAACAAAACGTGCCTAGAATCCTAAACACGCACTGCCCTGCCCCTCTGGGTTCTAACTGAGAGACCTTATATAGTATGTACCGTATGAGTATTCTACTCGAATGAGATCGAATTTGTTATAATCATAAAGATGCACATACGGGAACATAAAGGGATAATACCAACAAATACCAAATAAAGTAAATAAAATTAAAGAATCCTATTGGATGATAATAAGTACACAGGACGACACACGCGTGTGAATGGGTTAATCGATATGGCAGGAGTGCAGCACTGAAGGATAGATTGAGAGGCCGCAGGCATCGAATCTTATCCTTCCGCGATGGCACAAGTGCCATATTGATTAACCCATTCACACACGCGTTTCGTTCTGTTTTTATAACACGTCTTCACGTCTGTAAAAAAAAACAATTACTAGAAGGACATTCAGCAATTCATTTGACAACTATCAACAAAAACAACACATTTTATCACCAACCAAATTTGCGAGGGGAACCCGTAGTACTATTTCGTCCCTGAATTCCAATGTGTCATATGTGCCTACTGGCATATAGAACACACTGAAATTCAGGAGACGATTTTTAGCTATCGCCAGCTATTCAATTTGTAATTGCGGTGCACGATTTGTAGAGAATCCCATTGAAATGTCGCAACTTCATAAACATAGTCCGTCAACGATTTTCATTTTCCGCATGGTTCAGTGTTGTTGTAGATGGGGATATCATAGAACGGGCGTGTAATTAAGACTGGGGAGGGCTAGTTGGAATGTGTTTTAGAAATAGGTGAATAAACGAAACAAAGGAAGTCCTTCACAGAGTAGTGAAGTGGAGGATGCATACATAGATGATTCAGATCAAATCGTGTCAGAGTTTGTCGCCAATCACTGTGAAATGTGAATGATAAGCGATGAGGCGTCGGGAATCCCCGAAATTTACTAAAGAGTTATCGAACTTAGTACGCAGCGAAACAAAAGTAGAGCATGTTCGAAAAGTGTTGCAGTAAAGAAAAGAAAAGCAGGAGGGACAGATGAAATTTATAACCAGTTTCTGGAATAAGGGTGAAGGAACTACATGGATACCTAAAGCCACAATTATTCCAGGAGCCAATACTTTAAAACTCTTACAATTGTATTTTCTAGAATTGTATTTTTTTACCTACTAATATAACAGACAAAAAAGAATCATTAGCGTTTTAAAAGATCTGGTAATTTGCCAACTGATTTAAAATCATAACTAGAAAATACAATTCTAGATAATACAATGGTAAGTGTTTTATAGTATTGGCCCCTAATCATAGAAAAAGAAGAGATTCTTAAAGATGGGGGTTGAAGACATATTAACATTTACACACAAAAACGGGATATAGAGGATATGGAATGAGTGTTTTTCTCATATAATATTTGTGAAACGAGTCTAAGAATTTTCCGTTTTGGCGAGCCTCTGGCGAGCCCAAACGGAAAATTCGGACGAGTTTCATAAATATTATATGGAAAAACACTCATTTCATATTTTATTTATCATATGACACACACACGCACAAATTAGCCACTTAGTCGGACTTTTTAACCCATCACCCGACTTGAGTTGCAGAAGCCACTTGGAAAAAAACATCCTCGTATAACTAAAAATTTTCATTTTTTGCTTCCAAAACATAGGTTATGACCCCCTCATTGGAACGAGCTCGTTGAGCTCGTTCCAATGAGGGGGTCATAACCTATGTTTTGGAAGTAAAAAGTGAAAATATAAAAAAAAATTAATGGCGTTTTTCCTGTAGGTAAAAGATTAATACAATATAACCCACCCTAAATAGGACAGATAACGTAAATTCTCCTTACTGAAATTATGCAAATGTCACCCAGTTGTATTTCGTCTAGCCAATCAAATTGTCCAGTTTTGAATTTGACCAATGAAAGCTCCAAACTCTAATTATGAAAATTATGAAAATGTGGCCCAATTTTATTTTGTTCAGCCAATCAAATTGTCTAGTTTTGAAATTGACCAATGAAATTGACGGAAGGCTTTGTTTATCACTGAATAGTATGAAAACAAAAATCAAATGTTTTAAAGTGAACAAAACGGACGAGTCATATGATAAAAAGAAATATTCGGTAATTAGCGGATGAGCACTGACGGTATCAACATTAGAATAGTTTCCTATAGAGTCCTATACAGGTGATTAGAGGATCTGATCGAAGTGAATAGTTCTTTGGTGGAAATCCAAAATGACTACAGAAATAGAAGGAGAGTGACATACCATCTTTCCATGATACTCTATGCGATATAATCAACGATAGGCAAAACGAAAAAGATATGTATGCCGCTTCTGGGTGTTAAAAAGGTATAGTATGGTGATTGGAGGGAGGGAATGTGGCGACAGCTTGTGGCCTTTGACCTGGAAGGCAAGTTTGATGGAATTTTGAAAGCGCGGTATAACGATGTACAACGTGAACTTAGTCTGGGTAACGCAACAACAGCACGCGTGCCTATGGAGATAGCCATCAAGCGGGGTTGTATCATTTTAACCTATCCTTTCTGCATTCTAAATCAAAGGTTTAGGAGATGAACTCCTGTGTAGCGATGAGGGGTGGTAGTCGCTGGGGACCTGAAGATCCCTGGCTGTTTTTCGCAGATGATATGGTACTTATGCCAGAAAGCGACCAGTTTTACTCACTGATTCTCTTCGTGTGAATTGGAAAGGAGATCCCATGGCTGTTTTTCGCAGATGATATGGTACTTATGCCAGAAGAACTAGCAAAAATGTGTTCACAATTATTGAGGAGATATGGGAACAAATGGTGACTACAACAGAATAAAAGCAAGAGCAAGGTAATATCTTGAGTAGAAACTAGAAGTCATGTGACTGTATTGTGCGCTATTTTGAAGTAATAGCGCGCTAAGTAAGTGCACCCGTTTTCTGGCCATACTACACTATTAGCGTAACTCCGTTCCTGTAGAAAAACAGCGGAACCAACTCTAAAAGTTTATACGAGAACAATGGAGATCATGAACATCATTCCAAAAGTCTTCTACCGTCCATATACACGTAATGACGTAATTTGATATTAGACTTTGACTGCATGTACGAAATGAAGAGAGTAGATTCCTACTTAATCGCAACGCCATATATTCTTCGCTCGAAAAGTATTTATAATTGTTAATATCAGCACCAGAAACTCTTGAAAACTTTCATCACATGGACTACCATGTGCATCCCGGAGTCCATGTGATGGAAGTTTGCAAGCGGTTGTTTTTGTGTTTTGTCCTCAGAAATTGTAAATACTGAGTGACAATTCCAACCCACAGCACAGCGATTTAGTAGTAATCCACCCCCCCCCACCCCACATACTGTAGTCTCAATATTTTCTTTCTGTTTGATCGGTTCGGTTCGTGTTCGTGATTTCACCCCCGACCTCGCTAATAGCGCATTGTATTTTGAACTGCACAGCGCAAACGCTCGTCTGTATTTTAGAGTGTCTTATTTTTCTGCAGTGAGAACCGCATTAACTAACGAGCATTTTCTGCGCTAATTATGACAGGACTTCTGGTTTTAACGGTATCTGTCGTAAAATGGGGTCTAGTCGAAGCAGAGAGGTGGGCGGTGGGGGCAACAAACTAACTGTTCAGTGTCTATGAGGCAGGTGACTATGGGTATTTGGGTGGTCAGTATAAACATCAATGGAAGAGGCATGTGCCGGAACCACATGATGAATGAGAAAACAATAAATTTAAACAGCACCAATAAGGATGTTGTGGAGACAACCATTTGAGAAAAGTATAACGTTTTATACGGAAATAATACCGCTGAAGTAATCTGTTTGAAGAATTTGGAAGCCCAGCAGAATGATGCAGGTCGATGGATAATATGATCGTGTCGTTGCAACAATGGAAGCAATCAGGGGTGAGCTTGGTGGGTGAGGATCACGGACAAGACAGACTTATCTTAACCCTTATATATCTGTTAAATCTCTCTGGCAGTCGATGGTGAAAATAAATGCGCCAGAATAATTGGATTTCCAATATCCAGATAGGGTGAATTGAGCAACAGGGGTAGTTAATAGAGAACTCGTTCCCTGAGCTCCAATGTGTTTTATGTGCCAGTAGACACATAGAACACATTGGAACACAGGGGACGGACTGTTAAACAGATATCTCTGACTTGAAAGGGGACTACCCAGAACATAAAACTCATCAGAGAGAAGAGAGGCAGGCAAGCAGACAGGCAGGCAGGCAGGCGGTATTTCGATGGCCTGCGTGATAAAGGGAGCACCGAGTTTGAGGAGTACCTTGATAGCACGTTTGGGAGACACCGTTGTTAAAACTAAAGTCGAAGTCACCGACGTTTAGGGAAAGATTGGAAAAGACAGCAAAAAAAAAGAGTACGAAATGAGGAATTTGGAAGAAAGGGAGTTCCTGAAACATTTTCGATCTGAATGTCAAAAATGCCAGTCTGTCCAAACAAGAGTTACTGGGATTGCAGGTTGGAGTGGAATGAGACAATGAAGAATATACAGTTAGTAGGTGACATAAAGGAGATGGTTAGTATGCTTATTGGTGAGACTGGGAAGGGGGTACGGAACATCATAAACGGGTTAGGTTTCGAATTTTGGGAGGATAGAGGAGGTGCGTGAAGAGGCGTTATTTTGGATCATGAGGGAAACCAAAACCTTCCCATCTGAGAACTGCAACAAATGAGCAGCTGTCCGAAGTATTATTGTTATTAAGGTATCAATGAATCCGTATCGCCTATAGCATCTATCGGAATGTGAGTTGTCGTTCATTGACTAACTATTGCAAGTTGGCAATTGTGGTATGAAAACTCTATTGGACAGCATATTTTCAAATTTGTCCAAGTGGAGAAAACCTTGGGACCGCCTCCATCAACCCACCCAGCCGGTGTCGAGGTGTATTTCGGACCCGTGGAGTCTCCTCGCCGGAAACACATGTTCATGACAATCAACATAGGCTTGAACATTGCGCTTCGCACAAAGCGACGACATGACTTATGACAAGTTTGACGGTATAATTGTGACATTTAGTTAAGTTATGCATCAGTATGAATTTTTCATAAGCGCGACGACAACGCGATGCAATTGCATCAGTAAATTAACTAACAGTCGATAAGCAAAGAATTCCGAATACTAACCGGAAGTAAGTTATATTAGTTTCCATAGCCGAAAGAAGTTCAAGAAAGCGGGTGGAGATAATTTATTTATCGATAGAGCCTATAGGGAATTTACTGGCATCGAATATACTGTACAGTTGCAATGGATATCACTTGCCCCCGCCCCGACCCACCGCATTTTCGCCCATCTGAAGAGTGTTGTGGACCCGACACAGGTCAGAAATTGCAAGGAATACCAATCTGTAGATCTACGGATACTTCTGTGACTCACGAGCATCACTTACTGACCATCCCGTATTTCCTCAGCCGGATTTCATTCCCAAGTTAACACATTGCAGAAAATATTTGGTAATAGAACCAGTTTGTCACATAAATGGAACTAAGACGAGAATGAACACAACTATTCGTCAACTGTATATTAATAAACATTGAGTATGCATAGAACGGCGTTTGAGAAAGGTCCATCCTTCTCTCTCTCTCTCCCTCTCCACAGTTCAGTTTTAGATGAACTTTGAATGTTGGTTTCTGATCTCCCGCCGAGATTCGAACCCTCGGCAACGCCGCCTGGCAATCAGGACTCCAACACTTAACCCTTTACCCAACGCAGAAGATTTCAAGATTTATTATTTTAAATACCATTTTTTAATTTTTTTCAAAAAATTTCAACAAAACCATATCATGTGACCCCTCTTTGGAACGAGCTCGGCGATATGGTTTTGTTGAAATTTTTCGAAAAATATTATTTTTTCAGCTAATGAAATTGCATATTACGCGAGCGGATGCGGGCGATTAGTTGGGTAAAGGGTTAAACCACTAGACCATCGAACACCGTCAAAAAACAAAACGATGGATGGAATCTATTTTTAGTTGAAGTTATCATGATTACATGGTTCATCTTCCTTTCGGTAGCAGCGTGGAAGTGTGGATCGGAGAGACGGACGGGCGCGCAACCTAGATTTAAGATGCTGTCGGGTGCATAAAAGCAAGGGGAGTTTAAGTAAAAAAGAAAACGCTGATCAAATTCTACTCGTTTCGTGCAAAATAAATGAAATGGAAAAAAATAGGTCAAAATTTTCCAAGTCTCACAACTGTGAGAAAAGGGAAATCTTTTTACTTCAAAAGTAGTCAAATATTACTTCAAACGTAGTGACCTTGTTTTTTTACTTCAAACGTGGGCGATGGTTACTGCAAAAGTGGAGCCCTCATTTTACTTCAAAGGTGGGCGACGGTTACTACAAAAGTGGTAAGCTAATTAAAAAGTGGTCCATTTTGACTTCAAAAGTGGTGAGCTACTACAAAATGATCAGTTACTTCACAAGTGGGCGTAATAACGCACAGGAAATAACTCCGTATAAAATTATACTACTCAAAGTTTGCTAAGCACCACATATGTGACACATCATTGTGAAATTTGCTTGTGACATATTTGCGATATGTTTGGTGGATATGATTGAGGAATGTATTGAGATGGTCACCAGTGTTTACATTAGCTCTCTTGACAGACTTTTCGTGACAGTCATGGAAAGCATGTACCCCTTGATTTTCATGATGTTTTCGTGTACTTTCTACATGGTCATGACATGTGTAGGGTATTCAGTCTTCATTTCAACACAAACCCGTGTGATTTAATTATTGAATATGGCGAATGCAAATGTAAGAAGACATTTGTCTGAAGCAGAAATGTGACGGGCTGTTGGGATGGTTGAGCAAGGGGACCACACATCGTCAGGTTGGTGAAGCACTTGGTGTGCTCCATACGGCGATCACTAGAGCCTGAGCAAGCTTTCAGCAGTTTGGCACGCCAGTAAGACGGCATGGTGGTGGCAGAGACAGGGCAACATCTACAGTTGAAGACCTGTTTTTGATCATTCAGGCCCGTAGGAACCGCTTTACAATAGCAACCCAGCTCAGCATTGACGTTCAGAATGCATTCGGGGTAAATATTTCGACGCAGACTATCCGGGCAAGATTGCACGAATATGGTCTCCGATCGAGAAGACCATGTATTCGCATTCCGCTGTCCAAGAACCATCGGCAGACACGATATGAATGGGCCAAGGACCTTGTTGGGTGTACCAGAGAAGATTGGCGACCTGTTTTTTTTTACAGATGAGTCAAGGTACTTCCTCGACTAAACAGATAGTCGTTCTAGGGTATGGAGAAGTTCAGGAGAGCGATTCCATGCAGCCAACATTGCTGGAAATGACCGCTATGGTGGAGGGTCAATAATGGTCTGGTGCAGCATCAGTTGGGATGGACGTACATAGCTCTGTGTCCTTGACCGTGGTACATTGACAGCACTGCGATATATTGATGAGATCCTGGATGCCCAAGTCAGAGTGTATGCAGATGCAGTGGGTGATAGATTCATTCTGAGGGACGATAATGTCCGTCCTCGTGTTGCGTATGCTGTCCGGGAGTACCGACAGGGAGAGGGGACTGAGCGTATGGGCTGGCCAGCAAGATACCCTGACCTCAATCCAATCGAACATGTCTGGAATGAGTTGCAGTTTGCAATTTCAGCCCGTCCAGTCAAGTCAAGAAGTGTTCAGGAGCTTGGTGCCATGATGGTCCAAGAATGGAACAACATCCCACAAGTGACCACCAGGAACCTGATTGGGAGCATGAGAAGGCGTTGTCAAGCTGCAGTTAACAGTAATAGATCTCATACTCGATATTGAACCCATGCCAGTTCGCTCCGTCAACTTTTTGGCAAATTTGAAAAGTTTCCTCTTTTACTAATAATGTCCATTTTCCATGGTTATCGTATTCAAAAGCTAAAAGATAATGTCAAATACAAACAAAATTTTAATTTCTGTACTTAAATCATTAAAGATATAATTAAATAAAAAATATATACACTTTTCATAACAATATTTCAACTAAAACGTAAAACAGGTAGTTGGATATACTTGGTGTTGAGCAAACTTTGAGTAGTATATTTATATCCCGAGATATAACAGACAGCATTTGCAACCGAAATATTCTATTTTCTTGCCTCAAAACCACAGTTCTAACGAGTGGTCATCAGCTTTATTTTGAGGCAAAATATGAACAAAACGTGTTTGGAGACAGAGCCGAGGAAAGGAAATTCGCATGTCAGGGTTAAACCTGTGACGGGCCCCTTTCAAACGTTTCGGGATACTGATGCAGATGCCGAAGGCTCGAGCGATGATAGAAAATCTTGAAATCAGTTATTAAATGAAGACTTCGGGTGGCTTTTGGGACAAAAAATACGTTAATTTTTGGCCTTCAAAATGACGCTTTTAGCGGCATGTTTCAAATTTCCAAGTTCATCAGTGAGTATCCAGTGACCAAGAGTTATTTGTCTATTGACTGCACAATTCTTGAAGTGATAAGTTTATTACGCCATGTTGATTCAATAAGGTTATTACTTTAAAAATCATGCAGTCAAAAATTGTTGGTCAAGTGCAGAACTCCATTCATGACACAGCCAACCCTTTCAACTGTTGGCACAGGGGTCAGAGCCTTGGGGGGGGGGGGGGGGGGCTGGGCCAAACATGGCCTCAAAACCCGTATTTTATTTTTTTGGTTTGGTACGTCAATTGAATGGGCGTACCAAACCAAAATTAAAATACTGTCTTTCAAGGCCATGTTTGAACTATGGGGGGGGGGGGGGGTGCAGGTCTAACCCAAGAATCCTAGACCCCTGAGCCAAACTCGGGTCCCCAAACTTCTTGGCCCCGAGGTTACTCCCCACCCTTTCCCCAGTCCTTTTTGGTGATGGGGCAGGGGTTAAGGTCGCTCGAATTATATTGATGCAAAACTGTGGTCGCAAACGAGGTTTGTTACTTATATTGATCACTCTTCGATTGTGATCTGATCGCAGTATAAAAAACTTCAAGAGATCCGTATTGCATAAATAAAATACTGCAAAGTGAAGGATGAATAACAAAACCTAATATAAATAAAATAGTTCCGGAGATACAATGCTTTAAGCATTTTTTTTGACACATTAAAGCTGTGTTCTCAATATAGATTTTTATCGTACGTCTTTTATCGAACATCTTTTGTCGATCGAGTTTTGTCAAACTTTAAAAATCTGAAGGCCGTTCTCACTATAAACTTTTGCCGTACGATTTTACGGCTGGTCAGTCCGAGTTCTTTCAACAAATCGAAGTAGTCTTTCGATAAAATAAGTTGAAATCAAATACGTTTGGTTGTTTCGACAAAAAATAATATCAGTCAAAAATCGAAACAAAGTCATCCGTCTTGCGTGCTCTCACTATAGATTTTTGTAGAGCGACACCAACTTTGTCGGTTACTGGAAATAATCGTACGATAAAAATCTGTGGTGAGATCACGGCTTAAATTTGACACTCTCGTGGACAAAAGAGTCGACAGAAACAGAGCTTCGAGGGACACTTCTGTAATCACATCGTTGTAACACCACTGAATGTGAATAGGTAATTCAGAAGATTCTGATAATTTGCCGTCAAGAGATTTAATAAAAATAAACTCCTTATCTGTATATATTCCAAGGTGTGTGGAATTTACACTTCAAGATTTGTTACTTTTCAAAGGCGTGTATAGTATTTATTTATTTATTGGTGTTTAAGGTCATATACTTATGCACAATGGCTAATCGTGACCGTGACAGTTTTACGGGTGGAGGAAGCCGGAGCACCCGGAAAGAACCACCGAGCAACGACGAGCAGCTGCCAGCTCCCCAACATCGTAACTCCGCACTGCAACACAGGCAGGGTGAGATTGGTTGAAGACATGCGTACCATCGACGTGCAGTACGCCTTAGTACACGGCGTCATCGTGCCTCCATGTGGACAACCGTGGTTAAGTGCCTTTCCCAATGACACAACGCGGGAGTCCGAATTGATCGCTCAGACGGTCACCCATCCGAGGATTAACCGGGCTCGGCGTTGCTTAACTTCGGTGATCTGATGAGAACCGGTAACCGCAACGCCACCGCGCCCTCAGGCGTGTACAGTACGGCCGCCGTAGACTGGTCACTCTTCACGGGTGGGCAATATGTCCATGGACGCAATAAAATTAGATTCCCAACACAAATGATAGGAATAATCATCAAAAATTCAATTAATGAAGCACCGGGTACAGCCCGGTGCTTCATTAATTAAAATTTTGCTGATGATGATTTTTATTACCTGGTTAAGGCATGCGTGGACATCACTACCCGCGGGATTACGACCATTCCACAGTCACTGTACTGTACATGTAAAATGTGAATTATGACGCACTCTGAAAGAAATACACTCCGATAATTAGCTCAGGGATTATGGCTGCACGATATTCAAAACTGAATACCGGTATCGGTATTCAAAAAAATATCGCGGTATACCGGTATATCGAAAACTGTTCAAATATATGAACACAAGTACCACAATCGAGACTCAGGGCATCACAGTAGGAACGAATTAGCATGACTTGCTGATGCGATTCGAAAAACCTTTACCCAACGCAGACGATATCAAAATTTATTATTTTCAAAATTAGTTTTTGTGATTTTCCCCAAAGATTTCAACAAAACTATATCATGTGACCCCTCATTGGAACGAGCTCAACGAACGTACGCCCGTTCTGCATTAGGAAGAGGTGTGCTGTTGCTCAACGAGCTCGTTCCAATGAGGGGTCACATGATATAGTTTTGTTGAACTTTTTTAAAATTATTTTTTCAACTACTGAATTTGTATATTACGAGGGCACAAGCAGGCGATTCCTTGGATAAAGGGATAATATTATTCATTCGGGGCTACAGTTAAAAACACTAAAGACATCTGGGTAATTAAATAATGACGATAAACCGATATTTTTTGTAATTACACCGGTATCCAATCGATATTGGTTTGAATACCGGTATATATCGGTTTATCGATATACCGTGCAGCCCTAGCAGAGATGAATACTTACCAAACGGATGTGATGAAAACCAAACTTCGCCTTTTAGATTGCGTCATTTTATAGTGAACGCTCCATGTGACGGACCAGAATCTGTCCACTGATATTATGATCAATGTAAACACGGAGGCAAATGTCATGCCATAATCACAGAAAATCCAAACGCCGCACATAAATCCGCCGAATGGCCAGTACCCATAAAGAATATTAAAAGTGTAGAAAGTCATAGCCGTGACGCCCACACCAAGATCTGTAACTGCCAAATTCACAATATAATAATTGAAACAGGTTTGGAGTTTTTTCTCTATTTTTACAGCTACCAAAACCATGATGTTTCCAACAATAGTGATGATGACTGTAATGGTAGAAAAGATTGTAATCAGAGCCATTTCCCATGGTTGCCATGTCCTTTCTGCATTAGGAAAAGGTGTGCTGTTGTTGAAACCCACATTCAAGGGGGAAGTTCCGTTATTCATCTCGGAAAGACAAACCAAAAGTCTGCCGTTTGAAATGGCTTGCAGATCAGCGGTGAGTAGACCTTAGGCGACAGTCGCTGCACCGAGTGTGATGATGGCCTGGAGATGATTTTTATGAACAATTGTCTCGATAGTTTTAATCGGATCAGAAATATTTATTACCTCGATCTATGACAACAGATTATTTGATGTTTAATTCGTATTGGTTTTTCCTTTTGTTTATACAATTCCGTGATAATGTGTCCAATATATTACCTTTGTAGCAAATCTGTTACAATAAACATAGATTTTATTTCTCATTCTCTGGGAATGAAGGTCGAGGAATTATTCTTGCATTTCATAGTCTTCACACGTCTGGCTGGCGATATTTTCCAATTGTTCCGAGCACAATAACTGTCAAATAATACTGAACCTGTGGTGGATTAAATTATTAGAACAGTGATATTGTTTTTGTTTTTTTTTGTATGTCTATGTTATTTATCCGCTAAATATCACGCCTGTTTGACGATCTTTTCCTGGCCTCCGGAAAATCAACAATGTGGAATCCGATTCCGTTTCACCTTAGTATGACGGACTATTGACGGGTGCGTTTAAATCGGCATAATTCGCTGTCCCGGTCGCAGAAAGTACTTTATTCCAAGCTGGAATGGGTGCGCACGAACGGCGGTCCGGTTTTTTTAATCGTATTCATGATATGTTTTTATAGTATTCATGTGCATCGTGGGATTTCCCTGACGTGTGCACCTGTTACAAAAATAAGTGTAAACAAAAATAGTTCTTTTTTACTTCAATCCAGTTTACCAAAAAAGGTTGCGGGAATTGTTAGTGCTAGCGTTGACATGCGATGTTTGAACGATAAGTCATACAATAAACCTTTTATCGCTACAGTGAAGTGATCTGGATCGTCGCATCACATCCCGTTGAGGAGGTCAGATCGCCGAATCAAACTCGCTGCCTTTGGCAGCACGTTTGATCCGGCCATCTGACCTCCTCACATTGATGTGATACTAACTACGACACAGATTACTTCACTGTAGCGATAATATGCAAACATCAGAAAAGGCGGAGACTTGAGCGATATACATTAATGATTTTCGGGTGTGTCTGGCGTTTTCTGCCCAGTAATATAGACAATTATTTATTAGATATTATTTTCTTTCCCCGAATTACCTATTATCGAGCTTGTCTGAAATGGCTTCAAACACAGCTGATATGACGCCGAACCAGGCTGGAGTTGAACCCATTGATGCGTTACAAGGCACAGCCATTTTCTTTGCAGCGAAAACTTCACCATTATTCGTCCAAAGCAATCAGTCAGTAAAATTGGCGTTACCAGACAAAACGGAGTAGTTGCTGGATGGTGAGGAATTATGATGGAAACAAGTAAAGATTAGATGGATGAAGAGAAAAAGGAAGCGACTTGTACAATACTTCAACGCATACTGAGATTCAGAATCGTAAGCGGAGATTCGTCGAAGTGAGAGAAGATATTGTTTAGCTGTCCGGATGTCCCGGCTTCCCCATTGCGGAAGCCGAGACGTTCGGATAGCTGAACCAGGAGGATAGTTCGGACTTTATTAATAGAATGCGAAAGAATAACGCTGTCAGAAAACTGTAACAGATCTGAGATGTTTTCGAATATTTGTTTAGGTTTAATAAATAAAGAGGTTATTATTTCGTTACGTTCATATCGGCCGATATATCAGTCCTTGGTACCTTCACATCAGTCTTTAAGCTCCGGTCTCATATCTTGACCGATATGAAACTAACAAAGTAATAACCTGTAATTATTATAAAATATGTGTTTTTTCTAATTGTTAACTGGTTGATTATAACAATAACATGAGGGCATTTGGAGGGCATTGTGTGAATAACAGCCCGACAGCTTATAAAAGGCCCGAGACGAAGTCGAGAGCCGTTAATAAGCTGAAGGGCTGTCATTCGCACCTGTTGGGCCGTTAATAAACCACAAGGCTCGACAAAGTCATGTTATTACTATTATTAACACTGGGATTCTGAAAAAAGTTTTGACCTTGTACTTACATGACATTTTTAACGTTTTCAATTTTGACAGATGATAGAATCGTCTCTTGTCGAACAATCTGGTGTCATATGATTACCAAGTGATCGGCACCGGTAAGCTTTCAATTGCATTGATGTTTGAAAACTTGACACAGACCCGATATACGCCGATTTTAATCAGAAATAAAGGCTTAAAATGTTTCCAGACTTTCTTACAAAATACAGCTGAGTGTTCTTATATGGATAGCTTTGCTGGACATTTTGCATATTTAATAATTTTTAAAAAATCACATTGTTTACTAGTTGAAACCATTTCTGGAAACCGTTCCCATTTCCGAGTGTACGACAACGAGGAACAAAAGTCACGTGACGTGTCGGGCTGTTAATGAGACGTTTAATCCATTAACGGCCCGACACGTCAAGTGACTTTTTGAAGTAGAGCGTTACCTTCTAATAATGCCCTATTAAACTTTGTTAATGTACTAGAGAACGCCCGCTAAAGTGGTATTAATATAAGATAGCATGATTTTCAGTGGAAAGTTCGGCTGACAATTCACAGCGAAAAGACCAAATGATGAGAAAAATGAGTTGCATCGTTTTTTTCTTGTTTTTTTTTTGTAGGAATAGCTGAAACAATGAGACCTAAATTCCACCTCGCCATTTCCCCAACTACAGGATGACCCAAATTAAACCATCATTTGGAGGCAGTTGTTTCAAATGAGATACAAATCAACATGGCTGTTTTATTATGTTTTCTGAACATATTAATTTCTTTTTCAATAGTTATGCGCAACAAAATTTTGAAATCCTATTATTATAGTCTTTAGGTTTTGTTCAGCGCATGGTTTTGTTGTCATCGATCGGTTTATCTTCTTAAGTAACAAAAACAAAAACAAGCATAGGCCTCAACAAAAGTCAATAATTGCATAAAATCGCAATGCTAAATTTATTCTTCACACCCATGAATGAATGATTAGAGATATACTACTTCTAATTTGCTAAGAATCACCCATATATAGAGGATACCTAGTGTTTTTGAGTAGATACCGAAAATTATCTCATGAGTGACCGAGACATAAAGAATAAACGTATAGTGTTTTTAAGTGAAAAATGTATTCTACGAGTAGGATTAAGAATGAAACCGACGAGCCTCTGGCGAGTCGGTTTCTTTCTTAATTCTACGAGTAGAATAATTTTTTTACTTGAAAACACTATACGTTTATTTTGTTTATCCCATGAATCGTCGTCTACAGGGCAGTCGCGGCAAAATCGTGCTAAAATTCGCTACAAAACAGTGAGAAGTGAGGAGCACATTGGTCCAATTCGATCGACCAGCAAAATTGGCAATAATAAACAAGGCACAGTAATACATTTCTGTCTAAAAATAATTCCCCTACAAACTTGGGCTAAACTTGCAAAAATACTTTATTATATGAGCAGTGTGTGGTATTTTCTACTGGCATTGTGTAATACTTTCAAAAAAATTTAACGAAATCGACAATAGAACTATTAATTATGCTAGACAAATGTGGTAGAGACCAGAGGTCAACAAGTCCGTCGCTACTAGGGGAATAGATTGTTTCAGTGTTAAACCCACGGGGAAAATTATCACCCTACTAGGTGAATAAAGCAAAAATTTATCCCAGGCCTTTATTGTTCAAATAAACGGCCATTTATGGGATAAAAATGTTTATTTTTCGCAAGTGCTTCCGCGAGCGAAAATGACCATTTGTCTTGGTCACAAGTGAGATAATTTTAGGTATCCACTCAAAAACATTAGATTTTCTTTTTATGATACGCCTTTTATAAGAATCTGATAATTCCACTCGTTTCAACCTTGAATTGATGCATGAAAGTAAACATCGCATTGAATGATTGATACGCGGAAGTGATTAGATTAATACTCAGAACAGAGAGCGTCTTGCAATCTGATTCAGCTGGCGGGTTTCTAGTCCAAACATGTCTTGAAAGTCCGTAATATAAGTTTTTGGTTTGGTACGTCCTTTCAAAGGACGTACCAAACCAACAACCTATATTACGGACGTTCAGGAAGGACGTACCAAACCAAAAACTTATATTAAGGACTTTCAGGCCATGTTTGGACTAGCGGGTTTCATGCATCAATTCAAGGTGAATACGTGCTGAATTATTGCTGGAAATGATCGGTATCCACTCAAAAACACTAGATTTACTTTTCATTGTACGTTTTTAGAACAAATTGATCATTTCCAGTGATCATTTGACTAGAATTCACATTGAAATGATGCTTTGAAAGCCGCCATTTTGATTGATACCTTGAAAGTGAAAATGTCTGTATCTTCACAGTGAGGGATACGATTTCTATCTTTCCGCAATTTCTTCGATAATCTATCGTTTAGCGTAAAATAAATTTGGGTATCATCTTTGCTTTCCTAATATATATTCGACGGCAATTTGATTAATTTTTGAGATGGGGTATCTGGAGACTCACTAACCCATGATGATGGCAATTAGTGGTGGATTTTGCATGCAATCGGGAAAAGAACGACAGATATCCATTTTCGGTAAACCAAAAACAAATTTAAAGAACTATTAAATTTTAATCTGAGCAACTCAGCAAAATCTGTATCAAACTCAATATCTCGTGGGAGACGTAACTATAAATAGCGCACTACAGAGTATTGACATTGTAGTAATATCGTCATAAGGTTTTGAACGAAGTAGGTTGTAATTGTTTCTTTATTTCACCAAAATAAATAGAAAAAGTTCATGTTTATATTTATAGCAAATATGTCATAGTATTTCGATTAAAGTTTACTTGCTCTTTCAACGTAGAATTCAAACCTGCATTATGAAGTTTATGAATGAATGAAAATGGCATCGAACGAGGTCAAAGGTCGTTCGGTACCCCGACTTCTTTCACTCGTAAAACTGTCCGACACGAGGTGCCCCTGGCTATCGAAAGTGTCGTTAAACTCCAATAAATAAATAAATAAATAAATAAATAAATAAATAAATAAATAAATAAATAGAATACTGCTGATCTCTATACACCTGCATTGCTGGGGTACTCATTGATACATACAGAATAGTGTCTCACTTTCTCCATCTTTGGAGAGGTGGGGATGTGGGTGGGTGCGTGAGGGTTGTTGCAGTTGTTGTTCTGACAAAACAAAGCTGAACAATAACTGAATTCTCGAAGATTTTCAATTTTCGCGTTCTGACGAATATACTTTGTCTTTAACCCTTTACCTAACATGAAAAGCAGACGACACTTGAAAAAAATACTTCTTGAACAAAAAATGAAAAAATAATGAAAATTAATTGGCGATTTTTGTGAATAGCGCTGGCCAGTTTTGGCCGTTACGTTGGGTAAAGGGTTATAAATGAATCTATTTTTGATTTTCGCATTTTTCACAGCAATCTAAATAGACTATTTACAACACATGAAGGGTAAACACCATGACGTTTGATGAAGTGAACGTTGTTACGCTGTGACTACAGTCACTGCGTAACAACCTTCACGTTATCAAACGTTATCGATTGAGGGAGTTATCGTGTTGATTGACTTGATGTTATCAAAGGGGTGGGTAGACCGAGTTGCGGCGTTTATCATTCACATTTCAGAAATCGAGTTACAAAAAGATCAGCTTTTGAAGCTGAGCATAACTACATTTATTTTTATTATAATACGAAAAATTAATTTACAAGTTAGTCTACGCGATGGTTGCTTTCGCTATTTCCTCTTCAGTATTCGATGTTGCACGTGATAACCTATGTTGGAAGCCACAAAAAAACTGTGGTTTGCACAAAAGCTGATTCAGAGACCGTAATATAAGTCTTCGTTGGATATCTCAGGGTACAAATGGCGGAGGCCTCGACCACTTCTGGATTTACTAAACTGCAAGCCACTGCTATAAATAAAATCATGTGAGAATTGAAATGAATTATATGTCGCTTTATTGGAGTATTGGTGTGGAATGGGCGTGTTAAGTGTGTGACGCGTGTAACACTTAATACAAAATTTTACACGCCCATCAGACACTCACACTTCGATAAGGCGACAAATTATTCATTTCAATTGGTATAATTTAATTCAGTGTTCGCTTTTTATAATGAACTCCACCACCGAAGCCTCCGTCATGTATAGCATTTCAGTTACGTTACTTTTGTGCACACGAAAGTTTTGTTATTTTCAATATTGGCTAATACACGCAGTCTCAAATACTGAAGGGAAAACTGATGTGAACAGCCCACATGAACACAAATGGCATTATTTTGATATTTTTGAACCGTACGTGACGGGTTGTGTTCAGTGATGTGTTTAAATAAAATGTCGCTGTCGTAAGAATGTTAGTGAGCGTGGTATGTTGATTGAAGTGTGTGGCACATTACCCTTTATCTAACATGAAAAGCAGACGACACTTGCATAGAATATTATTGAATAACTAATGTTTTTCAATTTTTTTGCTTCAAAAACATAGCTTATGATCCCTCATTGGAACGAGCTCAACGAGCTCGTTCCAATGACGGAGCATAAGCTGTTTTTGATGCAAAAAATGAAAAAATAATGAAAATTGAATGGGAAATTTTGTGAATAGCGCTGGCCGGTTTGACCGTTAGTTTGGGTAAAGGGTTAATGAAAAACTTAACACAGTACGGCTGTCGTGGACTGGTCACTTTCCACGGGTGAGCAATATTTCCACGGACGCAATAATATTAGATTCCAAACACTAAGTGTAGGAATAACCGTCAAAACTTTAATTAATGAGGCACCGGGTACAAAAAACCATCACTGCCCACGCGTGAATTACGATCAGCCCACTGAGGCTGTACTGTACGCACACCCCACATGATTACGCAAATAAACCGACAAATAATTCATTTCAAACAATATAATTTAATTCGAAGTGTTTTCATGTATTATAATGTACCTTTATGCGGCCGAATTTTCCCCTGAGGTTTTTTGCACATGAAAGTTTCATTCTTTTCAGCTTATGCTGATACAAGTGATTCCAAATACTGTAGAGAAACTAAGTGTGACACAACCCAAGTGGATACTAAATAATAGCCTTCATGCAGCAATCGCAGTTTATTTGCACCGTTTGATAAGCTCACGTTTTTTTTATTTGACAAACACATGGGCGGGACAAATCAGAACCATTCATACGATAGGAAACTATTCACCGAGTTATGACAAGAATCACCGCAACAAATCACAGGCAATCGAATACCAATAAATAATTTATATTTATTTATTTATTGGTGTTTAAGGTCATAATCTATCAATAAATAAAATTATTCTTTTTATTATACAGAAAAAATTATTTACAAGTTAGTCCTCGCGTTGGTTTGCTTCCCTTGATTTTCAACTTCACTATTTGGGACTGCATGCAATAGACTATAAAGCTGATTCGGAGTCAGTAATTTTAGTCTCGATTGTTAGTACCCGCTGTAAAAGGCAGAGGCATCGACCGCTTCAGTATACATTATAGCACAAGCAATTACTCTAAATTAAATTATAAGAATGGAAATGAATTACCCATCGTTGGAATGGAGTATGAATGAAGAATGGGCTGTTAAGTTTTCAGTGAGTGGGCTACGCATCCAACACAAATTAACACCCCACCCACACCCATACTTTGTTTTCCCCGCTATAGTATTTGAACTTTATGCAGCCATCCAACGAAGTTGGAATGACTTATTACGACCGTTAGCTTTTTGTTCTTGTTCCGCGACTCACTTCCACAATTTTAAAGCTGTACTCACGACATTTGGCACAGATATTAATGACAATCTGGTCGAAAAGGCAGCATGGCCCGATTTTTGTTTTTTCGAATGTTATCCAAGTCAATTACCAATTTAATATTCAAACCTTCATGATGGCTCCATTAAATGCATTTGTTGAGATTTCAAATTTGAACCTTGATCCAAAATAATGTCAATTTGACTTTTTCCTGAAGGTTCAATATCTGTCGCGTTTTTGAAAACTCAACCTAGAAATTTTTGAAATGCATCCGCCAGTGAAAACCATATCTAAAAATGCAATCAGTTTTCAGTTGACGAACATTTCATCTGATAGTCCAGGCACATTAGACATAAAAATGAGAAAGTAAGGAAAAAAATCGAAGAAAGCTGATTTTTTTATATTTTTCCGGGACACACATTGCGGATAAAGTGTGAAAAGTCCCCGCGAATCCGAGTTGAGCTTTTTTAGTTATAGCGTTTTTTTATGAAAAAAAAAATTTAAAAAAAAATTCGACCCAGCTCCATATTTCTCATTCTTATTCGCCTTAGTAGGGTGAGAATCATAAATATCGTGCTGAATTATATTGAGAATACATATCCCCAACAGAAAATGCCAACTTTGTACCAATCCTCACACTCAATGGTGAAATATTCACGAAAATGTACAAAATTACGAAAAAAAATTTATTGTTTTCATACACACAACGGTACACAACGTCCATTAAATCAAATCTACGACTACTTTGGGAGTTAAATTATATATCAAAAATTGCAGAAAAGCAGTGGCTTTATAATGATATATAACAATAGTCATTTATTCCATAATGAACTGGTGAAACGTGTGAAATATTAACCATACCCCCTAAACTCAAATTCAAACGGCATCGACTTTTCTCATTCAAATACCGTATTATAGCATCATTGTTTCAATTTCCATGTTCGATTAAATCACATATATCCGATAAAACGACTAACTGGTGATCATTCGAATATTGGCTCTGGTGAATTCGGGTACATCCCTTTGAAAGGTTACAGTAAACCAAGCAAATCGGGTCTTGACGAAATTGTGATGAAGGATTTATCAACTTTGGGTGAATCTGATCCGAAAAATTTGAAACTCGCAAAAACAGTCGACAGTCTTTGGTCTTTGACGCATGTACTGAGAGTACCTTGCCCATCTTGGGCTGGATATATGCACATTGTCACATCATCAGATGATTATGAAACAAGTGATGTCGAGATACTTCCCTTTATTAATTTTGATCCATCCAACCCGAGCACAATTTACACTGCTCTCATGTTTGCACAAACTGAATGTGAGAAACAGGAACTGAACGTTTGTCCAGTGACGTTTGACCAACCACTTTATATCAAAGTAGTGGAGATTGTGTCTTCGTCAGATAAGTTGACAAAAGTTTTCGTTTGACTCGGCGGCTTCCATATGATTATGTCATATTTAGGGGCAATTGGTTCGATCATGGCTGGTAGCGGCTTGGATGAACTTTGGGGGACTGTTTATGCTGGTGGGTCAATCCATCATTTGATCAATGGCCATGCATATTCAAGAGCAGTTCGTGCCCATTTGCTAACACAAATTGCCATTACAAAACTTGTGTTTGAAGAAAGCCGAACACTAGATAACATAGACTGCACAGAAGTCAATGAAATATTCTGTGGACTTGTCAGAGGTGACTGTACAACAGCTGACGCTGTCAATCAAGAAAGTGTCAACCATCTACTGTCAAAATTACACGAACTGCTCCAGAATGCGTCCGTAGGACTCACAGGAAAGCTTTGGGTACAATACTACGAGCAAATAGGTCTTCTCCAGTTGTTCTTGAGAGCAGAGCGCACAGGCGACTGGGAACTCCACACATATTGTGTTCGCAATATGATTCCAGTATTTCACGCAGGTGGTCATTTTGCATACGCAAAAAGTTCTCATCTCTATTTGCAGCAGATGAATGAGCTAACAGAAATAATGCAACAGGATGATTTGAAGTTGTTCACTGAGAAAGGTTACTTTACCATAAGGCGCTCAGATAAATTCTGGGACGGGATATATTCTGATCAGACCATAGAGCAGTGTTTAATGAGAATGTTCAAGCTCCCTGGTGGTCTCACACATGGCAGGGGAATAACCGATAGCACTGTTGCGAAATGGGTACATGGACTACCTCTTTGCCTTCCGATATGTAATGCTCTCGAAAATTTTGTTCATGTTCACACTGGTCATGGCGAACAACATCGGGTTCTCCGTCAAAGTTCACAATTGACTGATGCCAATGATATCACCAAATTATTGAACTGGCTCAGAGTGCATTCCCCCTTTCAGAATAGAGATCCACTACAATTAGTCTCTATAGCGACCGGGCTTGTGGCCGACGAAACTGTGAACTGTGACCAAGTTCGCAAAATTGGTGAATGTTGCGTATCGAATGTTGTAAGCAAAACGTTCAACAGCATCAAACTACGACGTGTTGACACTGTGAAGTCTTTCGCATCGATGGCAAATAGCATCAAAGTCCGTGGAAGTAAGGTAGTGGTTGACCCCACAATTCTGTTCAACCGCATCACATGTGTTATTCAGTCACAAGCAGAGATGGAAGAGTATCTCAAATATGAACTCGCCCCGACACCACCAGCATTGTTTGATTCTGCTGGAATGAGGAAGACACAGAAAAGCACGCTCGGTAAGATCCTCAAAACATACGGTTCCGAGCAAACTAAAATCCCAGAACATTCTCTGTTTGTTGTAGATGGTGGATTTTTATTCAGGGCAGTTGTATGGCCTAAACAGTCGTCATATAAGGACATATGTACATCATATTCCAATTATCTAGTGAGACATTTTGGGGCGAACGTCGTGGTTGTTTTTGATGGTTATGCTTGTACAATGTCGACAAAGGGCATGGAACAAGCCCGTAGATCTAAAGACAGGTATTCCATTGATATCAATATCTCACCCGAGTTACCAGCCACCACACCCCAATCCGATTTCCTTGCAAATGCCAAGAACAAAACCCAACTGATCGATCTTCTAATGCAGGAGCTATCTGCTATCAATATTCAGTACAAGCAGGCCGAGGCTGATGCTGATGTACTGATAGCCGAAACTGCACTTGACATCGCTCAAGATGACAACAATGTTGTCGTTGTGGGAACAGACACAGACTTGTTAGTCATTCTTACCTCTCGAGTTCAACCGGGATGTAATATTCACATGATGTATTCCATTACCCCAAACTTACTAGTTTCAGTTAGTGAAATAGCAACCAAAATGGGTGACCATAGAAGCAACCTCCTTGTAGCACATTCTATAAGTGGTTGTGACACTACTTCTGCACTCTTTCGAGTTGGTAAGAAGAAAGTATTCAGTACAATTGTCTCCGATGTTACTAGCGACTCACAACAGTATGTCAACACAATTTTGGCGGATGACAGTACACCAAGTGCAGTAGCCGCTGCCGGGGAACAACTTCTCCTGATCTTATACGGGAGTAAAACTGTTTCCTCTCTCGACCAATATAGGTATGTCACTTACAAGCGTTATGTAGCAAAATCTAAACTGAATAAACCCATCGACCTAGCCTCACTCCCACCAAGCAGCGATGCTGCACAACAACATGTCTACAGATGTTATCTCCAGGTCCAACAATGGCTGGGCACTTCGCTTCCTCCGACGGATTGGGGGTGGTCGCTAGACAATGGACTTCTTGTACCGACTGCAGCCACAAAGCCATGTGCCCCCGATAACCTACTGAACCTGATCAGTTGTGGTTGCAAGAGTGCTTGTACAAAAAGGTGTGGGTGTAAGAAGGCAGGACTCTCTTGCTCAGGTTTGTGTAATTGCAGTTCGGATTCTTGTAACAACCACGGAAACACTGTCCTGTCGGAAATTTCTGAGTTCGATGAATAATATGTATATAGGTCATGTCATTTCTGTATATAGCGTTGATAATAGTCAATGTAACTTAATCCATGTTGATTGATTTGTACATTCTGTAAATATTATTTATTGATTTTTGTACATTCTGTAAATATTATTTATTGATCTAATGCTGCCAGACACAGACGTGTCTGTTCGGTCCCAAGCCCGAAAATAGTTGAGTTCTCATGCTGACGAATTTTATGCCAAAAGGGGAACTCGGCCAGAAGCAGAGGGGGTCTTCCATAATGTCTATTTTGTAAGCAATGATAAAAGTCTTCAAATGGTGGTGGATTTTTTATCGTCTGTCCAACTAACATCCCGTTCTGTACTACGACCCTTTGGGCAAATCCGTTAGGAAAATCGTCATTTTTTGCGTAAATCCGATACTTTTTTGTGAATTTTCAATAATTTTTCGCAGAAATTGTCACAGAATGCACATTTTCCTCTAGGTAAATGTATATTAGACATTATGTAGCTCGAAATACGCGTAAACAAAAAATACAGTTGGATCAATTCGAGGTTACAAAGTTCGTGAGATTTTTTTTGATTTTTTTCAAACGCGTTTTCGAAAAAAGGCTGTAGAAAAAAAAGCTCAACTGGGATTTTAGGGGACTTTTGTCTAATCGTTCAGTGACATATACTCGACATTCCCTGAAAAAATCAGCTTTCTCCGATTTTTTTCCCTAGTGAAACCTAATGTTCTTGGGCAATGAGGCTTCCGTTGAGGTAAAGACAGGACATCAACGTCGGAAAAGTAAAGTTTGTCTGATCGACACGAAAATTTAGCTAAAAAAATAACTTTTTTTTTAATGTTTGTTAATTTGACGTCATTTTTTATGTTTTAACGCCAGTTTATGTTTTTATTTTGTGTCAACCCTACCTCACCTACTACAAACGATACTCCTATAAAAAAAATAAACACACAGTTGGGAGGATGTCTTCGCACAATTGTATGCTCATTGCCGCAATAAACTGAACGCTACGACGTCAAATGTGACGGAGCTGCAAAACACGTAATAATTAAATTCCACTTTTAGTAGGTTTTATCCTGTGTCCGTTAACCATTTGAACCCGAAAGGCCGTTTTTTTCCGGCCAGGGACATGATACGTCATAACGTCATTAAATAGGATGCCTATTAAGTAAATGTGTGGGGTAGACCAATCAATATTTTCAACGTGCAGCCCCGAGGCTGGAAATATTGATTGATGTACCCCAAATAATGAATATGGACTCTTCTAATTGCTGGCATTTAACTGGCATGGAAGATACCACTAGAGTTCAAAGGGTTAAGCATTTATTGTCCCTGACACTAACTTGCAAAAAAGAATTTAACCGAGGCTGCACGTTGAAAATATTGATTGATGTACCCCAAATAATGAATATGGACTCTTCTAATTGCTGGCATTTAACTGACATGGAAGATACCACTAGAGTTCAAAGGGTTAAGCATTTATTGTCCCTGACACTAACTTGCAAAAAAAAAATTAAATCAGACGTCAGACACTGGCGATATGACGTAAATAACGCCGGAGTACATCCCACCCATTTACTGACAAACCTACCCCCAGAACTACATATCGTATCACTACATTTATATCACATGCGGCTTGAGCAATCATTGAAATCAAGCACTGCCAATTGTAATCAACAATTTATCCATTTATCAAAATTGTTGACGATATGCCGTAAATGCCTATTGAGGGTGTAAAACGTTAAGATTAAATTTCACGGCTGTAAGTCTAAACCTTTGGACATTAGTTAGTGCCCGTGGTCCCATTTATTTATTTATTTATTTATTTATTTATTTATTTATTTATTTATTTATTTATTGGCGTTTAACGACATTTTCGCCAGGCAGGGTCACCTCGTGCCGGACAGTTTCACTAGTGGAGGAAACCGGAGTACCCGGAGAGGCTCCCCATCATATTCAACTCCACATAAGCAGGATTAGCACTGGTTGAAAACAAGGGTACCATCGATGTGCTGTGCGCCTTAGTACACAACGCCACCGTGCCCCCACGGGCATTAGGGGTGTATTGTCTTGCCCAAGGAGACAACGCGGTTGTCGCAGGTGGGATTCGAACCGAGGATCTACCTTTCAGCTTGCAGCCTGCACCACTACCTACTGAGACACCGCGCTTCCACTCGTGGTCCCAAATACAAAATTGAAAACATTTTGAAAATCAGACGCCAAATAACGGAGATACGGCGTAAATAACGTCGAGGGTACCAAACTTACTTTTCTGTGTATACATTAGGCATAAAGTTCCGCCGGTACCAACATAACCGGCACCGGGACGGAACAGGGCCTGTCCCGCCGAAATCGGTACCGGGACAAATCAACAATTGGATGACATATCGGAATCAGAGGTTAGAAATTTGTATTTACACCGCGCCAGTCCCCAAGATCGCAAGACAAACATGGCATCGTCCAATTATTCTGCGGTGACATCTTAGTAATCATAAAGCACGAAGATCGTGCTTTATGATTACTTTGATGTCACCACAGAATAATTTCTTTGAAGTAGCCGATGACGGCGCTTCCGGTGTCTTTGATGCGATGTTCGAAAAGTCAAAATGGTCGGCCTTATCGAGTTGTGGTGCAGACAGAACATGCACATGTAGAGTGTCTTGATATGTTCATTCACAAATAAGTTAAAAGTATGTCGTGCAAGTGTGCCATATCAACCTGTTTATCCTCGTTCTATTGGGAATTTCCCCATGAAATAATTTTGTCCCAGTACCGGCGGGACCAAAGCTTCATTACCGGTACCGGTTGGGGCATGAGAGAACCGGTGGTGCCGGTACCGATACAGGTACCGGTTGACATGCCTGGTATACATTCTCTTCTCAGCCATTTTTCAGCATTCGCCTTTCGAAATTTTAAAAACATAATCACAAAACACACCTGACGTGGCTGCCAAAACAGTGATGGCTGTCCTCGCCTTACACGAGGGCAGCCATCACCAGTGCTCATGGGGAGCACTGGCGAAGGGAGACCGGTTCTCGTTAGATCACCGAAGTTAAGCAACGTCGAGCCCGGTTAATCCTTGGATGGGTGACTATTCGGCGATTGATCCGGGTGCTTCCCGTAGTAGTGGCTGGTGTGGGATCGGCGAAGATTGAGTGTGTGAATCTGCGACATTGCATCACATGCCAGCTGTGATCATTGGGAATGTTCACTAGTGCTACGCAATCCCCACGGTACCGAGGAGTAAAATAGGGATCTGTTGAAGTGCTTGCCTTGTGTGCCCGTCTGTGGAGCACCGGCAGTATGCTCCGTTGAGTTGAGCTGAGATTGTCATAGAATGAAGAAAGGGTGTTGACACCTGTGATACGGGTAATAATGTAAGTCAGAGAGCACTGCGGTGGATTCTAGACGTTAACATTGCATTACATTGCGTTGGTCGTGCTTGGGTGGATGACTTCTGGAAATTCGCTTTACGATTTCAAAACAATCTAGTTCTGTATTGTTCCTGCAGTATAGGGGTTGCTACGTTTTAACACTTACGCTGCCGAACGCGACTACTGTCAGCTATTTTATAATGATTATGTGTACGTTCTGGTATGGGCAGACCTAACCTACCATCTGATTCATTGTTGGAAAGGGCTCGGAGAGACCTTTCCAACAACTAATCAGATGATAGAGCTTCAAGTATCTCATAAATCTTATTTAACTTCTTCGCACACAGGCGTACAAAGAGGTCCTCCATATATGGCTAAAGTGGGCGTGACAGTAAAATGGTTAAGCACTTGTTATTTACGCTACGTTTCTATATATGCGAATGGAATATCTTTAATCTAAACTATACATTCGTACTCAAATAAAACGACAGATAATTCATTTCAATTCTTATGTGAAGGAAGATATTGTTCTAAATGCCAACACAATATCCCCCTTCTTTATATCATAGGATCAGGTAGAGACCAGACCAATGCTGTAAAGCAAATAATATATTGCGTTTGATATTAAAAAACACTTGAGTAATATTGCCCTATCAATCACATGCTTTTAAATAGGTTGGAACTGAAATTGCTTCACGCTTAAAAAATAGACAACAGTGAGAAAACCGAGAGGATATATACCAAGGACGCTGAGACCTGTGTTTTCTTAGTGGAATAAAGAGAAACGCGAGAAACCAAAGATCGAGACAGATGCTTACTGTTGAAACTAGAAGTACTGTCACAATTAGCGCGGAAAATGCTCGTTAGTTAATGCGCTCCTTACTGCAAAACACTGGAGTAGTCTGAAATACACAACAGAGTTTGCGCCGTGCAATGCATAAAAGCGAGGTCGATAGTGAAATCAGGAACTCAACCCATCAAACAGAAAAAAAATATATTGAAACTACGGAATGTGGAGAGCGGATTACTACTAAATCGCTTTGGGGGTTTATATTTTCACTTAGTTACCACTTATAGTTTCTGAGGACAAAACACAAGAAACACTTGCATACTTCAATCACATAGACCACCTGGTTGCACCCGGTGGTCCTTGTGATAGAAGTTTGCAAATGTTTCTTGTGCTGTTATCAACACTTATAAATACTTTTCGAGTGAAAGATATATGGCGCTGCGATTAAGTGGTAATCAATCCACTCTCTTCATCATGTACATGCAGTCGAATTTTAATATCGCTTTACGCCAATACATGTACTTGTATCTCATTAAAGGTAAGGAGTGATGTTAATGATCTCTATTTACTGGTATAGAATTGTACAGAGTTAGGCACGCTGTTTTTCTTCTGGAATTGAGTTATGCTAATGGTTCAGTTTGACAGGGCCTGAAGTGCGACTCCTCAGCGCGCAGTTACTTCTGAATGGTGCATAATACAGTCAGAGTACTTCTAGTTTCAACTGTAGAAGGCGAACACACCAGTGTTGTTTTTTTTCTCGCTAGGCCGCTTTATGGTGGCCTGTGTTTGTCGCTGTGACTACAATAGGCCACTCTATAGGCCTGGTCCTGTCCAGAGGTCCGTGGTGTCCTGTGCGTGTTATAGTTTAATATACATAACAGAATACTGTTCTGAGATGCCAAAGTCAGACAGAGAATTTCGACCGGTTCGCGACTGGGTCCCGAATCGGACGAAATTCTCTGTCCGCTTATATATCCAAAGCTCTGTATCTGAAACTGATATGCTATTTACGTTTGTTCTCTGGGAAAAGGACCTGATTTCTCAATATTTCATTAACAAAACCTCAACCCTCTGGTGTCAGTATGCTTCGATCAAATTGCAATTTTATTGCGAAAAATATCGCTTTTTTGATCACAATATTGTGTCTCTACAGAACAAAAATAATACATGCTAAGTACATTGTGGGAAGAGATGAGTATCAGTCAAGTTCCTCTGAGTGGAGTTTTCACATGGAAAATAAGTCGAAGAGTCTCTGTAAAAAATATTAGAACCACGAGCAAAGTATAATTCTATTGGTTGAAAACTTCCAAATGTTTCTTATACCTTTTTCATGCAATGCAAGTTATTACCTATGTGGGCACTCCATTCCGTAAGTATGTTGCTGATAAACTACTTTACATGTGCGGTAGATGAAGCAATATGTCCCATATTTAAAGACTTGTGACTATCACCAGGTGTTGTGTATGGGCTGGGTGGGGGCAATGTTAGCCTGATAAAACATGACGTTGCACGAATGTTCATACGTCAAAATGCATAATCATTTCTGCGAGTTATTTTGACAAGGCGTCTATCATCAACGAGATTTTTCATGGTCACCGGCATTGCCGTGGCGGAAGCCTTGCGGTTCTTCCGCAAGCTATTTATTTTTTCAAAGAGCCATTTTTGTTAATATCTGTGAGCCAGTTGAGTTAGAAATACTAGTAAACCACGAAAATATAATTTTCTTCAATATAAGGTCTGGCTTGACAATACAAGCATGATCCATCCTGAGCGTTATGATTTTCAGAGACGTACACCTCACTGCTGTTCCTGGTGTTCGAATTGGAGATTATTACCCACAAAATGAAGGAGTGCAGTCATTAATTTCGTCATTGACTTCTTTTCACCATTTTAACTATTTGAACCGAGAAGCCGTTTTGTCCGGCCCAGGAACAAGATACGTCATAATTTCATTAAGTAGGATGGCTGCTACAGTTAAAACTAGAAGTCCTGTCATGAAATGCGCACAAATAGCACGTTCATATGCGCGTTAATGTGCGCGTTATGGCCCAAGTAAAGCTATAAAATTCTGTACATATGGCCTGTGCACAAGCAATGTTTCAGCCAATGGACCTCCGGGTAACCCGGAGGTCCATTGGCAGAAACATCGCATGTGTTTGCTATGAGTAACCAGGAGAACCTGCCGGCTGTGGATGCCATTCGATATGGCAATTGCGCGCAATTCCAACGCGCAATTAAGCCTTGATAAGCGCACTATTCGTGATAGGACTTCTAGTTTGAACTGTAAGTGAATGTTGGCGGTACACCAATCGATATTTTCAACGTGCAGCCACAAGGCTGCACGTTGAAAATATTGATTGTTCTACACTATTTATTTATTGGTGTTTAAAGTCACATACTTACGCACAATGGCTAATCGTGACCGTGACAATTTTACGGGTGGAGGAAGCCGGAGTACCCGGATAGAACCACCGAGCATCGATGAGCAACTGTCAGCTTCTCAACATTCTAACTCTGTTCAAACTCCGCTCAAGCGGGGTTACAGCGGTTGAAGACATGTGAACCATCGACGTGCAGTACGCCTTAGTACACGGCGTCATCGTGCTCTCATGTAGGAAACCGGGATAAAGTGCCTTGCCCACGGTCACAATGAGGATCGTCCTGGACGGGGATCGAACTCGGGACGATTGATCTACACTAAAATAATGAATATAGTCTCTTCCTATTGGATGCAATTGGAGTGACATGGACGGTACTACCAGGGTTCAAAGGGTTAAGTAAAAACAGAATTATGATGAAAGACGTTTAAGCTGAATTATTGAAATAAACTATAGATGATACAGAATAACAGAACAGAACATAACAATACAATAAAATATAATTTGATACTGGGATGCACATCGCGGATTTTCTGTCCTGAAACCTGACTAACAAAGGTGAGATCACTGACTTGAAATACTATCTACGACAAACACTTAACCCTTTACCTAACCTGAAAAGCAGACGACACTTGCAAAAATAATTCTTGAATAACTATTTTTTTTCATTTTTTGTCTCAAAAACATAGGTTATGACCCCTCGTTGGAACGAGCTCGACGAGCTCGTTCCAACGAGGGGTCATAACCTATGTTTTTGAGACAAAAAATGAAAACAATAATGAAAATTAATTGGCGATTTTTGAGAATAGCGCTGGCCGGTTTTGGCCGTTACGTTGGGTAAAGGGTTAACAATATTACAATTATCTGTATGCATAAATGCATAACAAGTCACCCATACTAAACCAAGCCACATTACATCGGTAAGCCTGGTTCATGGTCCCTATCACAGTCTGAGGATTGTGTAATACATGCACTGAACAATGGGTTGGAATATTAAATGAAAGTGTCAATGACACTGTAGCTCAACTTGTTAAGACATGTACATGTATAGTATGTGACACAGCAATGACAAACATCTAGGTAATGACCTGATAACAAAGGTACATATAAAGTATTGTAACGGTCTGTACATAAATACTGGCCGTAGCCTGTAACAAATGTATAGGTAAAGTATTGTAAAGGTGGGTGACAGTCAGGTGCTAAACTAGGAAAGAAATCTTTGAGTCCCAGAGTGGGTCTGACTGAACCCCAAAATATTTGTTCTCATAGCACAGTTATAACAAAGGCATCCCAAAACACAATCGTTCCTGTCTCAAGGTGAAAACAAAGGTACCTAAGAAGTTTTGTGAAGATCAGTTCATAAATACGAGCTGTATAGATGTTGTGACAAAAACCGATTAGACATAATTTCGGTACAAAATGGCCACTGGCAGCCATCTCGAATTTTGGACCGCACCCAGAAACACTACCAAGGTGAACACAAAGGTACCCAAGAAGTTTCGTGAAGATCGGTTGATAAATACAGCCTCTAGCCCGAGCTGTATTGACATGTGCACTTACAGTGTATAAGTAGCAATGAATAAATCAAAGTTCATCTAATTTGCATAATTTCTGCACGAGAAAAAAACCTATACTATATGTGATGTATTCCATGTTACTAAACATTCATACAAAAATGTATTCAAATAAGAACTTTCATACAGAGGTTCTGTACAAAAGACTGATTGCACTAATTTTGGTACAAAATGGCTGCTGGTGGCCATCTTGAATTTCGGACCACACCCAAAAACACTCGTGCTCATCCCACGGTGATAACAAAGGTACCCAAGAAGTTTCATAAAGATCGATTCATAAATACGGTCTCTAGCCTCAGCCGTATAGAAGTTGTGTACAAAAAACTGATTAGACCTAATTTCGGTACAAAATGGCCTTTGGCAGCCATCTTGAATTTTGCACCGCACCCAGAAACACTCGTTCTCGTTCCAAGGTGATAAGAAAGGTACCCAAGACGTTTCGTGAAGATCGGTTCATAAATACGAACTCTAGCCCGAGCAGTATTGACATGTGTACTTACTGCGTGTAAGTAGCACTGAAAAAATCAATGTTCATCTAATTTGCATAATTTCTACGCGAGAAAAAAAACACGTATTATATGTGATATATCCCATGGTACTAAACATTCACACAAAAACATTATTCAAATCAGCGCTTTCATATGGAAGTTCTGTCCAAAAATCTGATTGCACCTAATTTTGTACAAAATGGCTGCCATCGGCCATCTTGAATTTTGGACCGGACCCCAAAACACTCGTTCTCGTCCCACGGTGATACCAAAGGTACCCAAGAAATTTCGTAAAGATCGGTTCATAAATACCTCCTCTAGCCCGAGCCGTATTGGCATTTGCACTTACAGTGCTGAAAATATCACTAAATTTATCAAAGTTAGTCTAATTTGCACAATTTACGCACAAGAAAAAAATCCATATTACATGTGATGTATCCCATGGTATTAAACATTCATACAAAACATTATTCAAATCAGCGCTTTCATATGGAAGTTCCGCGCAAAAATCTGATTGCACCTAATTTTGTACAAAATGGCTGCCAGCAGCCAACTTGAATTTCGGATCGGACCCAAAGATACTCGTTCTCGTCCCATTGTCATAACAAAGGTACCCAAGAAGTTTCGTAAAGATCGGTTCATAAATACGGCCTCTAGACCGAGCCGTATTGAATTGTTGACGGACAGACGGCCAGACGGACAGACGGATGACTGGCCATGGCATAAGCTCAAATTTGGCTTCGCCAAAGTTGAGCTAAAAATCGATAGCTCCCATCTAGAGGTCACTCCAAAAAAGCATACCAGGTTTCAAAGCAATCCAATCATAAATGTGCCCAAAAGGGTGTGCCAAAGGGAAATATTGTGGTCTGACAAACTGAGTTCTAAGAACGTTGGCCGTGGCAACATGTTTTGACAGGAACTGCAGACACTCGATACCTCCCATCTAGAGGTCACCCTAAACAAGCACACCAGGTTTCAAAGCAATCCAATCATAAATGTGCCCTGTAGGCTGTGCCAAAGGGAGATATTGTGGTCTGACTAAACTAAGTTCTAAGAACGTTGGCCGCGGCAACATTTTTGGATGAAAATTGATGAAAATCGAAAGCTCCCATCTAGAGGTCTCCCCAAACAAGCATACAAGGTTTCAAAGCAATCCGATCATAAAGGTGCCCTGTAGGGTGTGCCAAAGGGAAATATTGAGGTCTGACTAAACTAAGTTCTAAGAACGTTGGCCCTGGCAACATTTGTTGATGAAAATTGAAGAGAATCGATAGCTCCCATCTAGAGGTCATCCTAAACAAGCATACCAGGTTTAAAAGTAATCCGTTCATAAATGTGCCCTGTAGGGTGTGCCAAAGGGAAATTTTGAGGTCTTCTGACTAAACTAAGTTCTTAGAACGTTGGCCTCGGCAACATTTTTTGACGGAAATTGAAGAAAATCGATAGCTCCCATTTAGACGTCTCCTCAAACAAGCATACCAGGTTTCAAAGCAATCCGATCATAAATGTGCTCTGTAGCGTGTGCCAAAGGGAAATATTGAGGTCTGACTAAACTAAGTTCTAAGTGGCCGTGGCAACATTTTTTGACTGAAATTGAAGAAAATCGACAGCGCCCATCTAGAGGTCATCCTAAACAAGCATACCAGGTTTCAAAGCAATCCAATCATAAATGTGCCCTGTAGGGTGTGCCAAATGGAAATATTGTGGTCTGACTAAACTAAGTTCTAAGAACGTTGACCGCGGCAACATTTTTTGACGGAAATTGAAGAAAATCGATAGCTCCCGTCTAGAGGTCACCCCAAACAAGCATACTAAGTTTCAAAGTGATCTGATCATAAATGCGACCTGTGAGGTGTGCCAAAGGAAATTGTGGACGTTCGTACTAACGTACGTACGTACGCCGACGGACGAGAAGTGATAGAAATAGCTCAGCTTGACTTTGTCAAGTTGAGCTAAAAATGAGCTGATTTTTCTGTATCTATCACTTGGCCCAAACAACACTATATTGGGGGATTGAACTGCTATGGCATCATCTCCCTGACTTTGATTATATTTGTATGGCTTAATAATGGCTAAGTTTAATCAATTCTTTTACTTTTTCCCCATCAAAATATTTTGCAAACTTTTTATTTTTTATTTACTTTTGCAACAGCAATCATAGCATCAGAATGGAAATATCGATTTGCATGGCTGATATTTTTATCATTGGAAGAGATTTAGAGCAAAGTTAACGCCCTTTAATTTCCGAAAGTTTTCATTAAATTTAACACTAAGTGTGTAGGAAGTTCATATAAAATTTGAAATTCCGAAATGTTAGGAAAGTTTTATCATCAATGTGTGCATTATTTTACAAACTTCAGGCATTTTCTTGTCGAGTGGTATAAAAATATGCAAGCTGACTTTTTACAATTTTTCCTAATCAGTTTGATCGTTTGAATATTACTCTTTGTAATGGGGATTATCGGTTCTATAATTTATTATTTTCCAACAATATTGCTGTCAAACCTATTCATATTATATATTTCCATTTATACGTGATATAAATATTTTGTTGTCGATGTTCATGATATTGCATAATTTCATTTATATTTAATTAAGATATTTAAAATCAATTTTTGTTATAATTTATTATTATCTCTCACTATTATATGAGTGTTGGTACACTGGAATACCAGAATACTGGAATTATCACCCTATACAGTTGAAACTAAAAGCCCTGTCACAGTTAGCGCAGAAAATCCTCGTTTGTAATGCGCTCCTTACTGCAGAAGAATGAAGTAGTCTGAAACACATAAGAGCGTTTGCGTTGGGCAATGCAAAAATATAAGGCGCTATTAGCGAGGTCGGTAGTGAAATCACGAACTGAACCGACCAAACAGAAAGAAAATATTGAGCCAACACTATATGGGGGTGGATTACTACTAAAACGCTGTGGGTCGAATTTTCACTTGGTAATTATTTACAATTTGAGAGAACAAACACAAGAAGCACTTGAAAACGTTCATCACATGGACCACTGGGTTGCACCTGGTGATCCATGTGATGAAGTTTGCATGTTTTTTGTGAACAATTATAAATATTTCTCAAATATATAGCTCTGCGATTCAGTAGTAATCCATTCTTTTAGTTCAGTATGTGCAGTCAAATTTTAATATTTATTACTTTCCAAAGTGTGATTTACTGGGATTTCCGGGTTTGATTATAAACGATAACTTCACAAGTGAATTATGCAATCAACAAATGCGTCACGTATCCGTGCGCGCAAACGAAGACGCTTTGCCGTGAGTGTAATGGGGATTTCATTGTTTTTTGTTGTTGTTGTTTTTTTAACCCTTTACCTACCATGAAAAGCAGACGACATTTGCAAAAAAAAAATCTTGAACAACTATTATTTTCATTTTTTGTCTCAAAAATATAGGTTATGACCCCTCATGGGAACGAGCTCGACGAGCTCGTTCCCTTGAGGGGTCATAACCTATGTTTTAGAGACAAAAAATGAAAAAATAATGAAAATTAATTGGCGATTTTTGAGAATAGTGCTGGTCGGTTTTGGCCGTTACGGTAGGTAAAGGGTTAAATAATATATTGATCGTTAATAATGAAAAGTAATAAACAGAGTAATCACATGACTGGACTGGTTACGTGAAATAATTCATTCGAGGCGAGGGACTATATTCGCGCACTCGTGTTTGTACAACGTCCCTCACCTCTCATGAATTATTTCACGTAACCAGTCCAGTCAAGCGATTACTCTCTATTTATTTACATCATTACATGTAAACGTATCCAGTAGAGGTGAGGAATGATGTTAATAATCTCTATTTACTAGTATAGAATTGTTAGGCACGCTGTTTTTCTGCAGGAATTGAGTTACTCTAATGGGGCATTTGAGTTTGATAGGGACAAAACTTGCACTTACTCAGCGCGTAATGACTTTAAAACGTACGTAATAAAGAGACAGAACTTCCCGATTCAAATGTATATAAAGTTGGTCGACCTCGAATTGGTCAACATGGAATAACACTACCGATCAGGTAGCCACGTAAGAATCGAAATCAATTCATTGCTACCCAACCATTAGACGTGTTGTCAAATAAGTTCAAAAGTGACTGTTGCTAACACTGATACATTTGCAATGAAAATATTAGAAAGAAACAATAAAAAAAATACACAGATTAGATCATTGAAACTGTCCAGACTTACAAAAAATCAATATGTCTACTGAAAACAGAAAAAAGTAGTTTTATGTAAAAATAATTTAATAAACTGACGTTCAGTGATAAAATATATGTCATTCTTCTTTGGGTTTACACGCAAACTTCATTGGGGTGAAATCCCGTTGGAAAGAAAGTCCCGCTGGAATAAAATCTACTTATTTTTTTTTTACTGTAATTAAGAGGGCATAATACACTCAGACGAAATCTACAATGATAAATAAAGAGAAAAAGTGGGAACGCGGTGGCTCAGTAGTACACATGCAGGCTGCATGCCGAGAGGTCCTCGGTTCGAATCCCACGCGCGTCTACCGTGTCGTGTCTTTGGGCAAGATATTTAATCCTGATTGCCCACGTTGGGGCAAGGCGACGTTGTGTACTAAGGTGTACTGCACGTCGATGGTGCACTTGTCTTCACCCAATGCTAAACCTGCTCGTGTGGAGTTAGCGGTTCTCGTCAGATCACCCACATTACGCAACGTCGAGCCCGATTAGTCCTTGGATGGGTGACAGTCTGAGAGATCGATTCGGACTCCCGCGTTGTGTCCTTAGGCAAGGCACTTCACCCCGATTGTCAACATGGGGGCACGATGGCGCCGTGTACTAAGGCGTACTGCACGTCGATGGTGCGCTTGTCTTCAACCAAATCTAACCCTGCCTGTGCTGCATTGCGGAGTTGGGGAGCTGGCAGCAGCTCGTCGTTGCTCTGTGGTTCTCTCCGGGTACTCCGACTTCCTCCACCCGTAAAACTGTCCCCGACACGATATGAGCTTGGCTGTTGAAGTGTCGTTAAACCCTAATAAATAAATAAGATAGTACGTTGGGGAGCCTGACAGTTGCTCGCCGTTGCTCGATGGTTCTCTCCGGGTACTCCGGCTTTCTGCACCCGTGAAACTGTCCGATAGGGTCGATGACCGTCCTGTCGAAAGTGTCGTTAACCCTTTAAACCTTCGTTTCCTGGAATGGTATCCCATTTGTGTACGCTTACAGTGAGAAGGGTCAGTGCAATATCAATATACAGGGAGGATAAAATAATAACTGCAGTCTGCAGCCGCCTGGCTGCAGACTGCAGTTATTATTTTATCGTCAATGCATCGTGTATAGACCTCTTATAATAAGACAAAAATTTTCGTCATTGGAAGAGATTTACAAGAACTTATCTCCCCTTAATTTCCTAAACCTGCCAGTACATAAAACACTAAGGCTCTGGGAATTTCATATAAAACAAATTTCAAAATGTTAGCTAATTTGTACCATGGATGTGTGCATCATTTTTTTTATTAGAGTTTAACGACATTAGAGTTTAACGACACATTAACAGCCAGGGTCATATCATGTCGGAAACAGTTTTACGGGTGGAGGAAGCCGGAGTTCCCGGGGAGAACCACCGAGCAACGACGAGCAGCTGTCAGCCCTCCAACATCGTAACTCTGAACTCTGCGCCGCGGCACGGGCAGAGTTAGATTGGTTGAAGACATGCGCACCATCGACGTGCAGTACGCCTTTGTACACAGCGTCATCGTGCCCCCATGTAGGCAATCAAGGTTATGTGCGGGAACGCGAATCAGTCGCTGAAATGGTCACCCATCCAACTACTAACCGCGCTCGACGTTGCTTAACTTCGGTGAGCTGACGAGAACCGGTAACCGCGACGCCCCCCCCCCCCCCCCCCCCCGTGCGCATCATTTAAAAAACTTCACGCATTTTCTGTATAGCACAGACAATACAGAAACTGGCCTTTTACAATTTCCCCCAATCAGTTTGAACGTTTGACAATTATTCTCCGTTGAAATCCATTCAAAAATGAAAAAATAAATAAAACGATACGTCCTTTCCTTCATCTTTTGATGTTCTATAACTTTTACCTGTTCATTATGTCAACAGTGTGACATTTCAAAAGACACTGCCCTTTTCAGTGATATAAAGGGAGCGCGGTGGCTCAGTAGGTAGAGGTGCAGGCTGCAAGCCGAGAGGTCCTCGGGTCGAATCCCACCTGCGGCAACCGCGTTGTGTCCTTGGGCAAGACACTTCATCTCCACTGCCCGCGTGGGGGAACGGTGGCGTTGTGTACTAAGGCGTACTGCATGTCCATGGTGCACTTGTCTTCAACCAATGCTAACCCTGCTGGTGTGGAGTTAGTATGTTGGGGAGCTGACAGTTGCTCGCCGTTGCTCGGTGGTTCTCTCCGGGTACTCCGGCTTTCTGCACCCGTGAGACTCTCCGATAGGGTCGATGACCGTGCCTGTCGAAAGTGTCGTTAACCCTTTAAACCCTCGTTTCCTGGAATTCTATCCCATTTGTGTACGCTTACAGTGAGAAGGGTCAGTGCAATATCAAAATACAGGGAGGATAAAATAATAACTGCAGTCTGCAGCCGCCTGGCTGCAGACTGCAGTTATTATTTTATCATCAATGCATCGTGTATAGACCTCTTATAATAAGATAAAAATGGGACGAAATTATGCCTCGGACCGAAAAATCGGTCTTACGTGTTCAAAGGATTAAACCCCAATAAATAAATAAAACTATAAATAAAGAGAAAAAGTCGATCATCATTTAAAAAGATATCCTTCAATATTGTTCAATGTCTTTCTGAGTTTGTTGCGAAATGGTCGACAATTTTCGTCATTGGAAGAGATTTATAGAAAACTTATCTTCCCTGAATTTCCTAAACCTGCCAGTACATAAACACTAAGGCTATGGGAATTTCATATAATAAAATTTCGGAATGTTAGCTAATTTGTACCATGGATGTGAGCATAATTTTTATTTTTATCATTAGGGTTTAACGACACATTAACAGCCAGGGTCATATCATGTCGGTGACAGTTTTACGGGTGGAGGAAGCCGGAGTACCCGGAGAGAACCACCGAGCAACGACGAGCAGCTGTCAGTCCTCCAACATCGTAACTCTGAACTCTGCACCGCGGCACGGGCAGGGTTAGATTGGTTGAAGACATGCGCACCATCGACGTGCAGTACGCCTTAGTACACAGCGTCATCGTGCCCCCATGTAGGCAATCGAGGTTATGTGCGGGAGCGCGAATCAGTCGCTGAAATGGTCACCCATCCAACTACTAACCGCGCTCGACGTTGCTTAACTTCGGTGAGCTGACGAGAACCGGTAACCGCGACGCCACCCCCCTCCCCCCTCCTCCCCGTGCGCATCATTTAAAAAACTTCAGGCATTTTCTGTATAGCAGAGACAATACAGAAACTGGCCTTTTACAATTTTCCCCCAATCAGTTTGAACGTTTGACAATTATTCTCTGTTGAAATCCATTCAAAAATGAAAAAATAAATAAAAAGATACGTCCTTTCCGTCATCTGTTGATGTTCTATAACTTTTACCTGTTCATTATGTCAACAGTGTGACATTTCAAAAGACACTGCCCTTTTCAGTGGTATAAAGGGAGCACGGTGGCTCAGTAGGTAGAGGTGCAGGCTGCAAGCCGAGAGGTCCTCGGTTCGAATCCCATCTGCGGCAACCGCGTTGTGTCCTTGGGCAAGACACTTCATCTCCACTGCCCGCGTGGGGGCACGGTGGCGTTGTGTACTAAGGCGTACTGCATGTCGATGGTGCGCTTGTCTTCAGCCAATGCTAACCCAGCTTGTGTGGAGTTAGTATGTTGGGGAGCTGACAGTTGCTCGCCATTGCTCGGTGGTTCTCTCAAGGGTACTCCGGCTTCCTCCATCCGTAAAACTGTCAAGGTCATGTTTAGCCATTCTGCATAAATATGTGACCTTAAACACCAATAAATAACTAGTGATATAAAAGTCTAGGAGGTGAGATCTGGTAATATTTTTTCTACGAACATTAAAAACATGCAAATTATTGTAAAAACACCAAAAAAAAAAACAAAGCGTCAAAGTGGACGTTTAATGTTGGTTGGTGTTATACTTAGGGCTGTCGCGATTATTCGATTAGTCGACTAACCGTCGACTATTGAAGTAGTCGACGTTTTTTATTTTTAGTCGATCGTCGTTCATTTTCAAGGTGGTACACGTCTACTACATGTCGGGGCTAAATTGCATTGTTTTGTGAGGTGAATGATCAATGAAGGTGAATAACTTTAAATATCTAACCATAGTTAACATTCATATCCGGAAGACTGTACGACTGTCGTTGACTGTGTAAGAAAGAACACTCACAGTTACTCGAGAAGAATAGATTCTTCTGAATTTCTCCAGTCTTGTACACACGAATGCACACATTGGAAAACCCAAAGCGCGGAAGTGACAAAATTTTGACGAAAGTCAGAACGTCAGACCACTTCTCAAAGTTCGGAACTTCAGACTAAGATCCAATTTTAACAACTGACGAGGGAATGCATAGATCTCAATGTTCAAAATTTCGAGAAACTTATTGCAGAAAGGAAACATATGCAGGAACGTTCTTTGGTAAATCCATTTTAATTCATCGGCTTCAATCTAGTTCAAACTTGGACCCGCAGTCAGTAATATTATTTTTGGGGTTGGTACGTCCTACAGGACGTACCAACCCCAAAAATTATATTACGGACTGTGGGTCCAAGATTGGACTACATGTAGCTTCAGTCGGGACCGATTTGTTGTTCCCACAACCCCACTTCGTCTGAACACACTGGTGCCATTGACATTTTCAGAGTTTTACGAACAGAAGAATGATTTGCTAAAAAATCATGGGAAGCGACTATTAATCGACTAACCGCCGATTACTGGTCACGATTAGTCGATTACAAAAAAATGATAGTCGCGACAGCCCTAGTTATACTGAGAGATATTCTTGGTGACGTATTATCTGTGAACTAGTTTCTTCTAATTAGCGTTTCATGAAAAGCCATATTTCCTTTTGTTACTTCTAATAAACGAAAACAACAGTCAGCTCCTAGAGCTGTCTGTTGTTTTCGTTTATTAAGAATAACAAAGAGGAAACTTGGTTTATTTAGTTATTATTGGTTTAAGGTCACATACTTATGCACAACGGCTAATCATGACCGTCACAGTTTTACGGTTGGAGGAAGCCGGAGTACCCGGAGGGAACCACCGAGCATCGACGAGCAACTATCAGCTCCTCATCATTCTAACTTTGTTCAAGTTCCGCTCAAACAGGGATACAGCGGTTGAAGACATGTGCACCATCGACGTGCGGTAGGCAACCGGGATAAAGTGCCTTGCTCAAGGACACAACGCGGGTCGTCCCGGGCGGGGATCGAATTCGGGACCTCTAGCATAGAAGTCCAACAGTCTAAAACTGAGCCACCGCGCTCCGGAAACTTGGCTTATGTTCTGCTGAGGTCATGGGTGTTCTCTTAACAACCTCTGGTTTCTTAATTGGACCCCCTTTGTGGCTCAGTAGGTAGAAATGAAGGCTGCAAGCCGAGAGGTCCTTGGCAACCATGTTAGGTCCTTAGGCAAGATACTTAAACCCAATTACCATCGTGGGGGCACGGTGAGCTTGCTTACTAAGGCGTACTGCACGTCGACGCTGCACTTGTCTTCAACCAATGCTAACCCTGCTTGTGTGCCGTTAGTACGTTGGGGAGTCTGGCAGTTACTCGCCGTTGCTCGGTGGTTATCTCCGGTACTTCGGCTTCCTCCACCAGTAAAACTGTCCGACACGAGGTGACCCTAGCTGTGGAAACTGGAAAGTGCCGTTAAACCCCAATAAAATAATAATAAATAAATTGGACTCCAACCCAATTTTGTTGTCCATGTTTATGAATAAATCTGGTCAGTTTTGGTTATTCCGTCTTGGAAATTCTTAAATGAAACATTATTTGATAAAATGAAATAAAAAAAAACCCACCGAAAATGATATGCCCACATCTGAAAATTAAATTCAAGGGATCAGATTCTCTTAGCTGGGGGATAACATTTTCTAAGCTGAGGAATTATGTCTGTCTCGGAAAATTAAATACAGTGGTTTATGTTCAAAGGCGTTTTTAGGGAATTGTATCCGAAGGGGGCTGTGTCCTAAAGGAGTTCTGCCCACGGGCATTTTGCCCTGGGTTCTGCCCAATGGTGTTTTGCCCTACAACCTCCTTTCCCTATTAATAAAAGAACCGCTATTTCCGTCTGAATGAGCCATGTTATCCTGGGTGTTTCATGTCCCATGGATTTCTGTGTCACCTTTTCAAGGAATTTGGGGCGCGGTGGCTCAGTAGGTAGAGGAGCAGGCTGCAAGCCGAGAGGTCCTCGGTTCGAATCCCACCTGTGGCAGGCGCGTTGTGTCCTTGGGCAAGACACTTCACCACCATTGCCCATGTGGGGGCACGGTGGCACTGTGTACTAAGGCGTACTGCACGTCGATGGTGCACTTGTTTTCAACCAATGCTAATCCTGCTTGTGCGGAGTTAGTATGTTGGGGAGCTGACAGTTGCTCGCCCTTGCTCGGTGGTTTTCTCCGGGTACTCCGGTTTCCTCCACCCGTAAAACTGTCATGGACATGATGAGCCGTTCTGCAGAAATATGTGACCTTAAAAACACAAATAAATAAATAAATAAATAAATAAATAAATAAATAAATAAATAAATAAATAAATAAATAAATATTTCAAGGAATTTGGTTCTCTTTCGGTGTAAACGCCAATTAGTTAAAACCATAAATATGTTAATTCACTCCTTATTACCATTGTCGTTTTCTGGCCCTCATAATGAACGGTTTGGGTGCACGTGATAGGCCTAAAACACTCTCCAGTGATGGTACATCTTCGCCTTCAGGAGGCATAAATTCAAAGCGCTGAACCAAAGCGGCAAGAAACAAAAACAATTCTGTTCTGGCTAGTGATTCTCCGGGACAAGATCGACGACCTGTAAAAAAAACGCTTCGTATAAAAAATAAGAAGATTTCTGAAACATATGCCATGGTTTTAACCCTTTAACTAACGTAACGCCAAAACCGGCCAGCGCTATTCTCAAAAATCGCCAATTAATTTTCTTTATTTTTTTCATTTTTTGTCTCAAAAACATAGGTTATGACCCCTCGTTGGAACGAGCTCGTTCCAACGAGGGGTCATAACCTATGTTTTTGAGACAAAGAATGAACAAAATTAGTTATTCAAGAATTATTTTTGCAAGTGTCGTCTGCTTTTCAGGTTAGGTAAAGGGTTAATTAGCTGTTTCTTTTAATAAAGGAACGTTTCGATTGACTTGGGAAATCAATATGACAAAGCTGATTTTTTTAGGATAAGTTATGTTTCCAAATTTGGAATCTCCGGATTCCCATTTTCCATATTAGGACGCTGCGAATTACACATTTCAGATTCGAATTGAATCGCGAATCGAGTCTGTTATTCGAAGTCGAATCGATCCTCGAATCGAATCCTAAGCGTCTTGAAGATGATTTATAAGGGGTGGGGTGGGGGTGGGTTGGGGGGGGGGGCTGTAAATCTGATTGGTCCGACTGTGACGGCTCAAGTCCCGAATAATAAAATATTCCAGCTACATCACCAACGCATGCCTTCTTGGAAGGCATGCCCTGATGATGCAGTTGGTGTATTACCCAGGAACGGATGCATGACTTACCAGCACTAAACACTGCACAGAACTAGACGCCAGCAACAGCTCATTGTCAATATTGTTTGGAAACTTTAACTTTGTTTTCAAGAGTAGTAGAGACTGGCAAGACTGGAATTAGCATTGGAGGTGATATGGGTCAGATGCTATTTGTGTTAATATGCATGAAATTACATGTACACTCCGTCTTTATTTTTCAGCGTTATATACACCAATAGTATGTAATGTGGTTTTGAAGTATAGTTTGCAGGATCTCATGCAGGATCTCATGTGACGTCATGTCACGTGACCCAGTGGCGCCATGTTGTGCTGTCATGGTAACCCACGTGAGTGACCATGTTGTGACATCATTCCCATTGTGACGCGCGGTGTGCGCATGCGTATTGCGTGTTGTTAGGGCGATACGTGTTTCCGTCGTCCATTTTGTATGCTGGAAGCCGCCATCTTGGTTGCTATGGTAGCACATGGTTGCTATGTTACCCAAAAGCCTACAACAAGACGGGGGTATGTTCGGAGTGTGTGTTCAATTGAATAGGAGTAAATCAAATTATCCAAATAAACCCGACAGTCCCTCCAAATCATCAAAATCCACCCCAAACTACCGATATTGACTTTAGTACGGATTTCCCCCATAATATTTTGTAGTAGAGCAGCCCGTAGTGCGATAGTACAAAGGGGACCCCCGGGGTAAGTTTGATTGAACTAGAGTAGTTTTTGTCCGGTTCGGATTTCCCTCGGAATAGACGACTCATTCTGATTCCGTATCATATAGACGACTCGTTTCCGGGAACGTATCGGGCTATCATAACAGGTGCATGAATACATTCTATGTGCGTTTCAGTGGTCGACTCAGCTGATCGCTTACAAAACACAACCAAATTCCTTACAATTAGCGACGGAACTATTATTAACAAATGACCCCCACAATAGAAACTGCACAATTAAATAGTGCACACTTGTAAATTCAAGCGTATCATCATAGGAAGTGATATTGAGAGTGAATAATTTTACAACGCAAGATTGAAAATTTGCGGTGACCGCGTTACTCATTGTTTGTTAAAGTGCACACCAATATTGTTCCATAAAATATGGGTTTTTTTAAAACTTTTTCTCGCCCAACATTATGTCCCAAAACTATATTAATAATTTAAGATTCAATCTGTTTATGTGACAGAATTGTTAGATAAATGAATTATCATGATAATGTGCATGTCCTGTGATTTGCATCAGACTCTCGGTGATGTCCAGAATGGGGTCACATCTCGCAGGCAAAGCCGGCTCGTTGCGATCCCATTCTCAACAACACCTCGAATCTGATACAAATCACAGGACATGCACATTATCATGATAATCTGTATGTAGCATAATCTTGTGTGTCCTGTGACAGATATTGTATATCATGTAACAAAAATAACAGTTCACACACGCACAACACCTTATCAACCTTTCATCGAAGACGTACATGCTACAAATATACTTTCCATTGATAAAATGCTCACATAACAGGGAATTTATTGGACAGTGCTGTCAGTCACACACAAGCTAGGTAGAGGTCCCCAAGCATCTGGGTGCTTTCAATAGGTAATGGATATAAAAATCATTTGTTATCAGTTACTCTCTCCCTGTTTGTGGAACTCTACCGATATATTGAGCAGGGCGCTTATTGAACTTTCTAATCAGTGTATATTTTTGTCGGGCAAGCAAGAGATTTTGCCCGAGTTCTCCAAAGCGTCTGTATATTTTCGTCGGACAAATAACGACGTCTGCCCAACTTGGTATTTCATAATTCCTTGCCGAACCTCTACCTGACAAAACCCGTGGTCGAGAGATTTTTTTTTCGGTGTGTGTGTGGGGGGGGGGGGGGGGGGGATTACGCTTCTGACTTTTTCACTGATTCGATTCGAAGCCATCGTGATTATTAGAAGAAAATTTGAATCCCAACGTTCTGAAGATGACATCCAGCCGTTTTCGGATGAACGAGAGGGAACGTCTCCAGGCTAGCCAGATGACTCATAATTTAGCCAGAAATTTTTTTAAAATGTAGACTAGGGGCCTGCGAATCACACATTTCCGATTTTAATCGACCCTCGATACGAATCCTGAGAGTCTTGAATATGATCTATAAGCGGGAATACGGTCCTGTAAACCTGATTGCCCCGACTATGACGGCTCAAGTCCCCACTAATAAAGGATTCCAGCTAGATCATCAAGGCATGCCTTCCTGGAAGGCATGCGTTGTTGATGAAGTTGGAACTGATGCGAGACGTACCAGCACTTAGCACTGCACAGAACTAGCCGCTAACAACAGCTCATCGTCAACAATGTTTGGAAACTTAAACTCTGTTTTCAAGCATGGTAGAGACTAGTGAGACTGGAATTAGAATGGGAGGGGGTCATGGGTCAGATGCTATTTATGTTAAGATAGATGATCTGTCTATTTTTCAGCAATATTTACGAACAAATTCAATCGGAACTATACGTTTTGTGAGGGAGCGCGGTGTCTCAGTGGTAGACTGTTGTACTTCTATGCTAGAGGTCCCGAGTTCGATCCCAGTCCGGGAAGACCCGCGTTGTGTCCTTGGACAAGGCACTTTACCCCGGTTGCCTATATGGGGGCACGATGACACAGTGTAATAAGGCGTGCTGCACGTCGATGGTGCACATGTCTTCAACCGCAGTAACCCTGCTCTAGCGGAGCTTGAACAGAATTAGAATGTTGAGGAGCTGACAGTTGCCCGTCGATGCTTCTCTCCGTGTATTCCGGCTTCCTCCACCCGTAAAACTGTCACAGTCATGATCAGTCATCAGCCATTGTGATACGTATGTGACCTTAAACACCAATAAATAAATAATAACACGTTTTGTGAGACAATGACAATGACTGATATAAGCTTGTATTTCCTTGTAATGATTCGAAAGGAGACGAATCGGGTAGCTGCTTTCGAATCGAGTCGAAATCAACTTAAGATTCGATATAACAACTTAAGATTCGAATCGAACCTCAAAGCTTCGCAGGTCCCATTTAAAATGTCCTTTGAGGGGAAAGCGGAGAGCACGTAAAGTCTAGTTTGTATAATATTCCGTTCTATGAGTGGAACAAGGCGCCATATGCAATGCTAAAGCATTGCATATGGCGCCTTGCTTCACTCAAGAGGCGATATGTGTCTCTTTCTTCGACCACTTCGGTGATAATCTGTCAATCGTCGTTTGAATCAAGGACGGTTGATAAGGGGAGTTGTCACTACTTGTGGAGTAAGAAATGAATATGTCAAAACTCACAGTGGTATTCATCCATTCAAAGCGATGGGTTCTGGTGAAATAGTAATTTAAATGTTAGTGGTTCAATCGTCCCACACGGTCTCTAATATTAATAAAAGTACATTGAACATAGAGCGCATGTACTGACCCACACCCAAAACGTGATAGGTATTTTATTTATTTATTTATTTATTTATTTATTTATTTATTTATTTATTTATTTATTTATTTATTTATTTATTCATTCATTCATTCATTCATTCATTCATTCATTCATTTATTTATTTATTTATTTATTTATTGGGTTTAACGACACTTTGAACAGCCACCTCGTGTTGGACCGTTTTACGGGTGGAGGAAGCCGGAGACCCCGGAAAGACCCACCCAACCGAGTAACGGCGACCAACTGTCACACTCTCCAACCTACTAACTCCACACAAGCAGGGTTAGCATTGGTTGAAGACAAGTGCAGCATCGAAGTGCGGTACGCCTTGGCACAAGTCACCAACATGACCCCCCACCCCCACCCCGCCCGCAACGTGTGCAATCAGAATTAAATGCCTTGCCCAAGGACACTACGCCGTTTCCCCTGTCGGGGATCGAATCGTGAACATTTCGGTTTGGAGTTCAATGACGTAACCACTGAGCCTCCGCGCACTCGTTACTTGATAGGTCTATCTACAAATGATAGGTATTATTACACAGTTTGTTGGAGACGTAATATGGTATATATGGTGTCGATTAATTTCATATTGGACGAGAGCGAACTGTGTAACGAATATATCTCACCGACTGCTGCATGGATGCACAGAACTAATAACAACAGCGATCAAAATTAAATGAGAGAATTCTCACAATGTGTTCACGTGTCTTTGCCTTGTTACAATTTATGGGAGAGTGCCTACAGGCACTCTCCCATAAATTGTAACAAGGCAAATTCATACATACCAAACAGTTTCATTTCGAAGGTAACATGACACACATCCACAGTATATGAAGCCTTTTAAGTTGCCTAACCTGCACTTCAGACCAAATATGGGCTTCCAACACTCAATGTTTCAACTTGAAGCGTAAATCGGCAGCAGCCACTTTGAATAATCAATGAACAAAGGGGAGATTACCCATAGCTGTCAGCGTATATTGATGTTGACAGGCAATATATGGTTTTAAATGCAGTCTGCATGTGACGTCTTTGAACCAATGAAATATCCAGATACTTGTAGGAGGTAAAAAATATCTAAATATGCTAATGGTGCGATGATAGGAAATTGCACTAGTACGAGAGCCATGCTATCGTAATAAATGGGAAGTGGATTCGATTCGACATCCGATTCGGTTTCGAACTTTTTGCCTGAACTTTTTGCCGTGGAAAACTCGTGATTTGTCAGGCCCTAACGGACACCTATGGTATATGTAGCCAAGCCTTTCGAATGGACACAGGGGACCAGTTTATGAGGTTGATTCGTACTCCCACTTTTTGAGAGGGGGTTTTCGACTTGGTTAGTCCAGTAAGACAGGCTGAATGGAGCATGTTGATTGAGAATACATGCGCATTGCCATTCAGGAAATTCGACATACAGTACGGTCGTCGTGGAAAGGTTAACCCTTTACCCAACGAATCGCCCGCATCCGCCGGCGTACTATGCAAATTCAACAGCTGAAAAAATTTTCAACAAAACCATATCATGTGACTCCTCTTTGGAGCGAGCTCGTCGAGCTCGAGGGGTAACATGATATGGTTTTGTTAAATATTTTTGAAAAAATTTAAAAAATGATTTTAAAAATAATAAATTTTGATATTGTCTGCGTTGGGTAAAGGGTTAAGAATACATACGCATTGCCATTCAAGAAATTCGACACACAGAACGGTCGGCGTGGAAAGGTTAAAATCCACGCGTGGGCAATATTTACACGCATACGTCATCATCGAATCTCCGTCATAAAAGAATGGAATCAACCCTCAAGTTTTCAATGAAAGAAGCACCGGTATGATGATTGATTGACAAAAGTGCCCGTCGGGCAAACTGACCAGGCGTGGATTTTTACCATTCCCCGGTGACTGTACTGTAGAGAAAACGAAAGCCAAAGACGTTTATTTCTCAAAACCAGGTACCACCCTTGAGGGGTCTCGAAATCCCAGAGTTTTTTGGCAAACACAAAACAATTGCTAAGTAACTTCTAAATGATGAAACTGATGACACGATTATGGTATCTGATAATGTTAGTAAGGAACGTTTGCTCAACAAAACGTCCTTAGCAAATAGCAACATAAGAGACTTGGTAATGCTTCCTGAAATTGATATTTCTGAAGAAGAGATTATCCATGTCCTAAGTGCCCTGGAAACAAAAAAGGAATACTGAGATTGCAGGGTAATTATCTAAAAGCACCCCCCCCCCCACCCCCCCCCCCCCCACACACACACACTCCCGATGACGCACTACCAACGGGGAGAGTGCAGCCAAATCGAGCGTGTATTGTAATTATATTTAACCCTTTACCTAACACGAAAAGCGGATGAAACTTTAATTCTTGAACACAATTTTTTGAATAACTAATTTTTTTCATTTTTTGTCTCAAAAACATAGTTATATGAACTTGGATCCTCGGCGCTAGTTCCAATGAGAGGTCGTAACCTATGGTTTTGAGACAAAAATGAAAAAATCATGAAAATTAATTGGCGATTTTTTTAGAATAGCGCTGGTCCTTTTTGGCTGTTACGTTGGGTGAAGGTTTAAAAAAGACATCGAAAAATAAATACTGAAAAAGAGGTTGAAAAGAGAATGTAAACACAACAAAAACATAAAACTAATACCCCCGATGTTGTTTACTTTATATTTCCGGTATGTCTGATGGGCGCGCGCTGGCATTGCGTTAGCCGGGAGGCATTGCGTTAGCCGGTTCTCGTCAGATCACCGAAGTTAAGCAACGTCGAGCCCAGTTAGTCCTTGGATGGGGGACCCGTCTGGGCGATCAATTCGGGCTCACGCGTTGTGTTCTTGGGCAAGGCACTAAACCCCGATTGTCCACATGGGGGCACGATGAAGCCGTGCACTAAGACGTACTGCAGGTGCGCGTGTCTTCAACCAATCTAACCCTGCCTGTGCTGCAGTGCGGAATTACGGCGTTGGGGAGCTGGCAGCTGCTCGTCGTTGTTCGGTGGTTCTCTCCTGGTACTCCGGCTTCCACCACCCGTAAAACTGTCACCGACAGGATGTGACTCTGGCTGTTAAAGTGTCGTTAAACCTTAATAAATCAATAATCTGACGTCTGAGTTTCAAAATGTTTTCAATTCTGTGTTTCTGATCACGAGTGCTAAGATATCCTTAGATTTCGACATCGTGCAGTGAAATTTAATTTTGATGTTTTCGCCCTCGAGAGGTATTTACGTCATAACGTCAACAATTTTCCATCAATGTGGATAAAAATTGGCAATGTTTGATTTCAATTATTTCCCTATCTCGAGCCCGGTTAGTCCTCGGAAGGGTGATCGTCTGAGCGATTCGGACTCCGCGCTGTGTCCTAGGGCAATGCACTTGACCCCCATTGTCGTGGGGGCACGATGATGCTGTGTACTGAGGCGTACTGCACGTCGATGGTGCGCATGTCTTCAACCAATCTAACCCTGCCTGTGCTGCAGTGCGGAGTTACGATGTTGGGAGAGCTGTCAGTAGCTCGTGGTTGCTCGGTGGTCTCTCCAGGTACACCCGTAAAACTGCCACGGTCATGATTAGTCATTGTGCATAAGTATGTGACCTTAAACACCAATAAATAAATAAACAAATAAATTCCATACCTGCCTATGATATTATTTTGTGCTGTATTTTGTAGTTTTGGAGGTCGGGCTGCCAGAAAATGAGAGGGGTGTACCCCCAACGTTGTTTACGCCACATCGCCGGTATCTGACGTTGGATTTTCAATGTTCTTTCAACTAAGTATTTGGTCACATGAGTACTATTAAAACCTAGAATTTCAATTTCGTGACCGAAAATTTCGATTTGACATTTTCCGACAGTCGGCGGGAATGTCGTCCTAGCGTTAACTGACAATGTGAATTCAAATGTAACGAGACATCACTTCAACTATTCTTCTAGAAGTATGTAAAATATTATGGGTATTCGTTTCAGTTTTTCCTGTAGGGGTGCTCACAAAATGGGAGGGGTGCAAAAACATAACGTGACGTAAAACGTCGGAATGGCGGTAAATTAAAATATTCCAAAATAAGTACCTTTTTATTTTTCGAACTCTAAATCAGACAATCAATTTTGCGATGTTGACCCAACGTCACCGTAACTGTAGCCACAGGCGAATCCATCATCGATTGAAAGCTGGCTGAACTTTTAGATGGTTTTTGAAATGAAACTTAAATTTGAAACGACGTAAAATGATCGAAAATACGTTAAACGAAAATATCCAAAACAAAAACACATATATTTTTTTTCGAGCGCAACAGCGCACTAAAATTTGATGAAAATCGTTGACATCAATTTCGTCATCCTAAAATTCGGCTTAACCTTTGGGAATTTCCCAAGTTGAAATCACATTTTAGACATGGTTTTTGTCAGAAATGATTTAACCCACCCTTTACCTAACATGAAAAGCAGATGACACTTGCAAAAAAAATTCTTGAATAAGTAATTTTAAAAAGAAATTGTCTCAAAAAATAGATTATGGCCCCTCTATGGAACGAGCTCCTCGAGCTCGTTCCAAAGAGGGGTCATAACCAATGTTTTTGAGACAAAAATGAAAAACATAATGAAAATTAATTGGCGATTTTTGTGAATAGCGCTGGCCGTTTTTTCCCGTTACGTTGGGTAAAGGGTTAAACATGTTGAAAGCGGAAGACTTGATACTGTGTTGATGTTAACAGACCCACAAAAACGCGTGTATTCGTAACTGTTTTGGATAAAGGCCGAAAGTTAAATATAGAATATACCCATAGTAGCTTGGTGGACCAAATGTTCACCACGAGTGGTGATGTGCTACAAGCTGCTTTGGGTATATTTTATTTATACCATGATCGTCAGGTTATTAAGAGTTCAAATGTTAAATAATATAATATTCAATATTAACACGTGCGAATCTGTTTTTGTTTACATGAACACCGATGGGCGGTACTTCCGCTGTCATTTTTATCGCTGAAACGAAATGGGAAAAGAAACCTGTAAATCACGGGGCCTTTATGACCGGAGGCCTGTTAATAACTTTAGAAACCATCCATATTTATGAAAAGGGCGACACCCTACAGAATGGAGAATAATTACGTTGTCCGGTGCTAACAATATGAATGTAAATACGATGATACTGCTAGAGGTTTTTGTTGGGGATTCAGTAATGAGGCACAAGAGTGGATATTCCGAAAATCTTATCAGTAGTGCTAATTACCCCATATTCGGACTTCTCGAGACTTCACCACACGATGTACGTGCAACGGAATGACGATAATCAGCGATGAACGATAATCGACACCTCCGCGATTAAAACAAAAGCAAGTGGTGGACTGGGTGGCTTTCTCGAGTAACAAATGAAAACAAATAACAATGATAAAAATATTATCAAACCTGATAACCAATATATATATATAACAATCAGGGCTCAAAATAAGCGGTGTCGCGTCGCTTTTTGCTATGCAAAACTTGCAAAAAGCTACACAATGTTAAATTATGTATAGCATTTTGCGATACAAGATAATCAACTGCAGCCTATTAGGCTGCAGTTGATTATCTTGTATCGCAAAATGTAAATGAAAATTTGCAAACAAATTTGAAAACTTGTTCACTGCTGCTTTACTTCCGATTGTGGAACATTCCAGGCATAACTCAGATTAACTCTCCATCAAGCATCATTAGCAACTTCATATGTAAAATGAGTTCTGTTGGTTTAAATACTTCTGTTTTTACAACATTTTGCATAAAATGTCCATTAAAAATAACTACAAGCCCATCAAATTAAAAATCCCAACTTCCATTTTGAGAACTCTATTAAACAACCAAGACGCCATTTATAACAGTATACAAGTCCATGCAACCCTTAAAGGCAGTTCAGTTAAAAAAATATAGTAAATGTTTCATGTGTTGCAGATCATTTGGAAATGCCCAGAAATGGATGAAACTATTCTATCTACTTAGAAGAATTCAATATAAAACAGCATAACATAACTCTGGTATACAAAAATAGCTATGTAATTTTTACAAAATGCTATTCATTTTTTTGAAATGTGTAGCATTTTGCTACGCAAAGAAAAAAAGTTATTTTGAGCACTGATAACAATTTACAAATTAATGTTTTTATATGGAAAGTATCTATTTGATATTGTATTAGCAAGAATTTAATATTGTACACATAATTACGAGATCGATCCGAATCTTTATAAAATGCTAAACTAATAATTTCTATTGTCAAAATGAACTATGATTCAATAATCTTTTGGTTGAATTTCCATGATCTAGCGCATGCGCAGACGAGAGCTACATCGATTCTTATAATCGTTATTATCTATCAACTTATTCGCTTATTCGACTTTCCTTGCTTAACTATTCACAAAGATATTCATAAAAATTCTCAAATTATTCAGTAACTGATTGAATCACTCAGTCGGCCATTATTGTTATCTTGCAATTAGAGCGAGCTACAGTTAAAACTAGAAGTTCTGTCATGAAATGCGCACAAATAGCACGTTGATCTGCGCGTTAATCTACGCGTTATGACCATAGTAAGGCTATCAAATTATGTACATATGGCCTCTGCACAAGCAATGTTTCAGCCAATGGACCTCCGGGTAACCCGGAGGTCCATTGGCAGAAACATTGCCTGTGTTTGCTGTGAGTAACCAGGAGAACCTGCCGTTCTTTGGATGCCATTCTTTATGGCAACTGCACGCAATTCCTGCACGCAATTAAGCCTAAATAAGCGCACAGTTCGTGGCAGGACTTCTAGTTTTAACTGTATCTCTTCAATTAATCATTCTTGTTTACTTTTCAAATGCTAATATACAATTATGTCTTTACAAATATTTAACTATATGTATTGTCAGCCATGAAGCCCGATATTAAAACTAAGAAAGATTATATATTATAAGTTATGGGGCTTCCAGTGGGCGGATATGGTGTGATATAAGGCGAAGTGAGATCAATATTAGTCGAGACCTTCGGCCTCGCCTAATATTGATCTTGCTGAGCCTTACATCACATCATATGCGCCCACTGAAAGCCCCATAACGGATTTAGTATGCCAGTCCTTTGAAAGAGACACAACCATAAGTGTAATTTATGTTCGATATCGATCAACCTTCAAGTTCAATCATTCAAATCAAAACAAAACAGACGATAAAATTTACTGTCCAGGGGGAGTAACTCGAAAATATTTGCATGAACTGAGAAGGGCAGATTATTCGGGTAAGGATTCTCGCTTGAGTTAGTCTCAGACTGTGCCGGCTGGCTTCTATACATGTCGTTTTAGTGGTTTATTTATTGTATTTATTTACATGTGTTTATTAAAATTTCTCAAAGACTGGAAGAAACGTATTATAGTTGTACGTTGCTCAACAGACACACACACGCGAAATTATCTGTTGTTCGTTGAACACGCGAAATTAGGAAAAACATCGAAGCGAGGGTTGGATGTCAGAAACAAAATGTCGGAACTGACCGTATATAAGCTCTATATGCGGGCAGCTCGATGATGCACAGTCTCATATAGGTCACCAGATATTGAAGCTGATTGGTCAATAACAATTGCTGGCATAATAAGTAAAGCTATGCTTATCTCGATCCATCCAAGTCCATATGACCACTGCATAAAGAATTCCTGACCCCGTACGGGCAACGCACAACCAATATTACATACTGAAAACTCTTGAATATCAAAATCCGGCTATCTTTGCACCGGCGATGTAATGGTTTTTGCGCGCCGAAGGCGCGCTGAGACGATGTGGGCCAAACCCCTTTCGACCCTCAATAACTGTAAGGGTGATTTTGCGATATGACTGGGCGTGGCAAAGGAGGAGGAGGTTTTTATCCGCGTCGGTCTTTTCTGCGTTTCTTCTGTGGAGGAGGTGACTGAGATGGAGAGATTGTGGTTATGGAGCAGCTACCTGTGTCGTGGTTTTTGGCCTCTCTATGCACTAAAATTTAGAAGCTTATGGTATCACAGAACTAAATATTTTCCCAAAGGCAACCATTATAACGTTCAGGTGGAAAAAAATATGATTGCATCACTTTAATTTTGGCATTCAAACATCTCTGTCAAGTATAGCCCTTCAGACAACTTTTTCTGATCTGAAAACAAGGGGTCAGGCAGCAAATAAGAGAGAAAAACTGACAAAAAGGGAAGTACCGGTCACGTGCACATATTTTTCAGGGAATTCCCGACAAAAACACACAAAAAGTAAATTGTATTTTTTAGGTCCAAAAGTCATCAAATCACCCTCTTTTTTATCCGGAATATTCAACAATAATGCAAGATGTCAATGGAATGTTTCAAACTTTTATTGAAACAATGGATTTTCCCAAGGCTGTTTATTTTTAGAGATTGCATCATTTCTGAGTGCAACATTTTAAGGCGGTTCACTCTAATTTCAATATTTAGTTCCGCCATACCTATAATCACCCCCAATCCCACCAAAGAGACATTTTACCACATCCATGAGATAAAAGAGTCATTTCTGCATTTGAATCCAACTTTTGGCTTTGGCTGAGTCAAAAACATGGAAAATTTGCTCTTTTAAGGAAAAGTGTCCAAATTTTGTCAAGTGGGCTTGAAAACTGGTATTGTCTCCAAATGATTTTTCTATCCTGTTACTTTATAAATTAACTGAGAAGGATGAGAATTTACAGTTTTCTTTAAAAAACTACTCTGATCCAAAAATAAAACTAACGTCTGCATCAGCACAAAATATTTTAAGAAAAAATCTGTCTCATTTAACCATACTGCCAGCAAAACAGTGTCCCAACCCCCATGGAACAATATGGATGTCAATTTTGTTACCAAAATTGGGGATGCAGCTATATATTTCACCAATATGAAATGACTCTACCAGTTTATCCTAACAACTGATGTCAAATTTTATTCCACCATCTGATGCAGTAAAATTTTGCCCTGAATAGGACCCCCAGGTATGCCCCTTTTCATCAAAATATGTGATATAATTCATAATTTAATTGATATTGACCCAAAACAAACCTACTGTGATATGAACTTTCCCATCTGTAATAGTTTTTAAATCACAGTCTGGCTTCTGGAGACATTTCACATTGTATTTGATGAATATTTTGCAATTTTTGTAAAGGAAAAGCCTCAGTTTTCTCAGTAAAGGCACATAGAGTCATTGGTATGGCACTGACAAAACATAAAACAGTGTTTTTTTCCAAAAGAATGACCAGTATATGCTACTGTGATATCTCATAACACTGGTAAGATGCCTAAAACCATCAAATATTGATTCTATAGTGCTATACTTATGCTGCAAGTTCCCATAAGTGCACTTTCATAACCTTTGTCTTAATCCCCACACACACCCATTTTGGCAAAAAGATTGAAATTGTTGAAAACATGTTTCCAAAGAGGATGAATCAGACATTTGCTTCAAGAATATAGTGGTATTTGATGTTTAATATACGTCTGTGTGTGTGTGTGGAGGGTGGGGGGGGGGGGGTGAAAGTTAGTCAGCTGCCAATTATTGAAAATGTAGATCCAGGCAAGTGAAAAGCAAAGAAACACCCTGTCTGATGAAGAGACAGACATACAGACAGACAGGCAGATAGGCTTGCAGTCACACATGTAGGAGGTCTACACGAGAGTACTGAATGGCATACATTTGAAAAATATAGTGGAAGAGCCAGGGCGAGGTTGGTAAATTGAAAAATAACTCAGTGGACCATGAGTGCTGAAGCCTCAAAGTAAATCATAAGAAACTGAAAGTGTATGATACTAACTTCAGTCTCTAAAAACATGCTGTTCAGTCTTTCCAAATGTTTATCATCAGCAGAAAGGTTAAATATGAGTGGGAGAGTGGACTTAGTTCAGGGAAAGAGCAATATTTCACAACTGTCACTGTAAATTTATGCTGTATCATGGGAGCCATGACAGCACTAGTACTAGACAACTATATTGGTAGCTATGCACAAATGCCATTCACTCACATTTGTAATTTTATTATGATATTTTCCACTGTAGCCCCACCCCCTCCTCAAATTTGTGTTCCCGGATACTCTTTCAATGAAGGAATTGTTTTCCAACATCTTGAAGAGCATAATATAGAAGAGAAAAACTTCTAAATAATAGTGAATAGAAGGGCAGTGTAGGTTTTCTGTCTGTGTTTGAATGGTGATTTGGGAGGGGGTTGGAAGATTTGGAATCCTCCCTGCCCCTAGTAATATGAGGAGAAACCATGGTTTAAATAAATATGTTAATAGGGTAAGATAGGCTGTTAGTTAGCAGCTGCCAGAGGTTATAGTGTGCTCCTGGGGAATACACTTGCTCAAGATGTGAATTTTCTTGCATAAACAGCCTCAGTTTTGGAAATATATACCTTTTATTGCTGACTGTGACAAAAATGCAACTTCTCAAAACAATAAAATGGTTTGGTAAGGTGTATGGTCCCCAAATAAATATTTAAATATGAAATAATCCCCCAAAATAATAACTGAATCTGGTCTGGAAGCCAAAAAACATATTTCCTATAGGTATCACAGAACTAAATATTTTCCCATAGGCGACCATTATAACGTTCAGGTGGAAAAAAATATGACTGCATCACTTTAATTTTGTCATTCAAACATCTCTGTTAAGTATAGCCCTTCAGACAACTTTTTCTGATCTGAAAACAAGGGGTCATGCAACAAATAAGAAAGAAAAACTGACACAAAGGGAAGTACCGGTCACGTGCACATATTTTTCAGGGAATTCCCTACAAAAACACACAAAAAGTAAATTGTATTTTTTAGGTCCAAAAGTCATCAAATCACCCTCTTTTTTATCAGGAATATTCAACAATAATGCAAGATGTCAATAGAATGTTTCAAACTTTTATTGAAACAATGGATTTTCCCAAGGCTGTTTATTTTTAGAGATTGCATCATTTCCGAGTGCAACATTTTAACGCGGTTCACTCTAATTTCAATATTTAGTTCCGCCATACCTTATATACCTTCACGAGATGCCTAGAGTACGTCTAAACTTATGAGTTAATAATTATTAGGCTTTTCCCTCTGGAAAAGACTCTAGTTATTATACGGATTATTATTATTTCCCCACCCCCCCCCCCCCCCCCACACATTTTTTCCGTACGATTCAGAAGCCATTTTCGAACCGATTTTCACAAAATTTTGCACACTCATAGAGGGGCAGAATATCTGAAAATGTACCGAAGCGGAATTTTCGATTTAACCCTTATTTCGTCAGAATTGGCAAAAAACCTAAAAAATTGGGGTTTATAGGCATTTTCTCGAAACATGTCTTGCAGATTTTTTTAAAATATTTATCATTATTAGACCTGTCTGTGACACGACCACTCATATACAAGAGATATTAGGCGATGCATATGGTAACCCTCCTCAGGCTGCCAAACATCGAAATTTTGATGAAATGGGCTGTTTTCGGGCTCCTAAAGCACCATACGACACGAGGGAGATAAACATAAGTCCATTTATTGGAAGTGGTATTCACCGTGGATCATTTCTGTAAGTAATACGGGTATTCATATAACCAAGTGTTAATCCGTTTTTGGGCTGGTTAAACTATAATACCCCTCAAAAGCTAAAAAACTGATGTTTTCTGTGGATTTCTCTAAACGAGTCTTGTAGATTTTCAAGAAAAATTGACCACTCGCAGGTCCTTGTGTGGCAATAGAAGCTGCATGGACAAAATACTCCGGTGAGCATTCGTTAACCCTCCACGGGCTGCTAAAAGTCAAAATTGTGATAAAATGGGCTGTTTTGGACAGCAACAGCGCCCCATTTGTACGCCACAAAGAAAAGTACCTCCTTTTATCGAACGCAAAATTTATACGGACACATTTTTGTAAGTAGTAAGGTTATTCAAAAGTCGAAGTCTTAACCCATTTTTGGAAAGATGAAAAGAGATACCCCTTAAAAGCTTAAAATTCACATTTTCTGTAGATTTCTCTAAAAACATCTTGTGGGTTTTCTAGAAAAATTGTCTATTCGCAGGTCTTTGTGTGACATTACAATTTGCATGGACAAAATATTCCGACGAGCGTTTATTAACCCTCTACAGAATGTCAAGCATCATAATTTTGTTGAAATGGACTGTTTTTGTACACGCACAGCACGCAATGTATACCCGAGAGATACACATAATCTCCTTTGTTGGAAATGGAATTTACTGAGGACCATTTTTGTGAGTAATAAGGGTATTCAAAAACCCAAGCATTAACCCCTTTGGGGGTGGTTAATAGCAATACCCATCAAAAGCTGAAAAAATCATGTTTTTCTCTCTGGATTTCTTTACAAACAACTTGTAAGTTTTTAACAGAAAATGGTCATTAATAGGTCCTGGTGTCAGATTACCGGTTGCATGGATAAAATATTCCGGTAAGCATTTGTTAACCCTCCATGGGCTGCTAAATGTCAATATTTTCAAATAGACACAGCACTCAGTGAGTATGTGTCAAACAAACATAAATCCTTTTGTCGGTCATCAAATTGTCGGACGACGATATTGATTTTAACCCTTAACACACTCCACGTTAATGGTGGTTTTTACCTAAACATTTTTTTTTTATCAAACCGAGTCATTTGAGACTACTATACTCACCTTTCTCATAACATCAATGAAGGAACTTCAGTGAGACAGTTAAAAACAATTCATCAGACACTGTGGGGTCATGAAAAATCATGGAATCTCATCGGGAAAAGCCATGATTCTGCAGAATCATAAAGTCTAGTTGCACTGTGAGTTTATTCACTCACTAGACATGTTGTCTGGCTTCAAACAATATTTTAACCCCCTGCACACTGATGGCAAAATACCAAAGTTTTCAGCAGCAAAAATGCAACTGAGAATTTAATAAATTACATCTTGTTTGACAGAGCTCACTGAGCTCTGTCAAACAAGATATAATTTGCTATATTTTTAATGCTGAATGGGCAATATGGAGTAAATAACGAAAATTTTGAAATAATACCAGAGTGCTAGGAATTAATGTACACGAAAGGATGCCAGAGTTGGGCGTGACAATTATAACCCCAACACCTGTGATTGGGGACACGCGATGACTTGTGTTCTAATTAATTACTGTTTATACGCTAATGACTTATTTGTACTGGTTATATCTTTTTCATTTTAATAACACACACACTATTTCGTGTTATGGCTGCTTTATTAACATGAGACAATGCATGTTTGTTAATTTTTGGTATCTTATGAAGTAAACCCATTTAAAAACGTAATAAATAACTGCCGCTTTTATTTCACTCTTCGCGAGGCGACGAGCGATACATAATGTCAAGTTTGCATTCAGGTCGAGGTCACCAAAGGTCAATTGGGTTGTAGTTCCATTGCAGGTGTAAATTGTAACTACCGAAACGCCATTGCTGGTGTGTTCACCACGGTTGGTGTGTAAAGCTAAACTTTATGTCATAGGCTTTTCATATATAATAGAAGAGATAACCATGGTATTAAAACCCTCTCTTCATTGTCTAGCTGTTATTATCGTCAAATCTGTGACAAATTTCATGTCTGTAGGCTGAGAATTATGGCTGAAATTTGTCTGAAAACGGACAAAAATAGGGTAACGAACTAACGATCGCGCTACGGTCATTCCAACTTCGTTGGATGACTTAATTACGCAAACTGTTGGCTTTATTATTTGAGCATTCACTTACCGTACAGTTAAAACTAGAAGTCCTGTCATGAAATGCACATAAATAGCACGTTGATCTGCGCGTTAATCTACGCGTTATGACCATAGTGAGGCTATCAAATTCTGTACATATGGCCTGTGCACAAGCAATGTTTCAGTCAATGGACCAGGTCAGGTCCATTGGCAGAAACATTGCCTGTGTTTGCTGTGAGTAACCAGGAAAACCTGTCGTTCTTTGGATGCCATTCGTTATGGCAATTGCGCGCAATTCCTGCGTGCAATTAAGCCTAGATAAGCGCACTGTTCGTGACAGGACTTCTAGTTTTAACTGTATGCTGGTACATTTTTTAAGATGTGTGAGTAATGTCATAACCAAGCTAGAGATGTCTCCCTTAATGCGCTACTTGGCGAAACCAATTTGTTTACACCGAAATCATCCACCGGTAATCATAGAAATCATCGGTAAAATTGGCGTTACCGGGCAGAAGGCAGCAGTTTTTGTATGGCGAGGAATTAATGATGACAATAATGATCACGTGGGTGAAGAGAAAAAAGAAGGAAGTTGTAAACAAAATTGAATGCAAACTAAGATTACGAGGTTTTAGTGGAGATTCATCGAAGTAAGAGAAGAGGTAGTTTTACTATCCAAACGTCGCGCGTTTCCCACTTGGGAGGCCAAAACTTTCGGATAGCCGACGTAGGCGGAAGTGGAAATGTGTGAAAAGAACGAGATGACAATACCTCTAAGAAATCTGTAACAGACCAGTGAGGCCAATACTATCAAACATTTACAGTTGTATTTTTCGGAATTGTATTTTTTATTAATGAAATAACTAACTGAAATGAACCATTAGCATTTTCAAAGATGCGGCAATTTGAACTGGCAAATTGCCTTTTCTTTTGAAATGCTAATGAACAATTCCGGTGTGACAGGAATGATAATCCGTAGGAAAATTAGTCCCCCTGGACTATTATTCCGCGGAATTATAGTCCTAGGTCTAACATTTCTAGGAATAGTAGTCCGCCGGACTACTATTCCTAGAAATGTTAGACCTAGGACTATAATTCCGCGGAATAATAGTCCAGAGGGACTAACGTTCCTACGGACTATCATTCCTGTCACACCGGCATATATATTCGTTTGTTGAAAATATAATTCAGTGAAATACAATTGTAAATGTTTTATAATAATGGCCCCTGAGATCTTTTTTTGTAATTATTTGTTTTCGTAAAATAAATATAAACTAGAGTCGAGGATGGCATATACCCCCGCCTCCAATGCCATGGATAGCATTACAGAAATGAACCAATTATTACTGGGTGATGCTGAAGGATGACAGATGATAGACCTGTGACAGATTACAGACCATTGGGGCATACATCATGAGAACTATCAAGTGTCTCCATAGGGTGACACAAAAAGGTACCCCCACCTCTTTACCAAATGTGAGAGTGACTTGATTTGATAATTCAGTGAAATAAAAATTTTCTGCAAACTTTATACATGTTCTGCATCTGCAAGACATGGGTAACCATATCCTAACGTTTCAACCCTCCTCATTAGAAATTGTGGGTGGAGTTGATTGCACCATGAAGGTACCCTTCATTTAACATGTTATTCACGATTGAATTTTGGGACGTGCAAAAGCAAAGTTCATAAAATGCAATAACTCCTACAATAATACACCGCATAACATATGCCTTGCACTGCGGGTAAACCTCAAGAGGATAGAGTTGCAAACCAAATATGAAGTCATTCAATTGAGTACTCTACAAGTTATTCATGAATTAATTTCAAAGCGGACAAATTCTAAGACCATAAAGGGCAATGACTCTGGCGATAAAATCTCGCATAACACCTGCATTTCACATTGGGCAACACTTGTATACCAAATATCAAGTCACTCAACCAAGTACTTTATAAGTTATTCATGATTGAATTTCGGGGCGGACAAGGCGATTCCTATATACCCCTACTGGGGGCGGGGGTATAAAAAGTATGTTACTATTTTGTTAGTTTCATATTGGCCGCGATATCAACCTTCTTTAACGTCAAATCAGTCTTCCACCGTCGGTCTCTGGCTTATATGAAGTACCTTGGGACTGATATCCTTGGCAATATGAAACTAACCGAGTGAGAGTAGTAGCCTCTATTTATTCAGTATAATAGTACGACTTTCCTGAGAGTTCGAGATTCTAACCTAATTTTTGCCAATGTCCTGCGTGATTTCTGTTTTATACAAGTTCCACTACCTTTTGCATTTGATTACAGAGAGTGTTGGAGTCTCTTGTGTACGAATTTGAAACCTGCATCACTTATATTACAGATAAAACTAGAAGTCCTTTCATGAAATGCGCACAAATAGCACGTCGATTTGCTCGTTAATCTACGCGTTATGACCATGATGAGGGTATCCAATTCTGACCATACGGCCTGTTCACAAGCAATGTTTCAGCCAATGGACCTCCGGGTAATCCGGAGGTCCATTGGCAGAAACATTGCCTGTGTTTGCTATGAGTAACCAGGAGAACCTGCCGTGCTAGGGATGCCATTCCATATGGCATTGCACGCAAACCTACGCACAATTATGCCCAGATAAGCGCGCAGTTCGTGACAGGACTTCTAGTTTTAACTGTACATTTGAAGACGGAAATAAATATATTTATAAATATATCTTACCTATTGAAAACGGAATCAGCTCCTCGTTGTGAATTACCCTACCATTGGAATCGATGAATCGATCTGGGCAAAATTTCAACGGATCATCCCACACTGATTCATCATACAAGACAGATTGAATATTCGCCAGTACGTAAGTATCTCTTGGTATATTGAATCCACATAGCGTGCATTCCTGGGAAACGACACGTGGTATCGACAGTGGACCTATGTTGCCAAGGCGCAATATTTCCATCACGGTTGCTTCAACATATGGAAGTTTCAGTTTATCGCCGACCTCTGGTAGTCTATCAGCCGGTATGGCGTCTTGTAGCTCTTTGTTCATTCGCTTCTGTATTTTTTGATCTCTCAATAAGAACACCATTGCCCATGCGAAAACTGTGATTGTCGTTTCACTGCCACCTCCAAATAGGTCAGCCACTATATTCGATAAGTTTGTCTCTGGAAATAAACGTGATGGAGAATTTTATTCTTTATCTCACTTGTTATTTGCAAGGATCGAGTGGTCGAAAATACGTCTGCAGGTGAACAATGCGCACTGACCAAATACAAAATCCTTGTTCGTGGGGTTCTCTCGGATACACCTATCAGTTGTGGTGACATTTACTGATACATTGGTAACAAAAATTTGACGGCACAGTTAAGACTATTGAAACAAGATAGGCAAACAAATTTAAAACATTACAACACAGCCAATTTAGGAACGTACAGTGTGCTAAAAATATATATACAGAGAACGACACGCGCGTGAATGGGCTAATCGATATGGCACTAGTGCCAGCGCGGAAGGATAAAACACGAGGCCGCGATGTGGCATTAGTGCCATATCGACTACCCCATGCACGCGCGTGTCGTTCTGTGTTTATTGCACGCCTTCATATCTATACAAAATTATTAGGATACTCGCCAATTTGTTTGAAAAATATCAAGTTATTTCGCAATCGGTTCAGTTTCGGGTGACCAATCGTCTGCTAATGTTTCCAAACACGTGCGATTTGGGGGAAATTCCCGTGGGTAGATTTATAAATAGGCCAAACATGTGGTGTACGTTTGTTTGTACTATCGTAGTACATGGATATTTGAGCTAGTTCTATTCAATTTGTTATCATTGTAGAGCTAATAATGATTGGTTTGCACTCTCTCTTCTAAACTTTAGAAGTAATTATTTATACAAAGATGTTTTTATTCGGTGTATTGTCTTTGCGATAGCTTATTGGAACGCAATCGCTTCGCTTGCGCTGCACAGCTTCCGTGATTGTTGGTCAAACGGAAATTCCAAGTAGGCGGGGTTATGTTAAGTTTTGACAGATGATGTGATCGTCAAAAATAGCCCGTCAACGATTTCCGTGCGGAACGGATATTCATGTTACGGTTGGTTTGGTGTTGCTGGAGAAGGTGATTTCATAAAACGGGTGAGTAATGTAATGTTTGTTGGCATCACAGACTCAAGAATTCTATCGCAATGCAGCAGTGTGAATGCAAACACGGGATTTTGTTCAAACAACACGGTAGGATTTCCTCTGTTGGAACACAAATACGAAACTTTTGGATTTCTCTTTCAATTGTTATTTTTTTTCTTTTGGGGTTTATTTTATTTTGTTTCTATCTTTTCTGAATCAGACTTGACTTTGAAATAGTTAAGTCATTCAACAAAGCTGATATATATGGCTTATTGTAACTGTTAGCATTTTTTTAGTCAGCCTCGTTTTCGGGTACCTCCATGACGTACATATATCCTCGTGAAATTTGGCACACTTATAAAATTTTAGGCCTAGTTCTCAGTTAAGGCGGAAACTTTTTATATCAAGCCTTTATCCAAACAAACGCCAAATTTAGGCGTTTTTAAAACTTTTACAATCAACTCGACTATTAAACTCCGATTCCCCAACTTTTGGAGCTTCATTATCCAACAAAATTCATCTCTGAAATACAGTACTGTCTAGGTAAATTCTCAACGGTTATGGGTTGAACTTTCAGGTGATGTAATTCACGTCAACGTCACGGAAAAATAAGGTTCGTCCGATTTCGGTGAAAGTTTAGCATGTTGTCGAGCTCGGAAAATGAAAAGAAATGTGTGTTTTGGGACGTCACTTCAGCGTTTTCACGCCATTTTGTGTTCCTCTTATAATTATATCACAAATCGCTAAATAAATAGTTGAACGCGAGAATTGTCACATTTATTTCAGCATTGTTAGATAAATGGTTAAAACTATGACGTCTTTCACACCGAGAGTCGGAAAACGTAAACATAAAATTCAATTGCACGAACATGTAATGAAGGCACATACAGTTGAAACTAGAAGCCCTGTGACTGTTTGGTGCACTATTTTGAAGTAATAGCGCACTGCGTAAGTGCACCTTTGTCACTGACAAACTGCACAATTAGCGTAACTCAATTCCTGTAGAAAAACAGCGTGCCCAACAGTGAACAATACTATACAACTAAATGGAGATCATTAACATCATCCCTAACCTCTACAGGGATACAGGTTCATGTAATGGCCTAAATGTATATTGAAATTCGCCTGCGTTTACGGAATGAAAAGAGTCAATTATTATTTAATCGCAGCGCCATATATTCCTTAAAGCAAAAGTATGTTTATTTGTTCATAACAGAACAAGAAACACTTGCAAACTTCCATCACATGGACCCCTGCGTACAACCCGGTGGTCCCTTATGAAGAATGTTTGCAAGTGCTTCTTGTGTTTTGTCCTCAGAAATTGTATATAATTTCTGAGTGAAAAATCTATCTCACATGCTGTAGTTTCAATATTATTTTCTGCTGGTCGGTTCAGTTCGTGATTTCACTACCGACCTCGCTAATAGCGCATTATATTTTGTATTGAACTAGAGTAAAAGCTCTTCGGTATTTCAGACTACTTCACTCTTCTGCAGTAAGGCGCGTATTAACTAACAAGCATTTTCTGCGTCAATTGTGGCAGGACTTCTAGTTTCAACTGTATTAATACTCGTTGTTCCAAAACATAGTTCATAAAAAGTTTGAAATTCAGACGTCAGAAACCGGAGATATGATGTAAACAACGTCGAGGGTACCCTCATCTCATTTGGTGACAGTTCTACCTCCCAAACTACATAACATATCACTATCATCATATCAAAGATCCCCAAAAGGAATAGTTTGGGGGAGGGGTGAAACGCAATATTTTATTCCCATAGTGTCCGAACATTGCTATCGCTATGACGTTAATGCCCATCGAGCATCGGGAAAACGTCAAAATTAAATTTCAATTCACGGAGGTGAAACCCAAGGTCATTTTAGTACTCATCCCAAATAACGAAGGTCACTCTTACCCATTTACCTAATATGAAAAGCAGACGACACTTTCAAACAAAATTCCTGAATAACCAATTTTTCAGTTTTTGTCTCAAAAATATAGGTTGTGGCCCCTCATTGGAACGAGCTCGACGAGGGTCATAACCTATGTTTTTGAGACAAAAATGAAAAAAATAATGAAAATAAATTGGCGATTTTTGTGAATAGAGCTGGCCGGTTATGGCCGTTACGTTGGTTAAGAGATTTTAGTACCCCTTGTCCCAGGTAAGCAAGTTATATAAGTTTGAAAAACAAACATCAGCTATGACGTAAACAGTGTTGGGGTACCTCTTTCAGCCCTACACCCAAACATTACTAACAATGCGCTATAATAACATCACAGACGCCGCATTGTCCGGAAATGGTAATCTCTGTGACGTTAATGCCCATCGAGTGTCAGAAACATGAAAATTAAATTTCACTCCATGGAGTTGAAATCTAAGGTCATTCTACTTCTCGTAGTCCCAAATCCAAGAGTGAAAATTATTTTACAACTGGACGAAATATACCAGAAGTATGACTCAAAAACGTCGTGGGACCCACCCTCTCATTTGGTGACAGCCCTACCCTACCCTCCCTACATAAAATGAATAGTTGAGGTGTTAAATAAAACATCGTTCCACATTGTCAAAAAATTGTTAATGCTCTGACGTTAATACCCACCGATTGTCGGAAAACATCACATTTAAATTTCACTCCATGGACAAGCCTGGAAATAAGCAGACTGTCATCTGCAAAATAAGGTCCCCAGAGGGTGAATTTGGTGGTGCTACCCTGTATAGCGGGGTAGCATCACAAAATTTACCCTCTGTGAACCTCAGTCTGAATCAAGGTCTCAAGCCAAAACAGAAAAATGTACTTAGAGGATAAATTGGCCCACTGTGTGGGATAGCATCAGCAAATTAACCCTCTGGGGACCTCATTTTGCAAATGACAGGTTGCTTGTATTCAGGCCTGTCTACAGAGATGAAATATTGGAGCATCTTTCTTCTCGTTGTCCCAAATACAAAGTTCATAAATCTTACCTCCAAACTGGATATGACGTAAATTACGTCGGAGGTACCAATTTTACGTTTTTGTGTTTACATTCTCTTTTCACTCTTTTTTTAACACTTCCATTTATGAAAATATAATCACAACACACATCAGACGTGACCACTAAATCGTCTTTTGCTAAAACGGCGTTGGCAACCCTCTCGCTGAATGATTTCTGGAAATTCACTTCGCAAAACCATAGGGAAGTGACACCCGTTACCTATTCCCAGTCTCTTATTCGACATTCGTTGTTATCAAGCGATAAACTCGGTTGATAGCGAATGTCGAATAAGGAACTAGGAATATGCGACTGTTGTCACATCAGTCAAAACCACCAAGTTAAAACATGAAATCTCAACAAATGTGTGACAGATCGTGGTGGCCAAATCGCTGTTAATTATTGGTCAACGATATTATTTTTATTGTTACCAAAACCATAAGTATCTCCGCTCTTTTTTCCTATTTTAAAATTGGTAGCTGATTTTAATTTTCCTTGAAATTTTTGAAAAATACGTAAACAAAACTGTCAATAATTAAAAAAACGACATTTTATCTTTTACTAATGTTTTTCAGATTGTTTGTTTCGCATTGTTTCCGTCAAAAAATTACTCCCTTGCGTGTTACGTCTGTTCTATTATACTCATCCACCAATTATTTTCAAAGTAACCATTTAACAGTCATTGTTTCATTTAATTTCAACTGGAAAACATATTGCTTGCTTCGAAATATTTGACATCCTCAATGGAGTCCGAACTGTTACCAACATACCAAAACTGGTCAAAGCACTTTATTTTTCTTAATGTTTTTAAATGTTGACACACACAACTATAAAAAGAAGTGGAATGAATAATTTACAGACGGTGTTTGTTGCTTATGTAACATTTTGTAGAGGGTGGGATGTCTATGATGTTGCCACATTATATTTGTTCTGTCCCATCCCTGTTTAAAAAGGGTGTAACATTTTCACTTGTATCATCGCGATGTGCAACCCCTCCCCCCCCCCTCCCCAATAAATAGTTGACAGACAGACACCAGGCAGGCAGGCAGGCTGGCAGGCAAATAGGGAGAGTGGTTGGAAGACAGAAGAGTTAGGCCAACATTACCTTTGCCAATCCATCACTGCAGTCTCATTGGGGAGTGACAAGAAAGAGAGGTGCACCGACTCTTCAGGCTTAAGATATGGCAGAGGATCCTCTCCTTTTTCTTGAATCAACTTCCGACTTTAACCCATTAACCAAACACAGGCGATATCAAAATTTATTATTTTAAATATTTTTTCAATTTTTTTTTAAACATTCCAACAAAACCATCTCAAGTGACTCCTCACTGAAACGAGCTCGTGCCAATGAAGGGTCAGGTGATAAGGCTCAGTTGAATTATTGGGAAAATATTATTTCATTTGCTGAAATTGTATATTACGCGGACGCATGCATCCAAGTCGTTAGGTAAAGTATTAACGTCGACAAAAAACAATTCTTAACTCCGAATTTAAAACGTTTCCAAATTGGACTTTGACATTATGGCGCCAAGAATGTGATTTTTCTCAGAGCAGACGTCCGGCATCCCCCAAAATAGCTTTAATAATAACTAGTTTTTTTTTATATAGAGCTATATATGCAGTTGAGACTAGAAGCCCTGTCACTGTATTGTGGACTATTTTAAGGTAATATCGCACTGAGTAAGTTCACTTTTGTACCTATCAAACTTCACAATTAGCGTAACGAAAAAAAAACAAAACAGCGTGGCCAACTCTGTACAATTGTATACAAGTAAATAGAGATGATTAACATCATTCCTGGCCTCTCGTGGGATGAATGCAAATGTAATGACGTACATTGATATTCAAAATTGGCCTGTGTTTCCAAAATGAAGAGAGTGGATTACTACTTAATCGCATCGCCAAATATTTCCTTCCCGAAAAGTATTTATGATTGTCCATAATAGCACAAGAAACGGTTGCAAACTTTCATCACATGGACCATCGGTTTGTTCCGGGTGGTATTTGAGATGACAGTTTGCAGGTGCTTCTTGTGTTTTGTATAATCACAAAATGGAAAATCTATCCTACAGCGATTTAGTAGTAATCCACCCTCTACATGTTGAAGTCTCAATATTTTTTTTTTAATTAACGAGCATGTTTTGCAAGAATTGTGAAAGAGCCTCTACTTTGAACTGTACGTAGCTGCACTTCACAGATCGCAGAAACTGAATTAAAAAAAAACAATCGACCTAAGTATAGTAAATGGGATAAAATAAATTAAACATTTTTGTATGCAAAGAAAATAGGTGAGTCTTTAGCAGTTAGGTATAGAAGGTACTTAGATTGGAAGAGTATCTTATGTTATTCCAAAGTCTACGATGCTACCAATAGGAACTTACTGAAACCATAGTTCACGCTATTTAGTTTACTGCAGTCAATTTGAAACTCGACATACGATCTCAATGAATGACCTATTTTACGGAGTGGCAGCATTCTGGGAGTAGTCCTATAGGGGACGTCATATTATTAAGACTTTTGGTGGGTTATTTTTATTATTTGTAAAATATTGGTTAATTATCCCCATTAAGACAATACAGTAATTAATATGTGTGCTCCTTTGGACTGTACCTCACAATTTGAATTCATCAAAATTGGTCTGTACTTATCTGGAATTTCTGGGTACAGTTTGCGGGACCGCCTCAATTGTTTTTTTTCAATATTTTGGCTCGGGCGGAGGGGGGGGGGGGGGTGGGGAGGTTCTTAAAAGGCAATATAAGTCTGAGTGTCCAATATTTATGTTCTGAACTTCTGTCGTGTGTTTACTTGTTATTTGTATGCGCGTTGAACTGTGATTCATGGCTTGTTAATTTATTGTTCTTTATGCACCATGTTCAATGTTTCAAAATTATGCAATAAATTATTATCGATTATGTTGGGATTTTTTGGCCTGCAATTATCCATTTTGCCAACTTCGATACATCAACACTTTGCGATGTTTCGTTCAAACCTACGACGTTTTGCGGTACTATCTACTATGTGATGTGGCTTATTAAGCTTAAAATACCTACAATTAAATAAATAAAATAAAATTTAAGAATTTGTAATAATAAATTGACTGAAAAAGCAAGGTAACTTCAATCAACTTTGACTATGTGTCTAGTTGTCAATCAAGCATCCACGCACAGCCGGAAGTACTGCCCACGGGCGCAGATGTAAACAAAACAAACCGTTATGTTTGCGATATAAAGTATTGTTTTTTTCCCCATTTTAAGTCACAAAGTCGATTATTTATTAATAGCGTTGTATAAATAAAACAAATAGGTACTAGGGTCGGTAATCGAATTAAACCACTCGTAGAATAAGGGGTTTAACCACTCGGCTAAGCCTCGTGGTTAAAACCCTTATCCTTCTCGTGGTTTAAATCTGATTACCGATCCTAGTACTTATTTATTCTATATGTGTACTCTATTCCTAAGGCAAACGATATGTCGTCGTGAGATTGTACTTGTATGGCCGTGCTAGAACGCCCATCGGACAAATGTAGAATAGTTTCTTGCCTGTCGTCATCTTAAGGATGGGGTGGAGTGGGTGGGGTAATTCTTGCTTTAAATAAAAAATGCTCTATCAAAAGCATTTTCTCGGAAGTTTTCAATTTTCTGGCGTCTCGCAATCTCCGATCTCTTTTTAACCCTTTACCCAACGTAACGGCCAAAACCGGCCGGCGCTATTCACAAAAATCGCCAATTGCCTTTTAATATTTTTTCATTTTTTGTCTCAAAAACATAGGTTACGACACCTCTCTGGAATGAGCTCGTCGAGCTCATTCCAATGAGGGGTCATAACCTATGTTTTTGAGACAAAAAATAAGAAAAAATATTTATTCAAGAATTTTGTTTGCAAATGTCGTCTGCTTTTCAGGTAAAGGGTTAAAGAATATTCTTTGATGTCTGTGATATATGAATATGTTGATCAGGTCGCACATGTTTTGTGGCAAGGTAAATTGAATATTTAAAACGTATTTTAGTTATCAATGGCAAAAGCACGTGTTGCGATTAGATATAGAATAAATAGGTACGTGGGCCGGTAATCAGATTTAAACCACGAGTAGGATTAGGGTTTTAACCACGAGGCTCTACCGACGGGGGATAACCCGGTCAAAGTCCTCACAGATAAAACGTTGGGAATATGCGGAAGACCACGTGTTAGTCATAACGTTCGAGATGTTTCATTAAAATCTGTTCATAAATGTTCGAGGGGTTGCGTACACAAGTATCTCATACAGAAATCAATATTAAGCATTCTACGTTGAAGATGCGATAACCCGTGAAAAACTACCACAGGTCGAAAATTTTGGAATATACACATGTTCCCTTGTTAATCATAGTGTTTGAGAAATTTCATCAAATTCGATTCATTAATGTAGGAGGATCTGCGCACACAAGAATTCAAAATAAAATATATTTATCTAACAATCATATAGATTTTGGCATGAAAACCACGAGAAACGATACGTATCACATAATGTGTTCCGATTCCGTATCATATAGACGACTCATTCTGATTCCGTATCATATAGATAGCTCATTTCCAAGAACGCAACGGCCTATCATAACAGGCGCATGGATACATTCTATGTGCGTTTCAGTGATCGACTCAGCTGATCGCTTTCAAAACAAAACAAAATTCCTTACAATTAGCGAGAGAACTAGTAATAGCCAATGAACCCCTCCCCCCCCCCCCCCCACACACACACAATAAATAGAAACTGCACAATTAAATATTACACACTTGTAGATTCAAGTGTATCATCATAGGAAGTGACACTGAAAGTGAATAACTTTACAACGCACGCAACTTTGAAAATTTGCGGTGACCGCGTTACTCATTGTTTGTTAAAGTGCACGACAATATTGTTCCATAAAATATGGGGTTTTTGTTTAACTTTTCTACCCCAACATTATGTCCCAAAACTGTATTAATAATTTAAGATTTAATCTGTTTATGTGACACAATTGTTAGATAAATAAATTATCATGATAATGTGCATGTCCTGTGATTTGCATCAGATTCTCGGTAGTGTCCAGAATGGGATCACAACTCGCCGGCAAAGTCGGCTTGTTGAGATCCCATTCTGGACACCACCTCGAATCTAATACAAATCAAGCCGGCGAGTTGTGATCCCATTCTGGACACTACCGAGAATCTGATGCAAATCACAGGACATGCACATTATCATGATAATCTGCATGAATAACACGCCCATACATCTGATACAGCGACAGACAATTCATTTCACTTCCAACAATTTAGTTTTGATTAGCGCTCGTAAATATACATGTATATATCAAACATATATCAAATAAAAATATATATCAAATCGTCCGAGTTGATGGTGAGATAATACGGGTTAGAATCATCTCTGACCAAAACTCTTGGTATATACGCACGTCTGCTTGTTAGTGATAATGGTGAGGATATGAAAATCATATATTCAGTATGTAGTGAGGCATGTTCATGTACACATTTATACACCCACAACTCGCCCAAAGATTCATTCGAGAATGTTAGCATCACAACTGAAATTTTCTTAAATGAACACTGTCTTGACAGTGGATTCTCTGGTGATGTTATTTTCCAACGAATACCAGTTGATTACGTAATCCATCCCATTAATATCAGTTGATTATGTGACATTTGAACATAGCGCATTGACATTACGCACTACATTCGATTTTCCGGAGTCTATATTTACATTCTATACTTTCTTTGTAGGTCTATAAATAGGCGGTTTCTCCGACTCGAGTGTGAGTTGGATTTTAAGGACTATATTTACAGTTTGTGGGTACTGCCTTGTATCAGACGTTACGTTGTATTGTAGCTTATTTAGGGATACACCTTGACCGAATAATGGTTAGTCATGGTAAGGGCGGTCACGATTAATCGATTGTCGATCAGTCACGCCGAAATCGATTAGTATTTTTCGTTGTCGAAGAATCGGTAAATTTTACCCCGTATTAGACGTTTAATAATTAAAAAAAAGTTTGATGAAAATACTATTGTTTCCAAAGGTAAAAGGTCAAGACGACGTTAAACCTCAAGAAGCCGTTAGGAGCATTTGTCTTCTAGGTACATTCAAAGCTTTGATGCTCTGAACTTTTGAAAAGTCAGTGTAATAACTTCGCAAGTTCGCAACTGCCGATCGGTCTTGATTATTACACTGACGGTTCAAAAGTTCAGAACATCAAAGCTTTGAATGTACCTAAAAGGGGATCGTCTTCGTTGTTTATTTGATGTTGGTCAACTGACTTGAACTTCACTTTAATAACTTCAAAGAGAGGGGAGGGGGAGGGTCATCTATGTACGATTCATCGATTATTATCGATTATTTGCGACGATTAATCGATTTCTAAATTAAAAAATCGTTGAAACCCTAGTTAAGGCGGCGCCTTGTAGATAAGCCAACTAACTTGCTATGCACTCCGGACATAAAATAATTCTGTTTCATGAAGGGAATAAACATAATAAATGAATTATGACTGTTCGAAATCTACGAGTCGATGAAACAAATTGTTCATGCAAAAATTGACCATGAACCGAGCGGTTCATGGAATTTACACGTGGTCAATTTGTTTCGTCACCTCGTGGATTTCGAACAGTCATGATTCAGTTCATCAAATAATACTACAGTTAAAACTAGAATTCTGTCACGAACTGTGCGTTTATCTAGGCTTAATTGCGCGTAGGAATTGCGCGTAATTGCCACATCGAATGGCGTCCAAAGCAAGACAGGTTCTCCACGTTACTCATAGCAAACACAGGCAATGTTTCTGCCTATGGACCTCCGGGTTACCCGGAGGTCCATTGGCTAAAACATTACTTGTGCATAGTCCACATATACAGAACTTGGTAGCCTTACTATGGTCATAACTCGTAGATGAACGCGCAGATCAGCGTGCTATTTGTGCGCATTTCATGACAGGACTTCTAGTTTCAACTGTAGATCATAGCAGTACGTCACCAGTTAATAAAAAAATGAGAACACCCCGACCTCACACGCAATGTTATTCTTCTCTTGGCCCCCGTAAATCGAAAGGTTCTGGAAAACTTACGTACTTTTTTGCTCAAAATCTTTTTTTTCAGACGTCATCATATTCATTTGTTTGATGTACGCATCGATGAAATCTTTTACATTATTTTCATCATATTCATCAACGTGTTTGTCTATCATTTCTCTGTAGAACTTATCGCAAGCTACTACTGCGATTCTAGCTGTTCTCGCCCCAAACGGATCTCCGGGTATATATCTTAAAAACCATGGTCCTAGGAAAGCATTTGGAACTTCACAGAATGTATCAAGTCGTTTTAGATGTTGTAGAAATATTACGTCATCGTACCTGAAGCGATGTCCAAAAATAATGGAACAGATAATGTTCGCAACAGCAGGTTTAAGAATCGACCTGATATCGAAGGGTCTCTCTTCATTGGCTTCTAACAAAGACAGAACAGCTTCTATTTCGTCCTGAATTTTCACCTGCACAGTATTTCTTCCCATCCCGAAGTCACGTAGGGTCTGTATTGAAAATCGTCTATTGGTTTTCCATACTGAGCCATTTGCAAAAGCAATACCTGTGAAAATACGAAATAAACTGAATAATAATGCATGAAATATGTTCGTTTGTTTGACGTTTATTTTGTAGCTTCGGTCGAAAGGTAGACACTTTAAGAATTTGTATTATAAGTTGTCTCCGCGACATGTATGGGACAGTACGGTCGTCGTGGAAAGGTCAAAATCCACGCGTGGGCAATATATCCACTCATGTATGAAGAGTGAATCTCCAGCATAAAACAACGGCATAGCCCTCAAATGTTCATTGAAAGAAGCAGCGGTTATAATCCGGTGCTTCTTCCATTGAAAGTGTTCTGTAAACTACTGATTATTGACTGACAAAAGTACCCGTGGGCAAAAATACCCACGCGTGGATTTTGACCACTCCACGGTTGCTGAACTGTATATGGAGATTTATTACTTGGATGTCGGTTTTTAAACACCGAGCCACATGCGAGGTGTTTAAATGAGACATCCAGGTATTAAATCTCCATATACCAAACATGTCGGCGGAGATAACATTTTTGTCCCGTTTGAAACAGAATAGAAACATAGTGAAAACTAGACTTTATGATTCTGGAGAATCATGGCTTTTCCCGCTGAGATTCCATGATTTTTCATGACCCCACAATGTCTGATGAATTGTTTTTAACTGTCTCACTGAAGTTCCTTCATTGATGTTATGAGAGAGGTGAGTATAGTAGTCTCAAATGACTCAGTTTGATAAAGAAATTGTTTATCTAAAAAGCATCATTAACAGTGGAGGGGGTTAATATCAATATCGTCGTCCGACAAGTTAATGACCGACAAAGTGAGTTATGTTTGTTTGACACATACCCACTGAGTGCTGTGTCTATTTGCAAACGGTCCATTTTATCTCAAATCTGTCTAAAATATTGATACCTGGTAGCCTGTAGATGGTTAACAAGTGCTAACAGGAAATATTTATTCATACAACTTGTAATTTCAAACCAAAAAGTGCGAATTGCCATTTTACCTTTAAATCTATATACGAGATGTTTTCAGAGAAATCTAGGGAGAACATGAATTTTAAGCTTTTGATGGGTATCGTTGTTTATCCAGCCCAAAACGGGTTAAGGTTTGTTTTTTGAATACGCTTATTACATACAAAAATAAGTCTTAGTGAATTCTACTTCCACTTATGCTGATTTCTCCTCTTAACTTTGGATGCTGCGGGTACGCAAACACAGACCATTTTATAAAAATTTTGATGTCTGAGAACCTGCATAGGGTTAACAAATGCTTACTGGAATATTTTGTACATGCAATTTGTAATGTCACACTAAGATCTGAGAATGGCCAATTTCTCTTGAAAATCTACGTGAAGTTTTTAGTGAAAACCTCGGATAACATGAATTTTTAACATTTTGAGGGGTATCTCTCTGTAACCAGCTCTAAATGGGTTATTGCTTGGTTTTATGAATACCTTCATTACTACAAAAATGATCCTCGGGGAATTACACTTCCAACGTAGGAGGTTATGTTTATCTCGTAGGTACACATTGGGTGCATTGGGTGCCCAAGAACAGCCATTTTCTCAAAATTTCTATGCTTTGCAGCCTCTGAAGGGTTAACAAACGCGTACCAGAATTTTTTGTCCATGCAACTTGTAATGTCACGCAAAGACCTACAAATGGTCACTTTTTCTTGAATACTTACTGGATTTTTTAGAGAAATCCACAGAAAATGGGAATTTTAAGCTTTTGAGGTGTACATCTCCTTAACCAGGCGAAAATGGGTTAAGACCTCGTTTTTTGAATTCCCTCACTTACTAAAAATTTCCTCTATCAGTTTTGCGTCCGGTAGAAGAAGTTATGTTTCTCTGTGGCATTCCGATTTGTTGTCGTTGGTGTCCAAAAACAGACTATTTTTTTAAAACTGTTGACATTTAGCAGTCCATGGAGGGATAACAAATGCTTACCGGAATATTTTATCCATGCAACCGGTAATGTGACACCAAGACCTTTCAATGACCATTTTCTGTTGAAAACGTACAAGATGTTTGCAAAGAAATCCATGGAAAATATGATTTTTTTAAGCTTTTGATGGGTATCGCTATTAACCCCTCCCACAAGGGGTTAACGCTTGGGTTTTTGAATACCCTTATTACTTACAAGAATGGTCCTCAGTGAATTCCACTTCCAACAAAGGAGATTATGTGTATCTCTCAGGTATACCTTGCGTGCTGTGCGTGTCCGAAAACAGCCCATTTTAACAAAATTCTGATGCTTGGCAGCCTGTAGAGGGTTAATAAACGCTCATCGGAATATTTTGTCCATGCAACTTGTAATGTCACACAAAGACCTGCGAATAGACAATTTTTCTTGAAAACCTACAAGATATTTTTAGAGAAATCAACAGAAAATGGGAATTTTAAGCTTTTAAGGGGTATTTCTTTTTATCCTGCCAAAAATGAGTTAAGACTTCGACTTCTGAATACCCTTACTACTTACAAAAATGTTTCTGTATAAATTTTGCGCTCAACAAAAGGAGATACTTTTCTTTGTGGCGTACCCATTGGGTGCTGTTGCTGTCCAAAAACAACCCATTTTATCACAATTTTTACATTTAGCAGCCCGTGGAGGGTTAACAAATGCTCACCAGTTTTGTCCATGCAACTTGTATTGTCACTCCAGCACCTGGGAGTGACATTTTTTTCTTGAAAATCTACAAGACTCGTTTAGAGAAATCCACAGAAAACATGATTTTTTTAGCTTTTGAGGGGCATTGCAGTTTAACCAGCCCAAAACGGGTTTACGCTTGGCTTTTTGAATACCCTTATTACTTACGAAAATGATCCGCGGTGAATCCCACTTCCAATAAATGAAGTTATGTTTATCTCCCGTGTATCGTCTGGGTGCTTTAGGAGCCCGAAAACAGCCCATTTCATCCAACTTTCGATGTTTGGCAGCCTGTGGAGGGTTACGATATGCATCGACTAATATCTCTTGTATATGAATGGTCGTGTCACATACAGGTCTAATAATGATGAATGTTTAAAAAAAATCTACAAGACGTGATTCGAGAAAATGTCTTTAAACCCCAATTTTGGCAGTTTTTTGCCAATTCTGACGACATAAGGGTTAAATCGAAAATTCCGCTTGGGTACATTTTTAGATTTTGTGACCGTCTATGAGTGTGCAAAATTTTGTGAAAATCGGTTTTAAAATGGCTTCTGAATTGTGCGGACAAAATGTGTGGGGGAAAAAAAACTGAAAAAAAAAATAATAATAATCCGTAGAAAAACAATAGTCTTTTCCAGATGGAAAAGCCTAACTAGACTTTATGATTCTGGAGAATCATGGCTTTTCCCGATGATATTCCATGATTTATCATGAACCCACAGTGTTTGATGAATTGTTTTTAACTGTCTCACTGAAGTTCCTTCACCGATGTTATGAGAAAGGTGAGTATAGTAGTCTCAAATGACTCAGTTTGATAAAAAAAAATTGTTTAGCTAAAACCCATCATCAACGGTGGAGTGGGTTAATATCAATATCGTCGTTCGACAAGTTAATGACCGACAAAGTGAGTTATGTTTGTTTGACACATACCCACTGAGTGCTGTGGCTATTTGAAAATGGTCCATTTTATCTCAAATGTATCCAAAATATTGATGCCTGGCAGCTTGTAGAGGGTTAATAAGTGCTAACAGGAAATATTTATTCATGCAACTTCTAATTTCAAATCAAAAAGTGTGAATGGCCATTTTTACTTAAAATCTACGAGATGTTTCCAGAGAAATCCAGGGAGAACATGAATTTTAAGCTTTTGATGGGTATCATTGTTTATCCATCCCAAAACGGATTAAGGTTTCTTTTTTGAATACGTTTATTACTTACAAAAATAATTCTTAGTGAATTCTACTTCCACTTATGTTGATTTCTCCTCTTAACTTTGGGTGCTGCGGGTACGCAAACACAGCGCATTTTATCAAAATTTTGATGTTTGCGAACCTGCATAGGGTTAACAAATGCTTACTGGAATATTTTGTACATTCAGTCCGTAATGTCACACTAAGATCTGAGAATGGCCAATTTTTCTTGAAAATCTACGTGAAGTTTTTAGTGAAAACCTCGGATAACATGAATTTTTAACATTTTGAGGGGTATCTCTCTGTAACCAGCTCTAAATGGGTTATTGCTTGGTTTTATGAATACCTTCATTACTACAAAAATGATCCTCGGGGAATTACACTTCCAACGTAGGAGGTTATGTTTATCTCGTAGGTACACATTGGGTGCATTGGGTGCCCAAGAACAGCCATTTTCTCAAAATTTCTATGCTTTGCAGCCTCTGAAGGGTTAACAAACGCGTACCAGAATTTTTTGTCCATGCAACTTGTAATGTCACGCAAAGACCTACAAATGGTCACTTTTTCTTGAATACTTACTGGATTTTTTAGAGAAATCCACAGAAAATGGGAATTTTAAGCTTTTGAGGTGTACATCTCCTTAACCAGGCGAAAATGGGTTAAGACCTCGTTTTTTGAATTCCCTCACTTACTAAAAATTTCCTCTATCAGTTTTGCGTCCGGTAGAAGAAGTTATGTTTCTCTGTGGCATTCCGATTTGTTGTCGTTGGTGTCCAAAAACAGACTATTTTTTTAAAACTGTTGACATTTAGCAGTCCATGGAGGGATAACAAATGCTTACCGGAATATTTTATCCATGCAACCGGTAATGTGACACCAAGACCTTTCAATGACCATTTTCTGTTGAAAACGTACAAGATGTTTGCAAAGAAATCCATGGAAAATATGATTTTTTAAGCTTTTGATGGGTATCGCTATTAACCCCTCCCACAAGGGGTTAACGCTTGGGTTTTTGAATACCCTTATTACTTACAAGAATGGTCCTCAGTGAATTCCACTTCCAACAAAGGAGATTATGTGTATCTCTCAGGTATACCTTGCGTGCTGTGCGTGTCCGAAAACAGCCCATTTTAACAAAATTCTGATGCTTGGCAGCCTGTAGAGGGTTAATAAACGCTCATCGGAATATTTTGTCCATGCAACTTGTAATGTCACACAAAGACCTGCGAATAGACAATTTTTCTTGAAAACCTACAAGATATTTTTAGAGAAATCAACAGAAAATGGGAATTTTAAGCTTTTAAGGGGTATCTCTTTTTATCCTGCCAAAAATGAGTTAAGACTTCGACTTCTGAATACCCTTACTACTTACAAAAATGTTTCTGTATAAATTTTGCGCTCAACAAAAGGAGATACTTTTCTTTGTGGCGTACCCATTGGGTGCTGTTGCTGTCCAAAAACAACCCATTTTATCACAATTTTTACATTTAGCAGCCCGTGGAGGGTTAACAAATGCTCACCAGTTTTGTCCATGCAACTTGTATTGTCACTCCAGCACCTGGGAGTGACATTTTTTTCTTGAAAATCTACAAGACTCGTTTAGAGAAATCCACAGAAAACATGATTTTTTTAGCTTTTGAGGGGCATTGCAGTTTAACCAGCCCAAAACGGGTTTACGCTTGGCTTTTTGAATACCCTTATTACTTACGAAAATGATCCGCGGTGAATCCCACTTCCAATAAATGAAGTTATGTTTATCTCCCGTGTATCGTCTGGGTGCTTTAGGAACCCGAAAACAGCCCATTTCATCCAACTTTCGATGTTTGGCAGCCTGTGGAGGGTTACGATATGCATCGACTAATATCTCTTGTATATGAATGGTCGTGTCACATACAGGTCTAATAATGATGAATGTTTAAAAAAAATCTACAAGACGTGTTTCGAGAAAATGTCTTTAAACCCCAATTTTGGCAGTTTTTTGCCAATTCTGACGACATAAGGGTTAAATCGAAAATTCCGCTTGGGTACATTTTTAGATTTTGTGACCGTCTATGAGTGTGCAAAATTTTGTGAAAATCGGTTTTAAAATGGCTTCTGAATTGTGCGGACAAAATGTGTGGGGGAAAAAAAACTGAAAAAAAAATAATAATAATCTGTAGAAAAACAATAGTCTTTTCCAGATGGAAAAGCCTAACTAGACTTTATGATTCTGGAGAATCATGGCTTTTCCCGATGATATTCCATGATTTATCATGAACCCACAGTGTTTGATGAATTGTTTTTAACTGTCTCACTGAAGTTCCTTCACCGATGTTATGAGAAAGGTGAGTATAGTAGTCTCAAATGACTCAGTTTGATAAAAAAAAATTGTTTAGCTAAAACCCATCATCAACGGTGGAGTGGGTTAATATCAATATCGTCGTTCGACAAGTTAAAGACCGACAAAGTGAGTTATGTTTGTTTGACACATACCCACTGAGTGCTGTGGCTATTTGAAAATGGTCCATTTTATCTCAAATGTATCCAAAATATTGATGCCTGGCAGCTTGTAGAGGGTTAATAAGTGCTAACAGGAAATATTTATTCATGCAACTTCTAATTTCAAATCAAAAAGTGTGAATGGCCATTTTTACTTAAAATCTACGAGATGTTTCCAGAGAAATCCAGGGAGAACATGAATTTTAAGCTTTTGATGGGTATCATTGTTTATCCATCCCAAAACGGATTAAGGTTTCTTTTTTGAATACGCTTATTACTTACAAAAATAATTCTTAGTGAATTCTACTTCCACTTATGTTGATTTCTCCTCTTAACTTTGGGTGCTGCGGGTACGCAAACACAGCGCATTTTATCAAAATTTTGATGTTTGCGAACCTGCATAGGGTTAACAAATGCTTACTGGAATATTTTGTACATTCAGTCCGTAATGTCACACTAAGATCTGAGAATGGCCAATTTTTCTTGAAAATCTACGTGAAGTTTTCAGAGAAATCCTCGGATAACATAAATTTTTAACATTTTGAGGGGTATCTGTAACCAGCTCTAAATGGGTTAATGCCGGTTTTATGAATACCTTTATTACTTACAAAAATGATCCTCGGGGAATTCCACTTCCAACGATGGAGGATATGTTTATCTCGCAGGTACACATTGGGTGCAATGGGTGTCCAAGAACAGCCCATTTTCTCAAAATTTCTATGCTTTGCTGTCTCTGGTGGGTTAACAAACGCTTACCGGAATATTTTGTCCATGCAACTTGTAATGTCACTCCAAGACCTGCAAATGGTCAATGTTTCTTGAATACTTACTAGATTTTTTAGAGAAATCCACAGAAAATGGTAATTTTAAGCTTTTAAGGGGTACATCTCCTTATCCAGTCGAAAATGGGTTAAGACCTCGATTTTTGAATACCCTTACTACTTACTAAAAATTTTCCCTATCAGTTTTGTGCCCGGTAAAAGAAGTTATGTTTCTCTGTGGCATTTCGATTTTTTGTTGTTGGTGTCCAGAAACAGACTATTTTTTTCAAAATGTTGATATTTAGCAGCCCATGGAGGGTTAACAAATGCTTACCGGAATATTTTATGCATGCAACCGGTAATGTGACACCAACACCTATCAATGGCCATTTTCTGTTGAAAACTTACAAGATGTTTGTAAAGAAATCCAGATAAACATGATTTTTTTAAGCTTTTGATGGGTATGTACCAACCACTTTTGCAATACAACCACTTTTGTAATAAAATTTATTACAAAAGTGGTTATCGAGTACCAACAACTTTTGTAATAAAACCACTTTTGTAATAAACTAACCAGTACTGTAATAAACTTATTTCGGTGATAAATCACGGACGTCCATTTATAGTCGGACATTGGGGTGGGGTGAGGGACTAGTTTACCTAAACATGTTTGTGTGTCGTTCAATGGAATAACGTGTCCATTAACCTGTTGAAACTTGGAAGTGACTGAAGAAAGTAAGCAACCACTTTTGCAATAAACTTTATTGTATAATAGGTTAGGTTTTTCATTCAACGCAACCGATGATGTAATAGATTTATTGCACAATGGGTTAGGTTTGTCATCCAAAGCAACCGATAATGTAATAAATTTACTGCATAATAGGTTAGGTTTGTCATTCAATGTAACCGATGATAGTAGGTAATAAAGGCCGATCTACGACCACTTGTACATGTACGTGTACAAACATACGCACACGATGCGTTCACCAACGTGGAATTCAGTGTTAAATCACACGCTTGTTCACAAAAACTGTACATGGTCTTGAATCCTCCCATGTACAGTCAGTGACTCCTAGATCGCGCTTTTAGTATTCAAATACTCGTGGTGAACCCGCGTTTTTAAAAAAAAGGGTGAAATCGTACATCTTCAGTTGTATCTTGTATGTAATTTTTCGTCGACGTTCGCATCGCAGATCAGACCCATCGATCCATCGTCGGTGAATGCGATCGAAAGCAAAAGATTCTTGGTCATCATCAAAAAACAGTTTTGGAGACTCCAGACCAGCGGTTCAGAACCCGCAATTGCGTTGGTACAGATGGTCTAGAACCTGCAATTGTTTTGAGGCGGTGGGGTTTTTCCCATTTTATGACATTATTAGTAGAATTCCTCCACTATGAGAAAAATTCCCAAACTCAGCTGATCGAGCGATTGGATCGCTCGATTCTCGTAATAAAACTCGATCTGAACGAAGAGTGTCGTCGGTGTGTGTTGGAAATTCGCGAGCCCGCTGTCACGTTTTTGATTGATATATATAGGGGAGAAAAAAAATATAAATAAATAGTTATTTAGAAAAATAAATATATCAAATCGAATAGATAATAAAAAAAAAAAATACGTAAATCATGAGCGATTCTCAGACTATTAGAGCGAGGTTTCTTTTAAACATGCTGATGAGAGCATACGCAATCTGCGTGAATGAAGAACTACGTCCCATCTTGTTAGAACAATGCGTTGGATGTCGGGATCATCTAGACTTCGATCACGAGAATCATTCGTGTCTGACGATGGAAAGGGAAGATATGGTCATCATGTATTTCGAACTGGCGTTCGAACGCGTTAGATTCAATGATGTGATCACGTTTTGGAAGAGATTAGTCTTCTGTAAGAATCAAGACAAGCCCACAGATTCGGAAGAACTGAAATTGGTGCATAAAAGTCTGACTTTAGAAGACAAGGGATGCATCAAGAAATTATTGCTGAATGAAGCATACGTCTAAGTTTTTTTCGTTGATGTAAAATAAGGGAGAATAGAAAATAAAATAAATACACACATAAATTTTTTTTATCTAATATTAGAAAAGAAAGAAAAAAAAACACAAAATGAAATAAATTGTATCTGACGTTAGTAGACGACGAGGACGAGAAGCCAAACGGCGTTTTGCCGACGGCGCCGTTGCCAGAAGAAAAAGAAAGAGAAGAGAGGTATCATATCGATCAAATCAGTAGAATCCAATTGTATCTGACTCGAGAGAGAGATTCTCGTCGTTCCCTCAAGAAGAAGTATTCGCGTTTCGTGAAATTCGTCAACGCGATTGACACGACACTCATCATGATTTCCATGGGTTTACACACGGCCGGCATCGGATTGTTGTCGACCGCGGGTGGCATTCCAATCGTGTTGACCGTAGAAGGAGTGGCCCTCGCCGCCGGATTGTTTAGCACGCTCGGAAACTTTTTGAGTAGGAAATTATATCTGAAGGCGAGGAAACACGACAAGATTCGCGTCTTGGCCAACTCCAAGATCGACACGATATCCGAAATGATCTCGATGGCGTTAAAGACGGTAGGATATCGGACGGTGAATACTTCGTGATATTGAGCAAGAAAACGAAATACGATGCCATGAAAGAAGCCGTGAGAATCAAGACTCGTCAGATCATCAAGGAAGAGATGAAGGATTCTCTCGTGGAAAAGGGGAGGAAAGAGGCCAGGGAGGAATTCAGTAAGATGATAGAACTCAAGAGCAGCGATTGAAAAAAAACATATATATATATAATAAGAACAGAATTTTAAAAAAAAAAAATATTAAATTTATATATAAAATAAAAAAAAACGAAATTAATTTAAATAACTCTTAAAAAAAATGTATTGCATAAAGTGTAAGAGAGTTACCGAGACGAGTAATTCTAGAGAAGTGCGAACTAAAAATGACAGACGGATGCTTTGCGGAATTTGCAACGTGTGTGGTTCTATCAAGACTCGATTCGTCAAACAAAAGAACGCGAGCAAAGGTAAAGGCATCGTGAATAAAATGATCAACAATCTACCTTTCGAAATGCATCTGCCCGGTCACAGTTTCACGGGACCCGGAACGAAATTGAACAAGAGACTCAACGCCGATCTGACTCCCAAATCTTGGAGCAAACCCGTGAATAGGGTGGACGTGGCCACGTACGATCACGATCTGTGCTACGCCAGACATCCCGACACCAAGACTCGCAACGACGTCTGCGACAAAAACATGTTGGGGAGATTGAGAGGCATATCGAATCCGACCAGGAGAGAGAAGATGGAACGTTCGCTGGTCGGCAATCTGATCGGTGCGAAACGTCGATTCGGATGGGGCGTTCAAAAAAAAAAGCGCATCTGAAAAGAAGAAGAAACGATTATTGACGAGCGAATTGGCCGAGGAGTTACACAAACCCATAGTGCGTAAATTTCGAAAGAGAAGGGTGTTCGTGAAGGGTCTGGATGACATTTGGTCTGCCGACTTGGTCGACATTAGATCGTTTTCGAGGTGGAACGAGGGCGTCAAATATCTATTGACGGTCATCGACGTGTTTTCCAAATACGGTTGGATCAGAGCTTTGAAGAATAAATCGGGACCTTGCGTCGCCGAGGCTCTGAAGAGCGTGCTCGACTCGTCTTCTCGAAAACCGAGTAAATTGTGGGTGGACAAGGGAAAGGAATTCTACAACAAGGACGTTCGTCGATTGGTAGACCTCTACTCGATCGAAAACGAAGAGAAAGCCAGCGTGGTGGAACGTTGGAATTGAATGATGAAGGAAAAGATGCACAGATACTTCACAGCAAATTCGACCAAGAAATACATATACACTCTGAACGGTCTGGTCAAAGATTACAACAACACGTGACACAGATCGATCAAGATGACTCCCGCGGAAGCTAGCAATCCTCGAAACGAAAAACGGGTCTACACGAATCTATATCCCGAGAGATCTAAGATCAGGAAGAAGTCTAGAACGCCGAAATTTGCGGTCGGCGATCGAGTGAGAATCTACGCTTATAAGAAGCACTTCGAAAAGGGTTATACTCCTCGATGGACCTCGGAAATCTTCGTGATCATCAAAATATTTCACACCAATCCGGTGACTTACGAAATCGAAGCTTTGGATGGAGAAGAGATCATCAGAAAGTTTTATGAACAACAATTACAGAAGACGAAGTTTTGATGAAGAACACAAAATTTTTTTTTTTATTTACTCTCTTTCAGATTTTCTTGTTTATACACATATATATAAGAGAGAAAAAAAAATAATAATAAAAAATAATTAAAAACTATTTTTTTAGATAAAGAAAGCAAGTGAATTAATAAACAAAAAAAAAACTAAAAATCCTTTAAAATGACAAATATACTAGATATAGCACAAAGCATAGTGAAAGATGAAAGTATTCAAGAATATGAGGTTCACGAATACGAACCGGTAACCAGAACGAGTTTGAACAATGCGGGAGAGATAAGAATCAACGTCAAAACTCAAGATCTATTCGTACATCCTAGCGAGAGTTACATAGTGGTGCAGGGGCGTCTCACCAAGGAAGATGGGAGCGACTACGCCGACGACGACACGGTTACTCTTGCCAATAATGGCATCATGCATCTATTCAGTAACATAAAATACATGCTATCTGGACAAGAGATAGAATCTGTTTTTCATCCCACTCAGGCCACCATGATGTTTGGACTCTTGACGTATCCTGATGATTTTTCGAAATCCAGAGGACTTAATCAGTTGTGGGTGAAAGACACCGTAGGCCCTGCTAGCGCAGGCGCCGCCGTGATATTCGACTACGTCGTCAAGACGTCCAGACCTAAAGGAACGTTTTCGTTCAGGATACCTTTGAAACACATCTTTGGATTCGCGGACGATTACATCAAGATCATGTACGGATTCAAACACAATCTGACGTTGATTCGAAAAGGAAACGACGACGCAATAGTGAGACTCCCCGCGACCGATGCAGGTAAGATAACTCTACACAAGATATCGTGGTTCGTTCCGCATGTGGAGCCTTCGATCGATGAGAAAGCGCATCTCTACAAGATCATAGAATCCAAGAGTAAATTACCCGTGGGATTTAGGATGGGACAGTGCGATATGGCTAGCATTCCTCCCTCCACGAATCACTTCGATTGGAGATTGACGGTGAAATCCACTTCCGAGAGACCGCGTTTCATTGTGGTTGCGTTCCAGACCGATAGGGACGGGTCTCAGGAAAAGAATGCGTCGCTGTTCGATCACTGCCATTTGAGAAACATGCAAGTGTTTCTGAATGCCACGAGATATCTGGCAATCGATTACAACGCGTCGTTCGACAAGAACGATTTCTCCAGACTGTACGGCGACGCCGCTGATTTTAGAAAGAAGTATCATGGTCTACACGAATTGATGAGCAATTCCAACATATCTCCCAGCGAATACAAGTCGATGTATCCCATGTTCGTGTTTGACATCAGTAAACAGAGTGAACGACTCAAGAGTAGCGTGTTAGACATTCAGATCAAGATGCAATTCGATAGGAACGTGCCGAGAAAAACCGAAGCCTTCGCCCTGGCCCTGTCGGACAGAGAATCACAATTCGAATCGGACGGAAATAAGATGTCGATCATTCGATGAGAGACAAGTGTGTGAAAAAAAATTAATAAACGTTAAAAATGTGGGATGTAAGATTAATTAAAAACTAAAATCTTGAAAACAAAATGGATGTTTTTGACACAAAAACAACAAATCATCTGTTCACTTCAGATTACTACGACGTTAAAATAAAATACTTGGAAAAATGGATTCAAATTGAATATGAAGAACGTAACACAAAAAAAGGATGGAATAGTTGTGATTTTAATGAATATCATTTAAAAGAAAAAGAAGAGTTTGATCTCATAAGATCTAACGAAGAAATTATAAAAAATACAATTTTAAAATGTCGCAAATGTAAGAAACGTCAAATAAAAATCGAATCTCAACAAACTAGATCTGGTGATGAACCAACAACCGTATTCGCAAAGTGTATAAATTGTAATCATAAATGGATAGAAAATTAAAAAAAAAAAAAAAAAAAGTAATGAGATATAGAGAGATTGAACATCTCTCTATATCTCATTACTGTTTTTTTTTTTTTGTTTTTTTTTGTTTTTAATAATCACACATTATTTTTTTTTTAATTCATTATTTTCCGGCGTTCACTGTTTGTTCAAAGGATCTAGTTTGATCAGTAGACTCACCACGGAAGTGTCGGCTTCGGGATTATTGGTTTTCATGATGAAATTAATCCTGTCTCCGGCGTTCACTTTGAGAGGCGTGCCGAACATGCTAACATTCACGTGTTGATTCTCAGTCTTTTCGACGCTGTATCTCTTATTGCTCTCCACACCATTCACCATGAGATTGACGACCGCTCTGTTATTCAAATCCGAGGAAGCCAGACTCATTCGAAGGATTTCACCTCCCAGCGGCATGGGATATCCCACCTGACCGTGTTTCGATCCGCTACCTCCATTTCCAAAAGACCACTCAGCTTTTCCCTCCTCTAAGGCGTCGGCCTCTTCGGCCCACACGGTGATCAATTGTCTAGCATATTTGACTTTCTCCACCACCGAAATCAGGGTGCACGCATCCATCATGTTCACGGGATCCGGTAGATTCGTGAGCGCGTGTCCGCCCATGTCTAGTTTACCTTCCATGATGTCGCCATTTCTCCAGACCGAGTTGTCGTCCACGTACTTCCTGCTTACCACGCTGGAATCGAATTTGGGATCGTGACCGAGACCGAATAAATTCTCACCGTTCATGTTGATGCCACCATCCATGGTTCCGCCAGATTGTTTGTTCAGGTAGAGATCGTCCACTTGTGATTCTACGTATTCTTGCGATTGTATCACGGCAGAATCTACATAGCCCTTGTTGACTGCGGTTGAGTCCGCATCCGTGTCGTCGATCTTCGACAGATTCAATATCTTGTGGAATCCCGCATTCAGATCCGATTTCATTTCACGTGTGTCAGACTTTCTCTGTTCCAGATCTACGTAGTGTTTGGTCGCCACGTCCTTGGGATTCGTGGGAGCGGCCACGTTCGTTATCTTGTTATAATTGGCATTCAATTCTGAGTGCATCGTTTTCGTAACGTATTTTTTTCTCAGGTATTCGCTGAATTTCGCGGGAGAGTCGTCCACGTATCTCTTGGTCGCAGCATCGGTGGGATCTACGGGATTCGCGATGTTCACCAAACATTTGGATTTCAGATCAAGATCGTCGGTCATGGTTTTATCCACATAATTATCCAGCAGGATTCGTTCGAAATCGGCGTTCCCCCTGTCGACGTATTTTTTAGTCGCAGCATCTGCGAGATCTATCGGCTCGGGAAGATTGTAGAGCTTCTTATCGTTCATGTTCAAAGGTTCTTCTCGAGGTTCGTATCTCCCAATGTAACGCTCGTCCAAGTTGGCAACGTCGTAACCATCGTCGACTTCGAACGTCTTCCTCTTCTTTCTCAGGTTGACTTTTTCGTCGTCACTTCTACCAAATTTATCGACTGGCATGTTGTTGTGGGATTTTTTTTTGTTGTTTAGAAAAAATGTGTTCAAAACGCAGTTTATTAAAAATGAACTATGTTATTTTTATTTTTCGTTTCTATTTGATTAACATTTTTTTAAAATAATTTTTTATCTTTATATATACTATAAAAAAAAAAAATCTCTCTCTAATGTAAGTCATTGAGAATGTCTTGAAATTGATCTCCTTCAGACCATCTCTTGAGAACGTAGAGACACAGGTGACCGCAAAACACTTGATCTGGTGATTGCACTTGATCCGTGTTGTAAAGAACCATCGATTTGTTGAAATAGTTCTTTATTTCTGTCGGCGGCGAGATTCCGTAGCTGTCGAAATAATAATTCTTCTTCTTCCCATTCTTGAACCACGCCACCCAGTGAGTGCCTTCACCCGATGAATCGTCTAGATTTAAAATTCCGCATTCCGATTGTCGAGGTCTTCTCTTCGGCAAGGCATCTCTGGAAAACACACCTAGAAAATCTTCGATTTTCAAATCTTTTGCCGCATTCAACAGATCGATGTTGGATAGGGGTTCGTTGGGTAAGACGACACCTTCTATGGATATCTTTATTTTCTTATTCATAGATGCGTATATATTTTTTTTTTATTTATTTTATTATAATTCACTAAAAATGACGTTATTTTTTTTCTATTTTTTTTCTTTTTCTTTTTAAACTAACTCTATCGACTTCCATAATCTTGAATCCGTCTAATTCCTTGACTTCTATAATTTGGGGTTCATCTAATTCTTCTTGATTTTCTGGAATCTTATCATTTACAATCATATCTGGAATCTTATCATCCACAATCATATCTGGAATCCAATCATCCACATTCATATCGTCTCTAATTAGATCCACAGTCCAATGTCCGAGTGCCAAAGTGCTTATTTTATCGTCTAACACGAATCTCTTGTCGTCGTCGGCCGTCAGCGAAATCTTGTTGACTATTTCGGTATACAAGTCGTGATTTTCGCTTCGAATCGATTTCATAGTCTTATACACCGGACCACTTCCTAACAGACAATCTTTATACTCTTGGAAAGAGATGTTTTTTTTCACCACGCACGCTTTAACTCCTTTGCACTTCTTGATCTCTTCATCATCTTCTAGACGATAAGCATACAGTTTGGGTCTCAAGCCCACGAATTCGATGATCTGTTTACCGCCGCTCTCATCCTTAAATTTACCCAACACCTTCTTGTTGTCGTTCGATTGAATGTTGTATGGGTGATCAACGGGATAATTGCTCGTGTCGAACCACTTGGCCACGTCTGGAGATATATCTCGGTAGACGTCTTTTGTCTCTATCTCGTAAACTAAACTGTCCGTGTCGGTGAACAGTAGTTTGGCTTTGTCGCCAAATTTTCGTTTGAAATAATTGTAGTGAAACTCGTACATCAATCGCTTGCTGACATCTAAGATGATCGGTCCGAGATAATACGGTTTGTCGAATGTATTTTTTCATCCAAGGCTCTTCATCGAATCGAATGATGCGATGTATGTCGACTAATTTCATCCCATAATCGACGTACTGTTTCAAATTCTCGCTGTAGACGACGTAGTTAAGTTTGTTAAATAAATTGGGAATGAGTTTTTCCTCGTCTCCTTCGTTCGGTTCCATTCGTTCGGGAGCTAGCGGATAATCATTGTGGGGATCATGTAACTCTTCTGGATAGTTCAAATCGACTTCTAAAATGCAAGGATAGTCTCTCCATTTTTGCATCTCTTCCGGTTCCTTCACCCATTCGAAATTTCCAATCGGTAAAGGATGACTCATAGCCCAACTGTACAGATTATTGGCGTCCCAATACTGTATGTATTTAGTCGACAATTTCGAATCGAAACCTTCTTTCATGTAGGGATTGTTAGCCTCAGAATGTCTGTGAGAGATCATCGAGACGCCACCTCTCGCAGCCCTTTCGAACATGAGCAACATGTCCTCGTCGGATAATAATTCCAATTGGACTTCGGTGGTCTTCAACAGAGCGTCCCATGCCAGACCGGGTGCGGTGAAATACCAAGCGGGATCCAGATCGTAATTTCGACGACAGACGTCTCGAAAATTTTCGAACATGTCTGCCAAGAGCAGAACGTCGATCTTCAGATAGAGATCGTGATAATCTCTCATGGTTTTCATATCAAATGATTTCCACACGTTTTTGGCGTGTTCGTAATTCTTGTCGGAAATGTCGGATTCGTATAATTTCGAATAAAAATCATCTTTCCAAGGTAGTGCGGTGTCTTCGAATCTCTTTAGATCATTCATGTAATCGTAAGGATAGACTCCTTTCCTCAACATGACGTCAACTCGTTCTCCGAAATGTTCGCTCGGGATTTTAAATTTATCCTTGCTCATGTTATCGACTAATTTTTCCAGAGCGGTCGACATGAATTTAAAAGTGTCGATGAAACGTATGCATCTACGAATGGATTTCGTTTTTTCTTTCAACGTATTTCCATCGATTACTCTTTTCCTCTCCATGAGCTTCCATTTCGTGAAGGAAATGTATCTTTCTTCACTGTTCGCGATGCAATTTAATTCTTCGTGTGAGGTGCCAAGATTTTTCACGAACAGATGACTGTCGTAACCCGAGAGATTGTGAAACATCACCGGATAGAAAGCGGCATCTCGATATTTTAAATTACACTTGCTGTGAGCCGGACTGCGATACAGACCCGTGTAATGATCGTGGTCTCTGACCTTCTTATTTTCCTCTGAATTCTCGTCGAACGATTCTCTGCATATGTGACATTCGGTGGCTCTGTTATTTTCATCCTGCTGCTCTCGCGTGATGATGATCATTTGCGCCGGAGTTTTGAATTTGTCGTATAACATTTGAATTTTCGATTCTAACTCTTCCACGAACCTTTGACCCACGTCGTCGTCTTCATGCTGTTTCGTGTAGGTGAAGGGACCCATGTCGTGTTGCGAATCGAAAACGCATTTCACGTAAATGCAATAGCCTGAAGCTATGTGTTTTTGATATCTTTCAACGTAACTTTGAAGAGCGTTGGGTTGACAGGAACTCATTTTCACGGTGAAACATTCGAAATCAGCGTACTCGACGAATGGTACTTTTAACCTTCTATTGTGATTTTCAAATTTCACGATGGTGTTGGGTTTGGGCATTTCGATGGCGACACCTTGATTTTTGTTGCAATATTCCTGATGTTTTGCTAATGATTTTTCGGTCTTAAACATGTTCATGCAGTTGCAACATAAACATATCTTATGTTTATGTTTATTATTTTGTCTCGACAGTAATCGGCTCGGATGTTTAACCCAACAATAATGACGATTGTCACCATTCGAAATCGATAATAAAATAATCGTCTTTTCCCTTCCGCGATACGAAGTCTGTCTGAGAGGATAGATCTTTTGATTTCTGTCGTCGTATCCCAGGATGTTCACCGCTACTGTGGGATTTTGAACCTCGAAACGTTCGATATGTTTTAACTCTGTTGGAAAAGTCACTCCGGTCCAATCAAGATTTTTAGAAGTTTCCTCGTAACGAGAAACTCTATCGGTATGTATTTCGACAGGGTATAAAGCAGAGGAGACTGCCCATTTAAAACACTGATCATCTTTATTTCTCACGTGGACCACGGCGTGTTTCTTAGTCAAGAAATACGGTAATTCCAAGTAGGAAGATTCTTTCAATGGTTCGTTTTTAGTCATGTGAATTTCGAGTTTCAACACCTCACCGAACGTCCAATTACTACCTTCATTTTGATAATTCGCAAGAGACGTCAACGTCTTGTCTTTCATCTTTCGAAAACGTTCAATAGATCTGAACCTCAAAATACGGGTTCGACGTTAGATCTGAAATATGCATTTTTCACGATGCTCTCGCCGGACTTCACGTCAATTTTATTCATTATGCAATGGAGTATCATCTTAATTTTTAATCCCAAGTTCGTGTATTCGCGAAACAAATCCAATACTTCTTTCTTCACCCGTTCCATGAACAATTTCAGATCGACTTTCTTCAACGAGGGAATCATGTCGAAAGTTTTAAAAATGTCTTTGATCGCACTCTCCCGTTCTACGGGTTTTGATTGGAATAGTTCCGCAACGAGTCATGTTACATATTGTTCTCCTTTCTCTTCGTCGATTGCTCATTGAATTTTGCTCGATATATCTCGTTTGTCTTGAATCTGAAGTGCATCACTCGTTTTCGTTTTTCTTTTCTTTTCTTTGGAAACTTGATGTTTTTCAATGGCTTTTCGTTTAGTCGTCTTCTTATTTTTCACAACCGGTGCATCTTTTGACATCGTTGCTATTGACATTTCGTTTGCCTTTCTAGCGTTTCGCAAATATTCTTGTATGACTTCAATTTTTTTTGATTTAGTTCTATGCTTTCTGAAATCTGAAATTTGTAATAGATTACAAATCTCGTTTAACTGAGGTATGGTTTTCTCATTTAAATTTACCATTGTTTTATCTGTTTGATTCATTTGTAAGAATATTTTTTGGGGGGGAATTTTGTATTAAATAATTTGTTAAAAAAGTTTTGCTTTTTTACTCTTTATATATAATAGAAAAAAAAAAAAGTTAAATTTTAAAATTCAATTTTTTTTAATACAAAATTTAAAATAAACATTATTTGTAAGAATTCATAAAAAACCAAATAATCGATCATGACAACAACACCTAAAAGATGCGAACTGAAATTGAAACGAGACGAAGGGTATGAGAAATCCAGTTTTAATATCTATACATTACAACCACACGATCCCATTGAATTGAATGAGGTCGAGATGGTGGACTTAGAGTGCTACTACCACAAATATCGAATGTGTTTGAAAGTGGATGAAGCTGCGCTCGATTTGTTTTATGAGTACCAAAGCGAACTGTCGATTAATATCATCGTCGCCGAAGACAGAGAATTCGACAGGGGTGATTTATTGTTGTCCTATGGAAGTTACATACATCCAATAATCTCACCCGAACTCGTGAAGAAATTGGGTGGTGAGAGCGCATTCACCGATGTAAAAAAACTCAAAAGAGTAAAGATAAACATTCAAACCATTTTCGTATGTGGAAAAATGACGATGTCAACTTGCTAATAACGGACTTGGAAATATAAACAACAGAGAGATTGAAATTAAAAAAATTTAACTTTTTATATATATAAAGAGAAAAAAAACTTTTACTAAAAAAATTTTACATTAAAGAAAATTAAAAATTAAAAAAACAACTTTTTTTATATATATATAAAGAGTAAAGAGCAAAAAAAAATAAACTTTTTTTAACAAATTATTATTTAAATACAAAATTTAAAATATACATTATTTGCAAGAATTCGTAGATGGTGGACTTAGAGTACTACTACCACAAATATAGAATGTGTTTGAAAGTGGATGAAGCCGCGCTCGATTTGTTTTATGAGTACCATACACAAAAAAAACAAATAATCGATCATGACGATAACATCCACGATGGAATCTCGACATAAACGTCGACGTTGTTTAATAAATCGTTATTCTCCAAAAAACCAAGAAGAAAAAAATCGTAATTTATATTTACGCGTTTTGAAAGAAAACGATATGATTTGCGATAGAAAATTGAATCATAATACTATTAGCGAACAAAAATTAATCGACAATGTCGTTCGAACTATTAAAAAAGAAGGTTCAAGACAAATAGAACTCTTACGACTTTTACGCGAAGTCTTGCACGAGGTTCAAAACAAATTTCCATGAAGCAGACGCACGTTATAAAGAGAAAAAAAAAACTTTTGAAAAAAATTGTTCACATTAAAGAAATTAAAATTAAAAAAACAACTTTTTTTTTTTTATATATATATATATAAAGAGCAAAAAAAATAACAAACTTTTTTTTTTTAACAAATTATTATTTAAATACAAAATTTAAAATATACATTATTTGCAAGAATTCGTAAAAAAAACCCAAATAATCGATCATGAAGACAACACCTAAAAGATGTGAATTGAAATTGAAACGAGTCGAAACGTATAAGAAATTCGGTCATAAAATCTATAGATTACAACGACACGATCCCATCGAATTGAACGATGTCGAGACGAAGGGCTTAGAGCACAAATACGAGAAATATAAGATGCCTCTGAAATTGAATGAAGCCGCGCTCGATTTGATTTACGAGTACCAAAGCAATCTGCAGAACATCGTCATCGCCGAAGATAGAGAATTTGACAAGGACGATTTGTCATTGCCCTATGGAAATTACATATTTCCAAACATCTCATTCGAACTCGTGAAGAAATTGGGTGGTGAGAGCGAGTTGACTGATGTAAAAAAACTCAAAAGAGTAAAGATAAACATTCAACACATTTTCGAAAAAGGAGAAGACACGAGCGTCAACATGCTAATAACGGACTTGGAAATATAAACAATAGAGTGATTGATTTTTAGCGAAGAAAAAATGAAAAAAAAAAAAAGTAATGAGATCATCTTTAGATCTCATTTACTTTTTTTTTTTTGTTTTCCTTCTTCTTCACTACCATCATGATATATTATAATAACGTTTCCTTTTCTCTCAAATTTCAGCGTCGATTCTTCTTTTTCTTTTTTTTTTTTTTCTTTGTGATGTGATACGTTCATGGTAACATTTTTGTTTATCCGAATCATAATTATGAACAAATGTTGTGCATCTCTTGGTAACACTCGCATCATTACCATTCACTTCAGAAGGTAGTGGTGACCGTGGAAAGCATCGTCTCATTCTCAACCATATATCCCGCGCTTTATCTATCTCTTTCCTTAGATATCCATCATTAGCGTCTAACCATTTTTTTATTTCTTCGCTCTCTGGCTCGCGATGTTCGTCATTATCGTCAAATTGTTTCTCCACCTTTTCATCCAGGTGATAAATTTGTTTCTCCACCTTTTCACCCATTTTAAATATATTATTTTATACTTTCTATGATTTTATATATTTTATATAATTTTATATTTATAATAACAAATTCAAAATCGGTATGTTCTTAAATGGCGAATTCTCACCGAGCAACAAACCCTTGCCGTATCGCTTGACGTTCCGTCCACTCTTCACATAGAGACCGTTTCCTCTCAGAGAGTTGCCACCTCTAACGGGTTCTAGATACAATCCTTTACCGCTGTCGTCTACGTGAACGCGACACACGGCTCCTCCCTTCTTCAAAAACAGTCCGTCGCCACCCATTAATTTCTCAACTCCCGAACTAACGAGTCCCGTGAGAGCTCCCATGCCGAGAGACTTTCCGAGAAAGGGTAGCACCTTTGCGGTGAAGGGTAATGCTTTTGCCAATAGCGGTAGGAAACCGCCTTTCATTCTCAAATTGTATCTCAATTGAGCGGGACTCAATCTCACTGCCAACCCTCTTCCATCACAAATCACTTTCTCCATCCTTTTGATTTGACTTCTGGTCCAGGCGATCGAATCCTGTCCGCCTCTCATCAGATCTTCGTGAGTGAATTTGAATCTCACCGCCTCGCCTCGAGTTGTTAACGCTCTCTTAAGTTTCTTCCTCTGTCCTGTGGATATGTTCACGTTTTTAACCACGTATTGTGTCATAATTCTGTTTGTTTTTTTAAATATATTTACTTCAATTGTTTCTTGTTTAATAATTATATTAAAATAATTTTGTAAAAATTAATATTACCGTTTATTTTATTTTTGTTATCTATATATATAATATTTTTTTTTTTTATTTTTATTTTTTTTGCTTTTTATATTTCTCTTATGTGAAATTGTATCGTCAATATCTCTCCGCGAAGATCTAACAGTTCACCATTTTGATCCGTCAATGTGGTTTTGAGACTATACAACGTGTCTAAAATCACTGGTAGATAAACTAAATTTCGAGGTCGCTCCACGATCTTATAACCCGGCAACACGTTTGGAAAGAAGGAATAGATCGTCGGCTGAGCGCTACCATTCACGTAGCTTCCAGCAATCACGTCCACGTTCACCAGAATGCTATTGACAGCGAAAATGTCGACCGTATTTTCAGATGTCGCATGGCCTCGATACATCTTTCGATCGAATCCCAACATCTTGCCTATAGAATCGTTGGTGTTGAAATCCACACGAAAATTATCTTCCAAATCCAACATCGTCTGTAAGGTATTAGGATTGGGAGTAGGATTGGGAGCGAGTCTGATCTTGTTGCTTCCCTTTCCATCCGTCTTCATTCGCGTCTGAATGTAATGGTTCAAATCGTCTATGTCGTAACTCCCTTTGGGAATTCGAATCTCCAACCAATCCACTCCGTCGGAATACTTGAATGAGTTATTCTTTTTGGTGATGTTGGGAAAGGAATAATAAGTCTCCAGATTCACCAACGCCATCTCGTAACTTTTCTCTCTATTCAATTCGATGGAAGGTTCGAATTTCGTAGCGAATCGAGTCGAATCGCCACTCACCACGATTTGAATGGATTGTTTTGCAACCGTATTCTCGGCTATCCGTTCTAACAATTCTCCATGTTCGAACATTATATTTTAATTTTATTTTATTTTTTTATTCAAAACTAATTATTTGAAGATTTATTATTTTTCTAATTTTTATTTTCACACTCTATCTTATTATTATTACCATCGGGAACATAAAACTTGTCGAATCCGCACTGATATTTTCCACGATTAAATTCGCTCATCAAATCGATCACGACGAAATTGTAAAGTCCACCATCCCAAACCCTCTTGCAGAATCTCCTGAATTCGGCAGCGCTCATGTCGTTTGCGACGTCATCGCCGTAGATGTGATTGAGATTCTTGAGATCTTGGCGAAAGAGACACAGAAAATTAGCGTTCTCCCTTATCGTCTGTCTGGGCAATCGAAAATAATTCTGCGACAGGTAGAAACAGTCCACGTTGCTGTGTCGACCCCTAACGTAATACGATTCGCATCGGTTCTGTCTCTCCAAAAGCAGATCGTCGAAAATCATGAGATTCTTATCTTCCGATTTCAGTTCCCTAGGATCCGGAACGTCGCTAGCGTTCTCATAAAATCGACACTCGACGTTCGAAGATGCATTTCTCTTCATCAGCTCCGTCGCCGCGCCGTCCAAAATGGTCGAGAGCGGAGCTCCACACTTGTCGAATTCCTCCCTACTGCCAAAGATTCTGGCTATGACGTCCTTGGGCAATCTGCGATCCATGAACTCTCGAAGCAATCTGTATTCGGGTTGAAACAAGCTCTTGCCAAACACGAACAATCTGTCGTAATCCAACCAGTCGGGTCGGGACAACAGATTCATCAACAGATTGGTCTTTCCACACTTCGATTTTCCCACTATCAAACCTCTTATGCTCTTGGGAAAGTACTCGTTATTCGACCTCTTGGTCGCGGCGTCGTTCCAAGACATATCTTTAATGTTCATCTTTGTTTTATTTTTTTTTTTTGTCTGTTATTTTAGATTCTTTTCAAACACAAATTTTTTTATGTTTTTCAAACTCTGTTTTTAATGTTGTTATTATTATTTGTTTATATCGCACCGTCGCGAGTTCTCTTCAATCCGGATCCACTCGTCATTTTGGCTAAATCTTGTATGGGCACCACGGCATCCTTAAAATCTTTCCAACTTTTCAGCGTTCGCTCTAACACAGCTCGCTTCGCCGGCGGACTGATCAACTTGCCGATCAACGCGTCGGCTGCCCTCTTGCCAGCCACAGAAGCTATCCTACCACTGGCTTCGGAAGCGGCTTACCAGCATCCAAAGCCGTCTTCTTACCGACCTAAAACGCGGTCGATGCGAGTTTTCTACCCGCATTGCTCGTGAACGCTCGCATTATAGAATCGACGATGCCAGAACTGCCTTGAACGTAAGTCCTGACGTATCCCCTGTTCTTTATCACCAACATATTTTATTTTTATGATATATTTTTTTTTTTTTTTCACTGGTAAATCGTTTTGTCGTTTTTAAATACTTTTATTATCCTAGTGTAAGAATTTACTGTTTTATTTTTGTTTGTTTGTTTGTTTGTTTCTCTCTCTCTACTTATTATTATATTCACATCAATCTTTCAATTCGTTCATCAGCCTTTTATACTGGTTTTTATTCAAAACCTTCTGTCTCAACAATTCGTCAGATACGGCAACTATCTGATTATCTAATCCCGTGTTACCAGCCTGTCTGCTCCCCATCAACAAACTCAATCTCTGAGACAGAGCGTCGGGATCGCTCGGAAGAAAAGTGGTTTTCACCCCTTTGCCAGTCACCGATTCGACGTACTTCTTGTTCATCTCCCATATGGGTTTCACCACTTTCGTCCACTTGTAACCTCTGTTGGCTTTGGGTCTCGTCTCTCTGGCATCGTTATTTCTCTTCATGGCGTGGGTCTGAACCAGAATGTCTCCGTAATTGTCGAAATCCTGATCCGTGTAATCTCCAGGCTTGTCGAAAAGGAGCAATTTGCGCAGTCCATCAGTTATTTTATACTTATTCGAACCGACGATTAAATCATCATCATCCATTTCCACTTCAGTGTCGCCCACGAATTTCCTACCGCTCGAATCCTCACGAATTCCATACAACAGATCTCTCTTACCACCATCCTCGGACAACGCGACGCTATCAGTGGTGATAGTCGAAGCTGTATCATCGCTCTCACTCACGTCGGTTTCGATTCTCATGGGAACGTAATCCGGTGTAGATTGAACGGAATACCGATTTCCAAAACTAGGAGGCAACGAACCCATTCTCAAAGAACTCTCCTTTATGGGTCTCAATTCTTCGACTATCTCCTTCCTGCTTCGCTCTTGACCCTCCGTCACGGGTTTAAATATTTTTGTGGCTTTGCGTCTGAGTTCCATCTCACCGAGACGTCTGCTCCTATCAGCAGCCTGAATCGCCTTCTTAGAACATAAATACTCGTCTAAAATTCGATCTCGGCGTCTAGGATCCATCTGGAAAAACATCTTTCATTTTAATTGTTTTTATTTATTTTTCAAAATTAAATGTTTAATTATATTTTTATGTTTTTGTGTTTTAACTCTTTCCGTCTTAATATAATATAATAATCTGAAAATATTCACATCTCAAACTGACTGTGTTAATTGATGTTTAAAAAAATACGTTTAAACAGTACATGACAAACCAGTTTCTGATTTAACGCATTTTTTGACAGTGGTGTTTACATTTTGTCAAAAGATCTTCATTCATTCACACATCAATTCATCGAGTGTCGAATTAAGAGAGAATCCTTTTTTTGATGACTGTTAGACAGTTTCAACACACAATGGAAAACTGATTTTAACAAATCTCTCTCCGATTGCTATCATGAATATATTAAAAATTTTACCACTCAAAACCTAATTGAACGGAAAATGCGTTTTAAACATTCCGATAAGTGTTTTTTGACTTTATTCAACGAATGCTTAACAGTCAACCTCTCAATCAAGGCAAAACACAAATTATCTATTACAGATCAACTCCCTTCGAAAAAAAAAAAAAAAAACCCAAAACTCAATTTTTATCCGTCCCATCAACAGAAAGCATCAATGTCTATAATACAGACTATATATTCACAATCGACTCTTTTTGAACAAAAAAAAATCTCATTCACTCATTACGATAACGTGTGTTAGTTGTTTACATCAGGAAGACGTGACTGGGTTTGCAAATTTCCAACACACACCGACGACAACGACACTCTTCGTTCAGATCGAGTTTTATTACGAGAATCGAGCGATCAGATCGCTCGATCAGCTGAGCGTTTTTTTTGAGAATTTCTCATAGTGGAGGAATTCTCCAAAAAAAAACCAAAAATCAATTTTTATCCGTCCCATCAACAGAAAACATCAATGTCTATAATACAGACTATATATTCACAATCGACTCTTTTTGAACAAAAAAACCTCATTCACTCATTACGATAACGTGTGTTAGTTGTTTACTTCAGTAAGACGTGACTGGGTTTGCAAATTTCCAACACACACCGATGACAACGAAACTCTTCATTCAGATCGAGTTTTATTACGAGAATCGAGCGATCCGATCGCTCGATCAGCTGAGTGGTTTTTTTTTGAGAATTTCTCATAGTGGAGGAATTCTAAAAAAAAAAACAAAACTCAATTTTTATCCGTCCCATCAACAGAAAACATCAATGTCTATAATACAGACTATATATTCACAATCGACTCTTTTTGAACAAAAAAACCTCACCACCACCTCAAAACAATTGCAGGTTCTAGACCATCTGTACCAACGCAATTGCGGGTTCTGAACCGCTGGTCTAGAGTCTCCAAAACTGTTTTTTGATGATAACCCAGAATCTTTTGCTTTCGATCGCGTTCGCCGACGATGGATCGATGGGTCTGATCTGCGATGCGAACGTCGACGAAAAATTACGTACAAGATACAACTGAAGATGTACGATTTCACCCTTTTTTTAAAAAACGCGCGTTCACCACGAGTATTTGAACGCTAAAAGTGCCATCTAGGAGTCACTGACTGTACATGGGAGGATTCAAGACCATGTACAGTTTTTGTGAACAAGCGTGTGATTTAACACTGAATTCCACGTTGGTGAACGCATCGTGTGCGTATGTTTGTACACGTACATGTACAAGTGGTCGTAGATCGGCCTTTATTACCTACTGATGATGTAATAAATTTATTGAATAATAGGTTAGGTTTGCCATCAAACGCCACGGATAATGTAATGAATTTACTGCATAATAGGTTGAGTTTGCCATCCAACACAACCGATAATGTAATAAATTCATTGAATAATAGGTTAGGTTTGCCATCTTACGCAACCGATAATGTAATAAATTTATTGCATAATAGGTTAGGTTTGCCATCCAACCAACTGATAATGTAATAAATTTACTGCATAATAGGTTGGGTTTGCCATCCAACGCAACTGATAATGTAATAAATTCACTGCATAAAAGGTTAGGTTTGCCATCTTACGCAATCGATAATGTAACAAATTTATTGCATAATAGGTTAGATTTGCCATCCAACGTAACCGATATTGTAATAAATTTACTGCATAATAGATTGGGTTTGCCATCCAACGCAACCGATAATGTAATAAATTCATTGCATAATAGGTTAGGTTTGCCATCTTACGCAACGGATAATGTAATAAATTTATTGTATTTGCAGTTAAGTTTTCCGTGCAAGACATATTAAGTTTATTGCATAATAGGTTGGGTTTGCCATCCAACGCAACCGATAATGCAATAAATTTATTGCATAATAGGTTGTATTACATTACCGGTTGTAACAGTGCTTATCGAGTGGATTATGTGGGTAATTGAGAATCACGCAGCTCATGATACATGGTAAAATAGACTGCTGTATTTTTGGGTAAGAAGGGTATGTCTACCACAGCATATGTCTGGCGGTGTAATTCCTATTACGAAAAAAATAAATAAAAAGGAAAAACAAGTTACTCAAGTTATCAAAATCTGTTTAATAGGTCACTCGAAAAAGACAGGACGTTTACATCAGTTGGACAAAACTTCAGTGTACAGCTGACTGGCTTTCTCGACTAAACATTCCATGTCAGCAGGATTGGCACATAAGGAGCTTTGTGTTTCCAAATGCGGTAACGAAAGCGTTAATAATATTAATCTAAAATGGAATAAACATCTTTTTTTATATCTGGTCACGTGATTGATGAGCTGATCCACTTTGCATTCGGGGGTCAATGTCCCATATAAAGCAAGATTTTCAATTTGTTGATAGCACATGGAGGGGTCGCGTCAGATTGATCATGAGTGGTCACTGTTACTATTCTGCATTAAGCATAGGTTATTTCTTTTCAAGAACGATGAAAGTTCAGACACGATTATTGCTACGCATAAGTTAACCGTTGCGCAGTCCGTCCATGCGGCACAAGATTAGGGGCATGCGTAACTTGTTTCGTGTTATGTGGAAGGACTAGATCAGAGTAAATAAATTTCTTTTGACTACTATACATTTGCCAACTGTTATATTGACAACTGAAACACTCATGCTTCCGGTATGGCAATATAACAATCGACCCTTAGTCAATTGTTATATTGCCAAATTAGGTTCATGAAAGTTCAGACTCAGATGTTTGATAAGATTACGTGTGCGACTGCACGTTATTTATTACTCCGTTTCAGAGCGAGCAATCGGGCCAGTGATGAATCCTTTTCATGGACGCAAAGGGATCAAAGTTGAATCCAGTTAATCACCAGCGTCCCATTTGCGCCATTCCTTCGTGTACCAAAAAGCAAAGGGACATATTTTACTTGTCTTGCGGCACGCGGAGAGACAAGACCAGAGGGATAACGTGCAGTTGAGTTTACTACTGAATACTCAATATTTGTTATATTTGTTATGTTCATTAAAAAAAAAAAAAAAAAAAAAAAAACGGCGAAAGTTTAGATTCAGGTGTCAGAAGTTATTTGATGTGAGCCCCTTTTCACGGTTGCAGAGTCAGACCTGCTATCATATCCCTAAGAGCAGCCGTTTAGTACAGCAGTAGACCAGCCAAAGGCGCCCTCTTGCAATTCAGATGGATCTTGGAAGTCACTTCATGTCACGTGACTGCGGGCGCCCATGTTGTGTTGACATGTAACCAATGTGCGTGGTTATGTTGTGACGTCATTGACATAGCGATACGAGGCTCGAATGCGCGTGCGCAGCTTGGGTGCATATGTGGACACGTGTTTTGGTCGTCCATTTTGTGTACAGGGGCGCCATCTTGGTTTCTCAAGTGTCACGTGGTTGCCTGGTGACGAAACCATATCTCTTGGTATAAGATCGGGGGTATGTTTTGAGGGTATGTTTGATTCGATGGGAGTATGTTCCGGTAGTACAGAATTACACAAATGAACCCGATTTTCGTGTATTTTAGTGGATTTTACTCTGGTAACCACGTTAATATTGTAGCTGGGACGTGAAATTGTTCCGGATCCAATGTTTGTACGGAGTGTGTTTTGGGAAAATATGGAATTACCCCAAACAACCGGTATTAAATATAGAATTACCCAAAGCAGCTTGACAATGTCTAAAAAACTATCCATGGATGGAAATTTTTCTGAAAAGATCGCGTCTTCCAGACACGATGGACGGCAGCGGCAGAGGCAAAGAGGACCAGGAACTCTGGGGGTGAGGCGGCAGAGGCGGCAGGGAACCAGAGGCTCTTGGGGTATGGGCGGCAAGAAGCAGGGGCGGTCAGGTAGCAGTAACCGGGGGCCTAGGGGCGCTAGACGCGGCGGAGGCTCCTCTCCTTCCATTTTCCCTCTCTGTTTATTGTTTAAAAAAATAAGAGTTATCTCCATTGAAAGCAGAAAGTGCCTGTATGTAAAATGATTTTCCCTTAGAATCCATTTAATGAGTCCTATTTAGTGACTCGGTGGATCCAAAAATATCGAAATGAGGCTATGATACGTATGATTTTGCACGCATTGAACTCATTTTCATAATCTTCGTTTTGAGACATATGATTTTGCGCGCAATGTGCTCATTTTCACAGCATTCATTGTTCCATACGACGAAAAACGATATTCAGTGGGTTTATTTATTTATTTATTTATTTATTTATTTATTTATTTATTTATTTATTTATTATTTGTGTTTTACTATACTTATATAGTCTGAGCCATTTTGTGTCGGTGACAGTTTTATGAGTGGAGGAAGCCAATGTACCAAAAGAGAACCACCAAGCAACGACGACACCCTAGAACCTCTTCAACGTCACATAATCCAAAGACTGCACTACGCACTGTACATCAGTACTACGCACTGCACAGCACAGACAGGATAATTAAGGTTAAGACGCGTGCACACCAGTCCATCTCAGAACACCGTTAGCTTCCCCCACCCGCTCCACATGCGAGCAGTCGAGGTAAAGTACCTTGCCCAAGGACACGAAGTGTTAATCCAAATCAATCACTGAATGGTCACCCCATCAATAGACTAACCGGGTTCAACGGAGCTTAACTTCAGCGATGTTGGTGGCTGATGCACGTCCACCTGTATTGTGATAATTTACTAACACCAGTCAATAGTGTGTAATAAAGTTTTTTTTATTTTTCTCACCTCATTTGGAGTTAACAGTGCGCGAAAGAATTCAACCCGACCTGTAAAAAGGGACAACAAGATCGATAGGAACTACGGGGTATACGACAAACTGCACCCGTAGGAGGAGTTCGGGCAGACATATCAAAAACGACAGGCATCAAACCCAGCTTCCCCCGTCCATCCGTGTGCAGAAAGATTTTAGCGCCCACCAAATTTGGGAATAGATTGGACGCTACTTTGTGCTACCCCCCTCTCCAAACAAACACACCGTCCGGCTATAAAATGTACGTCCGTGATTCATCACAAAAATAGATGTATTACAATAATGATTAGTTTATTACAAAAGTGGTTTTATTACAAAAGTGGTTGGTACGCGATAACCACTTTCGTAATAAAGTTTATTGCAAAAGTGGTTGCGTACTTTCTCCAGACACTGCCACGTTTCAACTGGTGAATGAACACTTTATTCCATTGAACGGCACAAAAACATGTTTAGGTAAACTAGCTCTCAACCCACCCCAATGTCCAACTATAAAATGAACGTCCGTGATTCATCACAAAAACAGGTGTGTTACAATAATGGTTAGTTTAGTACAAAAGTGGTTGGTACGCGATAACCACTTTTGTAATAAAGTTTATTGCAAAAGTGGTTACTTCAGTCACTTCCAAGTTTCAACAGGTGAATGGAATGGACACGTTATTTCATTGAACGACATACAAACATGTTTAGGTAAACTTGTCCCTAATCCCACCCCAATGCCCAACTATAAAATGGACGTCCGTGATTTATCACCAAAATGAGTTTATTACAATAATGGTTAGTTTATTACAAAAGTGGTTTTATTACAAAAGTAGTTGGTACGCGATAACCACTTTTGTAATAAAGTTTATTGTAAAAGTGCTTTCGTACTTTCTTCAGTTACTACAAAGTTTCAATAGGTGAATGGGCACGTTATTCCATTGAACGACACACAAACATGTTTAGGTAAACTAGTCCCTCACCCCCCCCCCCCCCCCCCCCCCACCGCAATGTCCGACTATAAAATGGACGTCCGTGATTTATCACCGAAATGAGTTTATTGCAATAATGGTTAGTTTATTACAAAAGTGGTTTTATTGCCAAAGTGGTTGGTACGCGTTAACTACTTTTGTAATAAATTTTATTGCAAAAGTGGTTGTATTACAAAAGAGGTTGGTACAGCTTAATAAACGCTCATCGGAATATTTTGTGCATGCAACTTGTAATGTCACACAAAGACTTGCGAATAGACAATTTTTCTTGAAAACCTACAATATGTTTTTTGGAGAAATCTACAGAAAATTGGAATTTTAAGCTTTTAAGGGGTATCTCTTTTTATTCTGACAAAAATGGGTTAAGACTTCGACATTTGAATACCCTTATTTCTTACAAAAATGTTTCCGTATAAATTTTACGCTCGATAAAATGAGGTAATTTTCTTTATGGCGTACCTATTAGGTGCTGTTGCTGTCCCAAAACAGCCCATTTTATCACAATTTTGACTTTTAGCAGCCAGTGGGGGGTTAACAAATGCTCACCGGAGCATTTTGTCCATGCAACTCGTATTGTCACACCAGGACCTGCGAGTGGCCAATTTTTTTGAAAATCAACAAGACTCGTTTTGAGAAATCCACAGAAAACGTGATTTGTTTAGCTTTTGATGGGTATTGCAGTTTAACCAGCCCAAACGGGTTAACGCTTGGTTTTTTGAATACCCTTATTACTTACAAAAATGATCAACGGTGAATCCCACTTCCAATAAATGAAGTTATGTTTATCTCCCGTGTATCGTCTGGGTTCGTGCTTAGGAGCCCGAAAACAGCCCATTTCATCAAAATTTCGATGTTTGGCAGCCTGTGGAGGGTTACCATATGCATCGCCTAATATCTCTTGTATATGAATGGTCGTGTCACAGACAGGTCTAACAATGATGAATGTTTAAATAAAATCTACAAGACGTGTTTCGAGAAAGTGCCTATAAACCCCAATTCTGGTAGAGCTGTAGGTTTTCAAATTTCTTGTTCGGTTTCGGTTTTGGTTTTTCAGGTGGAGTAAAACCTCAGTTCGGTTCGGTTTTCGGTTTGTTCATGAGGCCAAGTAAAATTCAATAAAACTCATTCTTATGTCCGGTGTCATAACTGAATGGTAGTGAAATTGAGTGAAACTCAATGAATGCCCGAAATAAGCTATAATACATGAAGAATCAGGAAGGCCAATATAATAATTACCAAAATACACAGAACTTTTATTGTGCTTGGCCAATTTTCGAGGACTGACACCTACACGCAACTTGGGGAAAGCTGCAAACACAACTATACTGAAATGTCGGAAATTCACTGAATGTAGCCTCCCCAGGGCAGTGAGAGTGGCAGTGTCTGGGTACTCTCACTACTCTGGGATGGCTACATTCCGAGAATTTCTGCAGCAAGAGAGTATTTAAAAAAACACGAAAAAACTTAGATTACGGGATGTCGACGGTTTCGGTTTCGGTTTCTTAAAAAAAACTAAAAACCTCGGTTCGGTTTCGGTTAACCTACAGCTCTAAATTCTGGCAGTTTTTTGCCAATTCTGCCGAAATAAGGGTTAAATCGAAAATTCCGCTTCGGTACATTTTTATACTAACACTAATTATAGCAGTAATATTATGCTATACATTTTTAAAATTTCGCCCCTTGATGGCCGACATGCTCACAAGTGTTTTGACTCTTTAAGAAATCGCCAGAACTACCGGTGTAAAACGAATGGAAGTCCGTAGGAACTTTAATCCCTCTGGACTATTATTCCGCGGAATTATAGTCCAAGGTCTAACATTTCTAGGAATAGTAGTCCGGCGGACTACTATTCCTAGAAATGTTAAACCTAGGACTATAATTCTATATAGTAGTCCGGCGGACTACTATTCCTAGAAATGTTAGACCTAGGACTATAATTCCGCGGAATAATAGTCCAGAGGGACTAACGTTCCTACGGACTTCCATTCCTTTTACAACGGCACACAAAACCATTATGAGGATTCATCTCACATTTACGAATTGTACTTTTTTTGTAGAGACCTGAGCATGATATACAGTATAGCCGCAGAGAAAATGGTCACTCTCCATGGGTGGGGTACATTTCCTCGGATGCAATGATATTAGATTCCCGACGCGAATTATAAGAATAATCATCAAAAGCTTAATTAATTCGGTACTTGATTAAAATTTTGCTGATTATGATTTTTATTACCTGGTAAACGCATGCGTGGACTTCACTGACGGAGCGTGGATTACGACTTGTCCACGGCGACTATACTGTACGGGACTAGATTTTCGCCGTGGATTTTTGTCACACACGCAGTCAACCGTATGCAAATGGGAGTGTATGTTGTTTGGGGATATTGGGGTCCCACCATGTCCAATATTTAGTCCTGCACGTGAAAATTAACCCTTTCCACAACGTTACGGCCGGCACCGGCCAGCGCTATTCTCAAAAGTCGCCAGTTAATTTTCATTATATTTTCATTTTTTGTCACAAAAACATAGGTTATGAGCTCACTTTGGAACGGGCTCGCCGAACTTGTTCCAATGAGGGGCCATAACTTAAGTTTTTGAGAACAAAATGAAAAAAAATAGTTATTCAAGAATTTTGTTTGCAAGTGTCGTCTGCCTTTCTTGTTGGTTAACGGGTTAAATAAGATTTTGGGAAGCCCGTCAATAAGGACGACTACACGCATTTATCCACAAACAAATGTCCTTAGCTATTATCCACATTGAAATATGTTCCAACCATATCATCAAGTCAAAACAGTCGGGACAGATTGGGTTTACGCCCCCGCCATGCCCCAACCCACAATCGGTCATCTTCGCGATGCCCTTGAGCGGACTATGCAGATTGCTACAATAGACATCCCCATAGCACTTTTATGCCCGAAGACACACATGACAGATCATGTACCAGAATAGAGGTGTCCTTGTTAGCATGCAACCTAGAGGAGTTGTCTCCCAGAATAGCCCATCGACTGGTCGACGAGGTCCTAGAAATGATCCACAGCGAAGAAGGCATTTTTGTAGTCCATCCTCCAACGAAACAGTGCTGAAACCTCACCAGCTAGAACGCTGTTGTATGCTGATAGAGAGGTTCTCCAAAACCATCCATATGGCCCGGTAGACACATTCGCAAACAAGGCGGTTGGCAGGTCCCGAGTGACTCCCTAGGAAGGAATCGCAAAAGACGACGCGGCATGGAAAAAAGGCGTCCAAAGAACAATCTATGAATTTGGTTTTCGACTTTGTCCAATTTTCCAAATAGACATTCTAAGAACAGAAGACGGAATGGATATATGCCATCTACATTACAACAGGAAAGGAAACTAGCACGATTCTAGCCCATTGACCACCGCCCCCCCCCCCCCCCTTCCGCCACTCCAGGTGGAAACCCTCCAAGAATCTCTTCCAAATACTCTACAAAATATGTAAGCTTTCTAGGAAAGATCTTCTACAAGACTTTCTTCCAGCATTTTGTTGGTTCCCTCGTTTCCAGGGGGTTTCTGTTAAAGATTGGTAGTAGGTCGGAAAAGCTATGGTCGTGTGTATCGGGAATCCTATTCCTGCAAAATGATTGTGACAACTTGTTGATACTTGTACTACGTATTACTGGGTCTACACGCAATTTTCACAAGACATTTTCAGGTCTGCACGGCATTGTAGAGCATTGTGTAACGCATTCCCGGGAATCCATTTAGAACAAACAAGGGTAACATCCAAGAAAAAGCATACTACTCAGGAAAGACTTATCTCCAACCCAAATGCAAGAAATCCAATCCTTCTCGGGAAAGCTCCCTGCAGTGGAGATCAACAAGCGCTACGGATTGGCTCCTTGAAGTTGTACAGGTTCGGGAATAGTACCCTTGTCAGCAGGGAGTGTTTTCGACGGATCGACATTTCCTGCAACGAAGGGAAGATTTCTATGGACGAATGGGAAACCTTGACTTTCAGATTATTATCCTGTCCAGCGCGCAAGAGCGGAAGTTGGAATGGACATCCGAAATCTTGGACTCGGGCTCGGTAGAACAAGACGAAGACAATCTACTCGACGAGCTGCTGTCCAGAGAAAGAACCGCAACTGTATAGATGTGGCCCGTGAAGAGGCTTATGGAAAACATCTCCACCCAGACACGAAATGCGAATCTTGTGTTTGTTGGCAGGCGGCGATGAACCTTGATAAAGAAACAAACAAAAACCGATTATAAAATAATAACTGCAGTCTGCAGCCAGGTGGATGCAGACTGCAGTTATTAATTTATCATCCCTGCAAACTGATATTGGACTGACTTATCTCACTTAGGAGGAGTATGCCACGTCGGATCCTGTGGAAGACACAGGGCTTTTCTCACTTGTCAAATATTCTTGACATTTTTTCAATTCGAGTTCATGTATGTTTGCTGTTATCTCACTAAGTGTACAGTTAAAACTAGAAGTCCTGTCACGAACTGTGCACTTATCTAGGCTTAAATGCGCGTAGGAATTGCGCGAATTGCCATATCGAATGGCACCCAAAGCATAGCAGGTTCTCCTTGTTACCCATAGCAAACACAAGCAATGTTTCTGCCAATGGACCTCCGGGTTACCCGGAGGTCCATTGGCTGAAACTTTGCTTGTGCACAGGCCATATGCGCAGAAGTTGATAGCCTTACTATCGTCATAACGCGTAGATTAACGTGCAAATCGACGTGCTATTTGTGCGCATTTCAGGACAGGACTTCTAGTTTTAACTGTACACAAAGGCGATACCATTCCGGGGAAACGAGGGTTTAAAGGGTTAATTCTTCATGGATGCTCTTCCACAGGATACAATGTGGAAGTCACTTCTCATTTGAAACATTGATTATCTTCCTGATTTGTGACGTTCACTATAGCACAGTTTCTTCTCTAACAAGTACTGTAATTTCTAAATCCAACACTTCTCGAAAGGGATCACGGTCGCTCGGTAGGTAGAGATGTAGGCGGCAATCCGAGAGGTCCTTGACTCGAATCCCACCTGCGGCAAACGCGGTGTGTCCTTAGGCAATGCGCGTAATCCCGATTGCCACGTGGGGGCATGATGGCGCTGTGTACTTAGGCGTACTGCACGTCGATCGCGCACCTGTCTTCAACCAATGCTAACCCTTCTTGTGTGGAGTTAGTACGTTGGGGAGTCTGACAGTACGGGAACCCCGGCTTTGTCCATCCGTAAAAGTGTCCGACACGAGGTGACTCTGGCTGTCGAAAGTGTCGTTAAACCCCAATAAATAAATAGCACTTCTCGGAACGCCCAACCACTACCGTTCGTTTGAAATGTCACGATAGATTTTAAATACCTCATCTTTCAGCTTCATAAAAAATCTCTCACTCGTCCGAAGTCCCCACCGTCATCCCGACCTTGGAGTGGTTATAACCCACGCATACCTCGCACATCGTCAAATTTTTCGTGTGCCTAAATTTTTCTACGGAACATTTCCTGATCATTTTTATCTTGATATTGTGGCCCATATTCCTCCTAAACAAAATCCGTCACGTTCCATATCACTGCATCTTTTAACGTTTTGGGACCGTACTTCTCGCGACCAGGAATGTCAAACGATTTAAAATATTTCTTGATCGCTTGGGGGCGCGGTGTCGTTGCGGTAACGGGTTCTCGTCAGATCACCGAAGTTACGCAGCGTCGAGCCCGGTTAGTCCTCGGATGGGTGACCATCTGAGCGATCGATTCGGACTTCCGCGTTGTGTCCTTTGGCAAGGCACTTAACCCCGATTGTCCACATGGGGGCACGATGACGCCGTGTACTAAGGCGTACTGCACGTCGATGGTGCGCATGTCTTCAACCAATCTAACCCTGCCTGCGCTGCAGTGCGAAGTTACGATGTTGGGGAGCTGACAGCTGCTCGTCGTTCCTCGGTGGTTCTCTCCGGATACTCCGGCTTCCTCCACCCGCAAAACTGTCACGGTCATGATTAGACATTGTTCATATGTATGTGACCTTAAACACCAATAAATAAATAATAAATAAATAAATATTCTTGATCGCTTCGGCCCTCTGTCTCTGTTATGATCTTTGTACAAATTCTCACCGCTCCGAAAATATAGTGTAGATGGTCAAGTATTTCTAGTAAAGCGAGGGTTAACTTTAAGCCGGTATTGGCGATGATGTTCAGTATTGCTTTCAGGTTGTGCGTGAAGCTCTCTGTGATTGTTTGTGTTGAAAATAGTATTGTCAGTAACTGGAAATGTTTCCGTCTAATTGCGTTGTTTATTCTCGAGTAGTCGGGTGAAATGCAAGTGGTCCGTGCTGAAAGTGGGAATGTGGTTATATATTGGGTCTACGTTGGTATCACTGGGAGGTGTCCGCTGGTATTAATGGGAAGCGTGTGTTGTTGAGCTTGCGGTAGAATGTGAAAAGATTGGACATGGAAATATTTTCTGTGAAGTTTTGATATTTGTGAAGTTTTGACCAGAGGTATGTCAGAATAATGTTTTGTTCATAGCGATTCGTTTAGTTGGCCTTTACTCGGGTAAGCATGTAAATGCATTGTTCGCTACGTGATATTTGTGCCTTTCTTACGGTACGTGTACGTTTTGTGCCCCTAGGCACGTGTTAGATTGTGCCTTCGAGGACGCGTATTTCAGCCTTTAGGCTGTTCGTGAAATTAGTTTGTATATTGTATAGCTGTGGTTGCGATCGGTGCTGTTTTAGTACGTGGAGTCGCGAATAATAATTATTGTTTTGCATGCGCGTTCGTGTTTTGCGTTTTATAATTGCAAATCGCTCGCGTGTAAGTTGTACCCGTAGTAAATTAAGGTCGTTTCCCTATTCAGGTTTTTACAATGATGTCGACCTACGTATGGCATGTTGTGTTGGAATGGATGTTTGTATTAATGGATGAACGGCAGATTGTGTTGACGCCAATGGAAACAGAAATTATAGATAGTGTGGTTACGGAACGCCAGTGTTGAAATTTGTAACATAACGAACAGAAACTGTAATGTATAGATTCACTGCTTATATAAGTCGTGGGAGATTTAAGGCCACATATAATTACTTAGCTGACATATAGTTATGCCGACGCTGAAGTGTACATTAATTGAACTTTTTGACTGTGAATAATATAACATTCTCCATAGAAGCTGCAGATGTGTGTAATAACCGATAACGTTGCAGTTGGGAACTGTGATTGGTTTAAAACATTTTTTGTGATATAAACGATTGGCGTGCGATACGGTCAATTTTCCTGAAACAAATCAGATAGCTAATGTGATCTCATCTGTCATTTTTTTTGTCATTGTTTTGTGATCATCAATTCATCTTGGTATCATGTTTTGGTGTAAATTGTGTCTTGGGATGTTTCGTGGATCGTAATTAGTATTTGTCTTCTTTGGTTTCGTAAGTTTGTTTGTCAATAAATAGCATATATTTTATCTTTGAGTCCGAATTTATGTTCCTTTGCCAGCTAGTCGAGAGTATGTCACCGAATCTCGTAACAGTCTCGAAGCGAAGATCGTCCTCCCTTGCACTTTGAATTCGTGATTTATCATTTCCATCAATCTTTCCTTTCCTACATTGGCCTTCGTCGCAGATCATCGATATTATTTGTCGAGGATTGTTTTTTCTCCTTTTCCGGAGAACAATCTACGGCAGTGGGAGCTACGGAAGCGTATTAGGGACATGATAAAAAATAATTTCCAGACCCAGAAAGTCGAAATTTCGACTTTTTATCTCGCAATTTCGACTTAAAATCTCGAAATTTCGACTTTTTATTGTACACTTGGTAGCCTTATCAGCTGCGACGGTGTTGCGTATTTACTGTTTATGCACACAATGACGCTTCACTTTGCTTTTGTGGGATGAGTTCCATTTTGATCTTCATCTATTATGGGTGTTTAGTACGTCGGGATTCGAAATGGGGAAATGCTAGGTGGGGTGGAAGTTGAATTAGAGGTGGAATGCCATTATTTCCACGATCTTTGTGCAAAAGTATTTTTAGGTTTCATATATCCTTTGTATGTAAACACTTGTTCGTTTATTACTATTATTTTAAAGAATTACTTTTGTGAAACGAAAGTAATTCTTGAAAATAATAATAATAATAAACGAACGTTTGGGGCCCGTTTCGTTAATTACTGTTTTACGAAAAAATATTGAGTGAGGATTCAAGTTCGTACCGATGGTCAGCGATCCGGGAACACTGTCGGAATATTTACCGCTCGACCCACCATGTCGGGGGAGGGGGGAGGGGGATGGGGGGGGGGGTGTTTAAGATACTATCTCTGTGCCTGGTTTTGGTATGGGAATAACTGCAAGCTTGAATTATTTTTATTGTGATTTAACGTTATTTACGGCCAGCCAGGGTCACCTCATGTCTGGCAGTTTTACGGGTGGTGGAAGCCGGAGAAAACCACCGAGCAGCGGCGAGCAACTGTCAGACTCCCCAACGTACTAACTCTGCATAGAGTCATCATTGCCTGAAGAAGGCAAGTGCGCCTCAGACGTATACACAGTGCGCCTTAGTACACAGCGACAACGTGCCATCACGTGGCCAATCGGGATTCAATTCATTACCCAAGGGCACAATGCCGATACCGCTAGTCATGATCAATCGGTGGACCTCTCGGTTTAAAGTTCAAAGCTCCAACCACTGACAAGCTTCAATGGACCACTCGGTTCATCCATAAAACGGCCCTTATCAGGGCCATCGAAATGTTTGAAACGAACACTTGTTCACTTAACACATTGCCATCAACATTAACCCTCTCTCATCGCCAACCTGCACATTAAACCCAGAGATAATGTTATTTCCACCCGATAAGAGTAAAATTCCGTTTGCCGAGATTCATATAAGCTAGTGTATGCTAAATTTCGAAGAGTTAACCCTTTTCCCAACGTAACGGCCAAAACCGGCCAGCGCTATTCTCAAAAATCGTCAATTAATTTTCAAAATATTTTCATTTTTTGTCTCAAAAACATAGGTTATGACCCCTCGTTGGAACGAGCTCGTCGAGCTCGTTCCAACGAGGGGTCATAACCTATGTTTTTGAGACAAAAAATGAAAAAAATTAGTTATTCAAGAATTTTTTTTGCAAGTGTCGTCTGCTTTTCATGTTAGGTAAAGGGTTAAAAATCCATTATCCTAATCCCTTACAAAATGTAATATAGCATGCGCATCCCGACGCCACCCCCTCCCCCGATGAGGAGAGCGGTGACGAAGTGTTCAGAGCATTGCACCTTAAACCGAAAGATCGTCAGTTCGATCCTGATCAGAGGTAACTGCTTTGGGTAAAACACTTTATCCCGTCATGTGCGGCATGGGGACGTTGTGTTCAAATGCGTGCACGTCGATGATTCACTTGCTTTCAACCGCAGCTAACGTTGCTTGTGCAGAGTTTGTACGTTCGAGAGTCTGTCAGTTGCTCGCCGCTGCAAGTTTATTCTCTCTGGCTTCCGCCCACCGTTAAACTGCCCAACACGATGTTACCCAGGCTGTTGAAAATGTGGTTAAATACAAACAAACTTCCTCCGAAAACCAACATCGATATCCAACCTGATAAGCCAGCACCCAGAGGGAAACACTCATAATTTTGAAAGCTGTAACCTCCTTACCAATATCTACATACGTATACCCTTTCAAGTATGTAAATTGTTGGCTATATACCTTCCATATACCTGTCTTCTCCAGAAATGAATTAATGTGCGACCCCCCCCCCCCCCCCCCCACACACACACACACACGCGCGCAGCCACCACCACAATGTGCTGACTCGCAAAGACGAGTAGAATGATCCCCTATATATGCATTAGAGATAATGATACACAGACTTTCTGATTTTTAACAATTTCTCACCCTATATACAGAACACGAATGCCCCCCCCCCCCCCCCCCTTGATATTTGTAACTGGGTTTGGAAGGTCACTGCCTCCTTTTTCTACCATTCATGACGCTCCCATGTCAGTCAGAAGTTTCGTTAAACCCCAGTAAAACAAAACAATCATGGCCCTCAACGCGGTATATTGTTTTTTTCCGGAAGAGTACAACAGTCCACGCCCATAAAATGTCCAGTTTTATACATCGAATTTGCCAATCCGTTCTCTAACGGTAAATAAGAATGCAATACACCCGATACCCAGCTTCCTAAAGTTTACGGCAAAATACATCGAAATGATCTCAGCGCGCACATGCTTCTCCCACCCTCGGAAAGTGCTGCCCAATAAATATCAGTTTTACCCAGTGCGCTGCTCAAACACTTACAGAATACACTTCTGGAAGTGCATCCCCTATAATTTAACTTGGTGGTGGTCGGGTGTGTGTGTGGGGGGGGGGGGGGTGTAAGGGGGGAGGGGCGTAGTTGTTGTTTATCAACACAATAACGCTTCACTTGTGTGGCATGTGTCTCGTTTTGATTCTCGTTTTTTTTATTTTTTCTTCTTTAATATTTGATATTTATTCAAGCAATTAACACCTACAGAGAGGCAGATTGCGAAAAAACAAAATGATAACATTATATTATAAAACATTCAAACAAGATGTGTTAAAATTGTGTAATAAACTCAAAAATTATTTATACAAGGAACAGTCGTGTAGCAAGTTCGTCTTTCCTTTGTTGGAAGAAGCTCCGGATCATGTTACAGATGGGATTACACAGCTGGGGGATAATGTTTCTCATTATAAGTTTAAATTTCCCTTTTGTATTCATATACTGGAAGGTTTCGTTCTCCTTATTTATTGCTCTAAAGAGCTCTTTTCGCATGTTGTCATAATCGATACATTCCATAAGAAAGCGAAACTCATCTTCAATCGCCCCCGAGCCACATATTTTGGTAGTGTACTGAGTAAAAAGTAGCACCTCTTAGTAAGGGAAAATACCCCAGTGATATTTACTGGGCAGCATATCTTCGTAAGGGTAGACTACTCCTGTGAATCACCGTAGGTACGCCGGGACATGAAGTAGTGCTCAGTGCTCGTTTACTGTCGTAAACAAGCTCCGTTTTACTGTTAAAATGTAGGAGCCATTCATCAATGCTTGGGTGGAAGTTCTCTAAAATGGGTATAAACGATTGACTAAACTTGACTTTATCTCCATGTTGCGGTCACGATTATCCATTGTGCAGAAATATGTGACCTTAAACACCAATAAATAAATAAATAAATACTCCAGTGATATTTACTGGGCAGCACTTTCTGGGATTGGGGTGGGTGCGGGTGGGGGTAGGACTGATACAGCATTACTTATCAAAAGGTGGGAGACGCATGTGTACATTGATATTATTTGGATGTATCGCTCTTTTTGTGATGTATAAGGGCGGGATGGGGAAGACATCCACGGGCATGCCATGTGGTAGTTTTCAGTGAACCTCTGTGGTCTATAATGTCGCGATAGGGATGATTTCCAAGGGAATATGGGAAGTCTTCAATGAACCTCAAGTATTGGATTTTATTGAAAAGTGAGTTACGGTAACGGAACTCTGAAGGGCCGGAGGTGAGTGGGCAGCATTCCTGTCTTGTCGGTTAGGTGAGAATTTGTTAGAACTCGGAACCTGGTGTATCGGAATCTATCGCACACTGCTTCTGAACAAAAGATCACATGCATACCTAGCGAGATGAAATCTCGAAATTTTGAGATAAAAAGTCGAAATTTCGAGATTTTAAGTCGAAATTACGAGATTTTAAGTCGTAATTTCGAGATTTTAAGTCGAAATTTCGAGATAAAAAGTCAAAATTTCGAGAAAAAAGTCGAAATTTCGACATTTTAAGTCGAAATTTCGAGATAAAAAATCGAAAATTCGAGATTTTAAGTCGAAATTTCGACTTTCTGGGTCTGGAAATTATTTTTTATCATGTCCCTAATACGCTTCCGTGGGGAGCTTTCCCTTGTCGTTTACTTCATTTTTTTCCCTGTTTCATTTCTCTTTGCAAATCCACAGCAGTGCGAGCTTTACTATCTTTTTGTTTCAGATTGTTTCATTTCTGTTTTGAAAATCCACAGCAATGGGAGCGCTTCTATTTTTATTTGTTTCTGATATTTTTTCTGCACGGGATCGGAAGTTAAATGCCATGACATGGAAAGTCGCCTATTCATTGCCCAGAATTGATAACCCAGAGGGACTGGTAGGGGCAAAATGGTTTTCTATGTTAGATATGGCGTCTGGCACCAACTGCGCAACTCAAATCTACATTTACTACAAGTTAGGAGTTATATGAATTTAAGGTCCTGCCCTTTGGGCTTTCGTCAAGTCCAAGTTGTTTTGAACGCCTACTGCAACTATTTATTCTGAAAGGTACTCATTGGAAAACATGTCCGATATATCTTGACGACATCATTGAAAACTCAACAACTCGTCCCCCGAGTTCCAATGTGTTCTTTGTGCCAACTAGCACAAAGAACACATTGGAGCTCATGGCCGAACTTTTGAGAAGCATGAAGGTCAGAGCTGGGAGGAGTTAAAATTTCCCTTAACACGTTAACGTGTTAAATATTTCTGCGTTAACGTGTTAAATGACGTTAAATGTTAAAATGAACAAAATTGTAGTATAACAGACCAATTCCGACCTTTTTTGCTGACTTGATCTTGAATCTTATTGAACTTACGAACACTATTAACCCTTTAACTCCAGTGGTATCTCCCATCCCAGTTCAATGGCAGCAATTAGAAGAGTCCATATTCATTATTTGGGGTAGACCAATCAATATTTTCAACGTGCAGCCTTAGGGCTGCACGTTGAAAATACTGATTGGTCTACCTCGCAGATTCACTGAACAGCCGACCTATAATATAATGGCGTTATGAAGTGTCATGTTCCTGGGCGGGAAAGCGACCGCCTGGATTCAAATGGTCAATATAGTTCTCTCGACAATGCGGCACAGTTTCAGTTAACTGAGTGAGACGAAAAAATAGATGCCCTATACGTATACATTAGATGAGTCACGACGAGTACAAAATCATTCCTGATGCACCCTAACAAACTTCCATGTTAACTGTTAATAACTTAGTTAAAAAAAATTTTAACTTTGTTAAAATAATTTAACACGTTAACGTTTGAAACGTTAACTGCTCCCAGCCCTGATGTAGATAGACTGGAGGACGTGTTAAAGAGGATCCAGAGTGTCGGAATGAAGCTCAAATCTAAGAAATGGGCTTTATTACACGCCTGTTCCATGAAATCTCCATCTATAGCAACACTAAACCACGCGGAAAATGAAAATCTGTTCAGCACATATGTGCGGAACAGGAATCGTTGACGGACTATTTTTAAATAGAAGCGAAATTTCACTGGAATTTTCTACAAATCGTGCACAGCAATTACAATTTAAATCTCCAGCGATAGCTAAACACAGTAACACGGGTTCCCCTCGCAAATTTGATTGGCGATAAAATACGTTCGTTTTGTTGATAGCTCCTCTCCCGAGTCCCATTGTGTTCTATGTGCCTACATTGGAACTCAGGGGACGAGTTGTGAAATGAATTGATGAGTATCCTTCCAATAATTGCTTCCATATGCGTGAAGGGGTGTACTAAACACAGAACGGTACACGCGTGTGAATGGGTTAATCGATATGGTACTTGTGCCATCGCGGAAGGATAAAACTCTAGACCGGCGGCCTCTCATTTTATCCTTCCGCGCTGGCACTCGTGCCATATCGATTAACCCACTTACATGAGTGTGTCGTTCTGTGTATTTATTTAGGCATCGGGTATCTTATCTCGGACATATGGTATCCGATTTCGGCATACAAGCAGATCCAGAGAAGATAAACCGAGTCAAAGAGTGGCCAGTACCTCGAAATTTAAAGGATGTACTAGCCTTTATTGTACTTACAGTTGCTGGCAATCAGTCTGACGGGGCGGTGTTATCACTGTATATTGATGGAAAGGAGCGTGTTATCGTATATTTCAGCAAGCTGCATTTCCCTGCTGATCGAAACTATACAGTTAAAACTAGAAGTCCTGTCCTGAGATGCCCACAAATAGAACGTCGATATGCGCGTTAATCCACGCGTTATGACCATAGTAAGGCTATCAAATTCTGTACATATGGTCTGTGCACAAGCATTGTTTCAGCCAATGGACCTCCGGGTAATCCGGAGGTCCATTGGCAGAACATTGCCTGTATTTGTTATGAGTAACCAGGAGAACCTGTCATGCTTTGGATGCCATTCGATATGGCAATTGCGCGCAATTCCTACGCGCAGTTAAGACTAGATAAACGCACAGTTTGTGACAGGACTTTTAGTTTTAACTGTAGTGTTACCCGTAAAGAGTTATTATCGGCAATTAGGGCTATTAAAAATGTTCGTCATTTTCTCACTGAAAGGAAATTTACTTTGAGGACCGATCATGGGTCCTGGGGGCGAGGAGCTTTTTAATACTAAAAATCCCAAAGGACAAGTGGTTAGGTGGCTCGAGTATTTAGCTGGGTTCGATTTCACGATGGGGCACCGAAAAAGGAGTGGCACATGGTAATGCCGACGCATTATCACATTCAGTGGTGACTGATAATGTTGATTTGATCATCAGAGTTAGTCAGGAAACGGATCATGTGCTGAATAAGATACTGTCTTGGAAAGGTAAGAAATGTAAAACTAGGCGTGAAACTTACTGGTGAAGCATCTTTGTGCAAATTGTATGTGTCGTAATGGGAACAGTTTGTTGTAAAAAGGGATATGCAGTATCGTGAATGGTTTCAAACTGACGGTCTGGCAAGATTTTTGTGGGTAGTGCCAACCACTTTAAAAATTAAGGTGATTGGGCACGCCACGATGCTCTTGCTGATGCAGATCTAGGAGTGGATAAAACCCGCTTTAAAATAAGAGAAAATATTTACTGAATAGGAATGAGGAAAGATGTTGAGTTATGGGTTCAGTCATGTGAAGTATGCCAGCGCCGCAAATCCCGGAGTACCAAGTGTAGGGCTCCCTTATTCATTTATTTATATGCCCCAACGTGGACAATCGGAGCTAAGTGCCTTGCCCAAGGACACTCCCTTAGTGACAGATAGGGTCTTGGAACCTATGGAGCGTATTGCTTCAGATGTTCTGGGTCCTTTTCCGGAAACTGTGACCTGTGACGGGGAAGCAAGTAATTTTTTTTCGTCTCCGATAATTTCTCGAAGTGGACAGAGGCTTATGTCATCCCAGATCAACAAGCCCGTACAATTGCCAGTATTTGGTAGAAAACTGTATAGTTCGATTCGGTATGCACATAAGTATCCATTCGGACCAGGGATCGTATTTCGAGTGGTCCTTGTTTTCCGAGATTTGCAATTATTTTGAGATATACGGAAAATTAGAACCCCGGGTTATCATCCCCCAATCGGTAGAGATGGGCGGTATTGGAATTTTGTGTTCGGTATCGGTTTCGGTATTTTTGTGTGGGCATACCGCGGTGTCGGTTCGGTATTCGGTATGTGACTTCAGATTCACAGATAGTACCAAAGGGGAATCCATGTCAGAAAAATACAGAATAAGTTGTTCTTGTATCATTCTATCACAGTGCTACACTTGCCATTGTTGATGGGCTCAACATTGTCATTCTTTTGTCAACACAGATCATATCTACAGTAATTTGGTGACTTGTTCTAAATACGCCTTAACTTTTCAAGCTCCACTTAAGGCGTCTGTAATCATGGAATGTGTGTCCTGAAGATGTCATCTTTAGGTGGGCCTGATGACAGTAGTAAAATTATCTGGTCAGTGATTTCTAGTCAAGTCTTGGCTGCCTGTTAAGGCAGCCAAGACTTGGCTAGAAATCACTGCTAAGCAACTTGACATGTACAGGTCGTAGACTATTGATAATTTAGTACAACTGCCCTGGTCCTTAAGGCTTAACAAAACTGAAAAATAAAATCAGAAAGAAAATGACCACTTCAACTGCTATCAGTCCTCATCAAGGCCTTATAAATAGCGAATGCACAGGGAAAATTGAAAATACCGTTGGTTTCGGTATTCAAAGATTAGGTCGGTTCGGTTTTTCGGTGTCCCCATGATATCGGTATCGGTTCGGTTTTTCGGTATATTGCCCATCTCTACCAATCGGATGGCCAGGTAGAGCATTTTAACGGGATTCTAGCCAATATGTTAGCGCTTATGTGGATTCCGTTTGTTGCAATGCGAAATAACATGTCTAAGATTCGATTCAAGTTCGATATCAGCGACAAGATTCGATTCGAAAAAAAAAATTATGATTCGCAGATACCTCATTTCTCATTATTTGATTTTAGATGCATTGTATATCGATCCTTTCCCCAAGTGTTGTAATTTACCTCACGCAGCCCTGACACTGCGTTTTGAAGAATATTGTTTCCCTTGTTTTGTTCGTGGATTTATGAAGCACATTTGGACACGATTTGTTCTCCAGAAATTTGGGTTTTTTTTGTAATCAGTTCTGGTACGAATACGGTAGCCGACTTCCAGGAATCATTTGTGCCTGCTGTCAACTCTATGGGTTGATTGCATATATTTTACGTATTCTATACATCTCAACCTTCATTTTGATGAAGCGGTCGAGGGAAAAGGGCCATTTACCAGCCAGTCTGGTTGGTCCGGACCTCTTAGTCTCGTGGTAAATTAGTCCAAACATGGCCTGAAAGTCCGTAACATAATTTTTGGGTTTGGTACGTCCTTTCAAAGGACGTACCACACCCAAAAATTATATTACGAATTTTCAGGCCATGTTTGGACTGGTGGTAAATCGGTCGATTTGTGCGCTAGAGATCGGCTGTTCGAGCCTCAGCTCCCGCACTTACATTGGTGCCGTGACCAGCCCTCAGCAGTTGGTGGCATTATGAACGCTGTCGTGAAGCATGTGAATGTTTCGACCGCTCTGAGGTGGATGTTTCGACCTCTCTGAAGTGGACGATGAGTGAGATTCACGGTAAGTGAATCTCAAAAAGAACGTTTTACCCACCAGCCTGGTTGGTCGGGATCTCTTAGTCTCGTGGTAAATCGGTCGCTTTGTGTGCTAGAGGTCGACGGTTCGAGCCTCGACTCACTCACTTCTCTCTCGATCTGTTACAGGTGTATAATTTGAGTACATTTAATTTGAATATATCGAATACCAGAGGTGGGAATTTCAAAGTAAACACATTTCTCTTACAAATACAGCACCTCCAAGTCACAGTCGTGATTGCAAAGAAGGATGTGTGAAAACAGAAATACCTTCACCCAGCAATATTCCAACTTTCGGTCTTTCTGCGAAAATGTCTCCATGATTTACAAAAGCGTCTTTTATAACATCACGACCGTTTAAAATCACGATCCTTGTACGAAAGAAATAAATACAAAACACGTTTCCATATTTCTGTCGACATTTCTCGACATACTCCACAATATTCTTCCCACTCAGCTCAAGAACGTTCCCAATAATTGGGTACGGATAAGGCCCAGGCGGGAGATTGTCACACAATTTCCTGGTCTTCAGCACATAAGCTAATAGTAGCGTGATAATAAATACAGGGAAGAGAATCTTCAAGTCAGGAAAGATATTCAAATATAAAAACGAAAACACCATCTTGTCCAGATTTATAATAGTTGAGCGACAATTTGCATGTCAGTTTTTCTAGGTCAAGGATATTATTTGGTCCAGTGCATTTATTAATTACACCTAGACACCACGTGTGTACTGAGACATCGATCGAGTTTCACAGGTCTCGCATGGTCTGTATGAGAAAAGTTGATTGATTTTATCAGCCAAGTATGGAGGCCGGGAAGTGAAACAGTTCATTATGTCGTTATATTTATTTATTTATTGGGGTTTAACGACACTTTCGACAGCCAGGGTTACCTCGTGTCGGACACTTTTAAGGGTGGACAAAGCTGGAGTACCCGGAGAGAACCACCGAATAACGACGAGAAACTGTAAAACTGTAAGACTCCCCAATGCACTAACTCCACACAAGAAGGGTTAGAATTGGTTGGAGACAAGTTCACCATCGACGTTCAGTACGCCTTAGTACACAACGCCATCGTGCCCTCACGTGGGTTGTTGGGATTAAGTGCCTTGCACAATGACATAACGCGGTTGCCACAGGTGGGATTCGAACAGAGGACCTCTCGCCTTTTTATTTCGTTTTACCCATATATTATTTCGTTTTAAGGGCCTATATAAGTAATGAAATTTTGTTTATTTTGAAAATTCTCACCTCTGATATTCCTTCAATTCAAATTAAATATACACAAAATGTACATCCAAATGAAGGTTGGGATGTATAGAACACGAAACACATGTGTAATCAACTCATCGAGTCGACTGTAGGCACCACTGGTTCCTGGAAGTCTGCTACCGTATTCGCACCAGAACTGATAATTTAATAATATTTCACGAAAACAACTTGTGGCCAAATGTGCTTTACATATCCAAGAACAAAGTTTGGGGATCAAAATTCTTCAAAACAAGGCGACAGAGCTGCATTGGGGGAAATTCCAAAGCCTTTGCTTTTGTTTACGTATGAGTATACTTTCGATTTCGGGTCGACGTCATCGGAGAGAAAAAGCATGTGAAAACAACGCCGTCTAAAATCAAATAATGAAAAAGATCGCCTTCATACAGTATACTGTTATTAGATAGAGATTGCACAGTTGCCATATTCAATGCAAGGTATCATGATACCTGTTGAAATTTCTTAGAATTACGATTTTGTTTTTTGATGGAAATTCGTGTTAACGAGTGATTTGCGCATGTCATTGCATGGAAACCATCTTCAATAAAAAATGCAGACAGTGTTGTCCTTTTCCAAAATGCAGACCTATCGCTGTATTCGAAAGTGTTTTGAATGCCTAGCTTTGTTCTTGGATATATGAAGCACATTTGGCCACAAGTTGTTCTGGTGAAATATTATTTTGTTATCAGTTCTGGTGCGAATATGGTAGCAGACTTCCAGGAACCTGTGGTGCCTACAGTCGACTCTATGAGTTGATTACATATGTGTTTCATGTTCTATACACCCAACCTTCATTTTGCTGTATAATTTGTGTATATTTAATCCCGAATTTAAGGAATATGAGAGGTGAGAATTTTAAAATAATCAAAATTCCATTACTTATATAGGCCCTTAAAGAAATATTATTTAGTTTTAAAGATATAATATTTCGAAATATTATTTATTGTACGTGAATCATGTTGCACCGTCACCTGCCTGTGGATGTGGCGAGCGTGAGGCAACAGGCCATTTGTTCTTGAGTTGTTGCAGTCAGTGACGTGGCTGGAGGCTTCCGATCGGGAGGGCGTAGGGTAGTGAATTTCTAACTAGGGGAGGGGCCAGGAGAGGGGTTTTCCCCTACCGCCCCCCCCCCCAGTTGGAAATTCACTACCGAGAAAAATTTAGAAAATGAAGCCATGGAAAGGGGCATAAAATTGATTCTAGTAACTGAAATGCCAACACATTTATGATAGAATTATCAGGTTATTATTATTTATTATTCTTCTGGGAACTGAATATGTGCTAAACAAATGCTCAAGCTGCGAACTACAGTTAAAACTAGAAGTCCTGTCATGAAATGCGCACAAATAGCACGTTGATATCCGCGTTAATGTACGCGTTATGGCCCAAGTAAAGCTATCAAATTATGTACATATGGCCTGTGCACAAGCAATGTTTCAGCCAATGGACCTCCGGGTAACCCGGAGGTCCATTGGCAGAAACATTGCATGTGTTTTCTATGAGTAACCAGGAGAACCTGCCGTGCTTTGGATGTCATTCGATATGGCAATTGCGCGCAATTCCAACGCGCAATTAAGTCTAGATAAGCGCACTATTCGTGACAGGACTTCTAGTTTTAACTGTATGAGTAATTCACACTGTCCTAACATTAAATCAGATCTTATGCAGGAATGATCAATTTTTGATGTTTCATAATTTTGTAACTGTGAATGATGGAATTAACTCAGGATAACGATTTTACATGATGTGATTTTCTAGAAGTGCATTTCGAGGATTTTTTTTTATAACGATAAGTAAACGTACAAAAGAAATATCGTTCCGATTGAGATCATGCATACTTATGAAGCTCGATATTACATACACTATAGTTGTAAATAGTAACAGTTGGAATTTTTGCCGCTTTGAAACACAGTTGGAATTTTGGGAAGTAAAGGAGACATTACCAAAGAAGCTCTAAAATCCAGATAGATTAAATTTCCAGCTACTCATGATTTGCCCTCCGAATTTCCAACTATAGGAAATTTTGGCCAGGATTGGGTGTGACACTCCCCACACCTTCCCCCCTGTCGCCACATCCCTGTTTGCAGTGCCCCTGAGGAATGAAACCCTTGATTACCTCCCATTTTATATTGACTTCAACGTCCTGTTGTTTGGTTCCAAGTACTAGACTGTTAACGTTATAAATTATATTTCAGAAATATATTTGAGACGGTCCTGTTGTGTCTCGAAAGTGAGTGAACTAGTTATAACTCTCACCTAATGTGTTTCAGATTTTGTGATCTTGTAAATGTTTCTGTAAGGCTAAAAAAGGAGTGTTTTGATTCTCAGGCTATCCCTCATTGAATTTTACCCCCTCATTGGACATTTTTTTTTGCCTTTCAGTGCCTTCCAGTATTAGTACAAACTCTGGTCAGATGGCTGGGTATGGACGGTAGGCCCATGCATTACGATAGAAGAAGGAGACATTAATTAATTGATTGATTGATTGATTGATTGATTGATTGATTGATTGATTGATTGATTGATTGATTGATTGATTGATTGATTGATTGATTAATTGATTAAGATACTTTCGACACCCAGGGTTACTTCGTGTCGGACAGTTTTACTGGTGGAGGAAGCCGGAGTACCCGGAGAGAACCACCATCATCCAAGGAAATATTTATTGATCCTTTGCGCTGAACCTTTCTTGGATTGGATGCTTGCCCTCCTTGGAACGTTGTACTATTCAAAACAATGTTTAAATATCTTGAACTTTATGAATAAAGAAACTACTGATCGTTTTGTCTTCCAAAAGTTCATAAAGGTGTATCAACCATGTTTAACGTAGTTTGAAATACAACGAACAGTTGTTTACGATATGATAACAGTAAAACGACACCTATTGTATCCCACGAATAACTTAAGATGACTTGTTGAGTTAATAAATAAAGGATTTGACATTTCTGAACACAGTTCATCGTGCCTGAGCGCCTTCGGCGCGCAGAAACTTTTCATTTCATTCACATCAGTTTTTGATAAACTGCGTGGAGTCCGTGAGGATTGCCTCGCGACTCATTGAGAACTTAGGATCGAGTCTGTGAGGATTGCCTCGCAACTCTGCGTGTGGGGAGAGGGATCTGAAGAAACCCACCCATCACCCCATCCATAGCAGCAATCAAAGAACAGTCACAATATACAATAGCGGATACCTATCTTTCTCTCTACCTATAACTTTTCTAATTGAAGATTCTGAAGTTTTCTTGCAACACTCTTATCAAGAAGACGCATGGAAATAGTAGACGAAGCGTAGGAGGAACCTACCTTTCTGTTAACGTACACAGAAAACCATCAAACACCAGGCAAGTATTGAAACAAGCTTGCCTGGCTGGGACGAGTGTACATTTTATATAAATAAACATTTGAATAAAGATTTTACAGCCCTTTTAAGGGTTTTCGGGTGAGTGTCTGTGAGAGGGTGTGTGTGTGTGTGTTTTGCTTTTCTTTTTTTTTCTTTTTTTTCTTTTTTTTTGTTTTTGTTTTTCCCCCTCCAATCACCCCGCCATCTGTTCCCCCTGAAGGCAGACCAGATAGCCAAGGCTCAGCATCCACTCTCGCTTATAGACTGATGGATGACTTCCAGCTTTGAAAAACACAAATTGGTGGATTTTTTCCTTTTTGTAACCGTTAAGGATAATATGCTGGGGCTGCTCCCAAACCAGCGACTGTTTGGGTTTCGTTTTCTTTTTTTCTAAAATAACCACCAAGCTGTGGTTTCGGTGTTACCATAAATATGCCCACGTCCCCAAGCAAACACGGGGCAGAACTATTGTAGTTATGCACAATTCCTAGCCATCTTCCAGTTCGAGGTTCGAGGGGATCTCAACCCACTACCCTACTGCCAGTCGCACACTCAAACTTAATAAGATTATTGGCTCTCTCTTCCGACTCTCGTGGATTTATAAGCAAATAAAGCTATAAAGCAAATAAAATTATTCGGGTCGCAAGGGATTTCAATCCCACATCGTCCCAATGCGCCTTCGGCATGCAGAAACTTTTCATTTCATTCATTCACAGTTCACTAAAATCGATCTGAACTGAAGTTTACATAAAATTTGTAACTTGACCCATTTCCTACACCAACTGCCAAAGCTGATCAGCGCTATTTTCAAAAATGTTCGACCAAATCTTATCAATTTGTTTCAGTTTTTGTCTCAAAAAGGTAGCTTATAAAACGTCATTTGAACGAGTTAGTTTCAATAATGGGATCACAAGCTACGCTTCCGATAGCCAGAAATGAACAGTTTTCGTCTTTCGGGAAATATTTTTGCAAATGTCGACTGCTAGTTGTTTTAACCCTTTACCCAACGTAGCGGCCAAAACCGGCCAGCGCTATTCTCAAAAATCGTCAATTAATTTTCATGATTTTTTCATTTTTTGTCTCAAAAACATAGGTTATGACCCCTCATTGGAACGAGCTCGACGAGCTCGTTCCAATGAGGGGTCATAACCTATGTTTTTGAGACAAAAAATGAAAAAATCATGAAAATTAATTGGCGATTTTTGAGAATACAATAACATGATTTTCGAGGGCACTGGGCTCCATTTCTGGTCCGCCATCTGAGATTAGCAGCTCAGCAGTCATTAGCACTAATGGGTGTGGGCATCTAGTCACAGATGGAGGTCCAGTAATGGAACCAAACGACGCCTGAGAAAATCATGTTGTTAATATTATCAATACCTAAAAAATATAAGAACGATTTTCGAACCTTTTGGATTTATATTAGGTCGTGAAAACAATCGATGCAAAAGAACATCGAATATATAAAGAGCAATCGCTTGACTGAACTGGTTACGTCAAATAATTCATGAGAGGTGAGAGACGTTGTACAAACACGAGTGCGCGAATGCGCACAGGTGTTTTACAATATAGTCCCTCGCCTCGAATAAATTATTTCGCGTAACCAGTCCAGTCAGGCGATTACTCTGTTTATTACTTTTCATTATTAACGATAATTATATTATTTAACCCTTTACCTAACGTAACGGCCAGCGCTATTGTCAAAACTCGGCAACCCTTTACCCTTTACGTAAAGGGTTGCCGAGTTTTGACAATAGCGCTACGTTAGGTAAAGGGTTAAATAATAGTAGGTATAAGTGGCCGATTCTGGACCACTTTTCCCTAAAATGTACAAGTACACGTACATGTACGTGTGCCGCCATAGGGATTCAGTGTTAAATCGTGTACAAAATGTCGTTTTTTCATGGTGGTACAGAATCTGCAATTGTTTTTGAGGCCCACAGATCGCACTTTTAACGTTCAAATACCCGTTGGCGAACGCGCACATTCGACACGTCGCTCAAAAGTGAAAAAATGTATGAAATTTTAAGAAAATCTAATTTAAAAATTTTCTCTCTACGTTCCCATCGCTGATTAGACCATCGATCCATCGTTGGTGAACGCGAGCCAAAAACGCTTTGCCGGTTCTAGACCAGCATCAAAAAACGGTTTGCCAATTCTGGACCACCTATGGACAACCTACGTTCGCCAATGGGTGTTCCAACGGTTAAAGTGCGATCTGATCGGCGAAACCCATTTTCCGATTCTAGACCAGGAAACATCGACCTCAAAACGTTTTTGCAACGTTCGCCAATGGCGAAAAGTGAGCGTAAAGCGCCGTTACTCATCGAGGATTTTTTTAAAATTTTGTTTTAAGACCGATTTGGGCCTCCGGTACATGGAAAAGGGGGGTTTGCGGGTTCTGGACCACCACGTTCGCGATCGCGTTTCGGGCGGTCTAGGGTGCGATCCGATCAGCGAAAACCCGATTTGTCGATTCAGCTCTTGAGTTTTGTGAGGCGAATCGTGATAGAATCGGTTTTGTCGAGAGGAAATAAAAAAGTGATTGATATATATAGGAGAGAAAAAAATATATAAATAGTTATTTAAAAAAATAATATCGAATCGAAATAGATAATAAAATATATGTAAATCGTGAACAATTCCCAGATTTTGAGAGCAAGGTTTCTTTTAAAAACGTTGATGAGAGCCTACGCATTCTGCGTGAATGAACAACTAGGTCGCCTCTTGTTAGAACGATGGGTCAGATGTCGGGATCATCTAAACTTTAATCACGAGGATCATTCGTGTCTGACAATGGAAAGGGAAGATATGGTAGTCAAGTATTTTGAACCGGCGTTCGAATGCATTCAAATCGACGACATGATCAAGTTTTGGAAGAGAGTAGTCTTCTGTAGCGGGCGAGATAAGCCCACCAATTCGGAAGAACTGAAATTGGCGCGTAGAAGTCTGACTTTAGAAGACAAGGGATGCATCATGAAATTATTGCTGAAGGAAGCATACGTCTAAGTTTTCTCGTTGATATAAATAAGGGAGAATAGAAATAAAAATAAATACACACATAAAATTTTTTATCTAATATTGGAAAGAAAAAAAACACAAGAATGAGAACCAGAAATAAATTGTATCCGACATTAGATGGCGACGAGGATGAGAAGCCGAACGGTGTTTTGCCAACGGCGCTGTCGCTAGAAGAGAAAGAAAGAGGAGAGAGATATCGCACCGATCAAATCAGTAGAATCAAATTGTATCTGACTTGAGAGAGAGATTCTCGCCGTTCTCTCAAGAAGAAGTATTCGCATTTCCTGAAATTCGTCAACGCGGTCGACACGACACTCATCACGATTTCCTTGGGTTTACACGTGGCCGGCATTGGATTGTTGTCCACCGCAGTCGGCATTCCGATCGTGTTGACCGTAGTAGGAGTGGCTCTTGCCGCAGGATTGTTTAGCACGCTAGGAAACTTTTCGAGTAGGAAATTATATCTGAAAGCTAGGAAACATGAAAAGATTCGCATCTTGGCCGACTCCAAGATCGACACGATATCCGAAATGATCTCAATGGCGTTGAAAGACAGTAGGATATCGAATGGAGAATACTTCATGATACTGGGCGAGAAAACAAAATATGATGCCATGAAAGAAGCCATGAGAATCAAGACTCGTCAGATCATCAAGGAAGAGATGAAGGATTCTCTCGTGGAAAAGGGGAGGAAAGAGGCCAGGGAGGAATTCAGTAAGATGATAGAACTCAAGAGCAGCGATTGAAAAAAATATATATATAATAAGAACAGAATTTTTAAAAAAAGAAATATTAAATTCATATATAAAATAAAAACGAAATTAATTTAAATAACTCTCAAAAAATGTATTGCGTAAAGTGTAAGAGAGTTACCGAGACGAGTAATTCTCGAAGTACGAACTAAAAACGACAGACTGATGCTTCGCGGAATTTGCGACGTGTGTGGTTTGATCAAGACTCGATTCGTTAAAAAAAAGAATGCGAGCAAAGGTAAAGGCATCGTGAATAAAATGATCAATAATCTACCTTTCGAAATGCATCTGCCGGGTCACAGTTTCACGGGACATGGAACGAAATTGAACAAGAGACTCAACGCTGATCTGACTCCTAAATCTTGGAGCAAACCCGTGAATAGGGTGGATGCGGCCGCGTATGATCACGATCTGTGCTACACTGGACATCCCGACACCAAGACTCACAACGTTGTCTGCGATAGAAACATGTTGGCAAAATTGAGAGGTATATCGAATCCGACCAGGAGAGAGAAGATAGAATGTTAGCTGGTCGGAAATTTGATTGGTGCGAAACGTCGATTTGGATGGGGCGTTCAAAAAAAAAAGAGCATCGGAAAAGAAGAAGAAATGATTATTGACGAGCGAATTGGCCGAAGAGTTACACAAGCCCATCATGTGTAAATTTCGAAAGAGAAGGGTGTTCGTGAATTGTTTGGATGACATTTGGTCCGCCAACTTGGTCGACATGAGATCATTTTCGAGGTGGAACGAGGGTGTTAAATATCTATTGACGTTCATCGACGTTTTTTCCAAATACGGTTGGATCAGAGCTTTGAAGAATAAATCGGGGCCTTGCGTCGCCGAGGCTCTGAAGACCGTGTTCGACTTGTCTTCTCGAAAACCGAGTAAATTGTGGGTGGATAAGGGAAAGGAATTCCACAACAAGCACATTCATCGATTAGTCAACCTCTACTCAATCGAAAACGAAGAGAAAGCCAGCGTGGTGGAATGTTGGAATCGAACAATGAAGGAAAAGATGCACAGATACCTCACGGCGAATTCGACTAAGAAATACATATACGCTCTGAACGGTCTGATCAAAGATTACAACAACACATGACACAGATAGATCAAGATGACTCCCGCGGAAGCTAGCGATCCTCGAAACGAAAAACGGGTCTATGCGAATCTATATCCTGAGAGATTTAAGATCAGGAAGAAGTCTAGAACGCCGAAATTTGCGGTCAGCGATCGAGTGAGAATCTACACTTATAAGAAGCACTTTGAAAAGGGTTATACTCCTCGATGGACCTCGGAAATCTTCGTGATAATCAAAATATTTCACACCGATCCGGTGACTTATGAAATCGAAGCTTTGGATGGAGAAGAGATCATTGGAAAGTTTTACGAACAACAATTACAGAAGACGAAGCTTTAATAAGAAAACAATTTTTTTTTTATTTACCCGCTTTAACATTTTCTTGTTTACACATATATATATATATATAGGAGAGAAAAATAATAATAAAAAATAATTAAAACTATTTTTAGATAAAAAAGCAAGCTAATTAATAAACAAAAAACAAAAACCCTTCAAAAATGGCAAATATACTAGATATCGCACAATGCATAGTGAAAGAAGAAAGTATTCAAGAATACGAGGTTCACGAATACGAACCAATAAACGGAACGAGTTTGAACAATGCAGGAGAGATAAGAATCAACGTTGAAACTCAAGATCTATTCGTCCATCCTAGCGAGAGTTACATAGTGGTACAGGGACATCTCACCAAGGAAGATGGGAGCGACTACGCCAACAACGACACGGTTACTCTAGCCAATAATGGCATCATGCATCTATTCAGTAATATAAAATACTTGCTATCTGGACAAGAGATAGAATCTGTGTTTCATCCCGGTCAGGCCACCACGATGTTCGGACTCTTGACGTATCTGGATGATTTTTCGAAATCCAGAGGACTTAATCAGTTGTGGATGAAAGACACCATCGGCCCTGCTAATGCCGGCGTCGTCGCGATATTCAACTACATCGTCCAGACGCCCAGACCTAAAGGAACGTTTTCGTTCAGGATACCTTTGAAACACATCTTCGGATTCACAGACAATTACAACAAGATCATGTACGGATTCAAACACAATCTGACATTGATTCAAAAAGGAAACGACGGCGCGATAGTGAGACTCACTGCGACCGATGTGGGTAAGATAACTCTACACAAGATATCATGGCTCGTTCCGCACGTGGAGCCTTCGATCGTGGAAAAAATGCGTCTCTACAAGATCATAGAATCCAAGAGTAAATTAATTACCCATGGGATTTAGAATGAGACAGTGCAACACGGCTAGCATTCCACCCTACACGAATCACTTCGATTGGAGATTGACGGTAAAATCCGCTTCTGAGAGACCACGTTTCATCGTGGTTGCATTTAAGACCGACAGGGACGGGTCTCAGGAAAAGAATGCATCGCTGTTCGATCACTGCAATTTGAGAAACATGCAAGTGTTTCTGAACGCCACGAGATATCCAGCAATCGATTACAACACGTCGTTCGATAAGGATGATTTCTGCAGACTGTACAGCGACACCGCTGATTTTAGAAAGAAGTATCATGGTCTAGACGAATTGATGAGCAACCCTAACATATCTCCCGGTGAATACAAGTCGATGTATCCCATGTTCGTATTCGACGTCAGTAAACAGAGTGAATGACTCAAGAGTAGCATCTTAGACATTCAGATGAAGATGCCGTGAAAAACTGAAGCCTTCGCCCTGGTCCTGTCAGATAGAGAATTACAAATCGAATCAGATGGAAATAAGATGCAGATCATTCGATGAGAGATGTGTCTGAAAAAAATGTTAAAAAAGTACTGAGTAAAAACAAAAAAAACAGAAAAAAAATAAAAGTAATGAGATCTAGAGAGATTGAACATCTTTCTAAATCTCATTACTTTTTTTTGTTTTTAATAATCACTCATTATTTTTTTAATTAATTATTTCCACGCATTCACTGTTTGTTCAAAGGATCTAGTTCGATCAGTAGACTCACCATGGAGGTGGCAGCTTCGGAATTATTGGTTTTCGTAACAAAATTAATCCTGTCTCCGGCATTCACTATGAGAGCCGTGCCGAACGTGCTAACATTCATGTGTTGATTCTCAGTCTTTTCAATGCTGTATCTCTTATCGCTCTCTACTCCATTCACTGCAAGATTGACGACCTCTCTGTTATTCAAATCCATGGCAGCCAGACCCATTCATATGATTTTACCTCCTAACAGCATGGGATATCCCACCCGACCATGTTGTGATCCGCTACCTCCGTTTCTGAAAGACCACTCGGTTTTTCCCTCCTCTAACGTGCCGACCTCCTCGGCCCACACGGTGATCAATTGTCTAGCGTATTTGACTCTTTCCACCACTGAAATCAGGGTGCAGGCATCTGTAATGTTCACGGGATCTGGTAGATTCGTGAGCGCGTGTCCACCCATGTCTAGTTTCCCTTCCATGATGTCGCCCTTTCTCCAGACCGAGTTGTCATCTACGTACTTCCTGCTGACTGCGCTGGAATCGAATTCGGGATCGTGATCGAGACCGAATAAAATGTGACCGTTCATGTTGTTGCCACCATCCATGGTTCCGCCATATTGTTTGTTCAGGTAGAGATCGTCCACTTGAGATTCTACGTATTCTTGTGATCGTATGATGGCAGAATCTACGTAGCCCTTGTTGACTGTGGTTGAGTCCGCATCTGCGTCGTCAACCTTTGACAGATTCAATATCTTGTTGAATCCCGCATTCAGATCCGATTTCATTTCTCATCCATCAGACTTTCTCTGTTCCAGATCTACATAGTGTTTGGTCGCCGCATCCTAGGGATTCGTGGGAGTGGCCACATTCGTTATCTTGTTAGAATTGGCATTCAATTCCGACTGCATCGTTTTCTGAACGTGTCTACTTCTCAGATGTTCACTGAATTGCACGTGAGAGTCGTCCGCGTATTTTTTGGTCGTGGCATCGGTGGAATCTAGGGTATTTGCGAAGTTCACCAAACGTTCAGATTTCAGATCGAGATCATCCGTCATGGCTTTATCCACGTAATTATCTAGCATGATTCATTCGAAACCTGCGTTCCCCCGTCGACGTATTTTTTAGTCGCAGCATCTGTGAGATCTATCGGCTCGGGAAGATTGTAGAGCTTCTTATCATTTATGTTCAAAGGTTCCTCTCGAGGTTCGTATCTCCGAACGTAACGTTCGTCCAAGTTGGCAACATCATAACCATCACCAACTTCGAGCGCCTTCCTCTTCCTTTTTAGTCGATTTTCGTCGTCACTTCTACCAAATTTATCGACTGGCATGTTGTTTTGAGGTTTTTGTTTTAAAATATATTTCAAATGCAGTTTATTAAAAAATGAATTATTTCACTTATTTTTATTTTTCGTTTTTATTCGATTAAAATTTTTTAAATAAGTTTTTACCTTTATATATACTATAAAAAAAAATCTCTCTCTAATGTAAATCATTGAGAATGTCTTGAAACCGATCTCCTTCAGACCATCTCTTGAGAACGTAGAGACACAGGTGACCGCAAAGCACTTGATCTGGCGATTGCACTCGTTCCATGTTGTAACGAACCATCGATTTGTTGAAATAGTTCTTTATTTCTTTCGGTGGTGAGATTCCATAGCTGTCAAAATAATAATCATTCTTCTTCCCGTTCTTGAACCACGACACCCAGTGAGTGCCTTCACCTGATAAATCGTCTAGATTTAAAATTCCGCATTCCAATTGTCAAGGTCTTCTCTTCGGCAAGGCATCTCTGGAAAACACACCTAGAAAATCTTTGATTTTCAAATCCTTCGCTGCATTCGACAGATCGATGTTGGATAGGGATTCGTTAGGTAAGATGACACCTTCTACGGATATCTCTATTTTCTTATTCATAAATGTGTATATTTTTTTTTCAAATTTATTTATTTTATTATAATTCACTAAAATGACATTATTTTTTTTATGTTTTTCTTTTTCTTTTTAAACTAACTCTCTCGATGTCTTTATCGACTTCCATAATCTTGAATCTGTCTAATTCCTCTTGATTTTCTGGAATTCTATCATCCTTAATCATATCTGGAATCCTATCATCCTCAATCACATCTGAAATTCTATCGTCTAAAATTAGATCCAAAGTCCAATGTCTGAGTGCCAAAGTGCTTATTTAATCGTCTAACATGAATCTCTTATTGTCGACGGCCATCAGCGAAATCTTGTTGACTATTTCGGTATACAAGTCATGATTTTCGCTTCAGTTCATAGTCTTATACACCGGACAACTTCCTAACAGACAATCTTTATACTCTCAGAAATAGATGTTTTTCTTCACCACGCACGCTTTAACCCCTTTGCACTTCTTGATCTCTTCATCTTCTAGATGATAAGCATACAGTTTGGGTCTCAAGCCCACGAATTCGACGATTTGTTTACCGCCACTCTCGTCCTTGAATTTACACAACACCTTCTTGTTGTCATTCGATTGAATGTTGGACGGGTGATCGACAGGATAATTGTTCGTGTCGAACCATGCAGCCACGTCCGGAGATATATCTCGGTAGACATCTTTCATCTCTATCTCGTAAACTAAACTGTCCATGTCGGTGAACAGTAGTTTGGCTTTATCACCAAATTTTCGTTTGAAGTAATCGTAGTGAAACTCGTACATCAATCGCTTGCTGATATCTAAGATGATCGGTCTGAGATAATATGGTTTGTTGAACTTCAGGTGTGTCTTTTGCTTGTGAACGGCCACTAGATTTTCGTCAAATATGGTTCGGTGTTTGTAATTGGGTTTCGCCACAAATTTTTTAGCTCTTTTCTCAGACGTGACGTGTCAAACGTCGGTTCTCTTCCTGATGTTTTCCATCGATTTACCGTACACACAGTTGTTCATGAGTTTGAAGAAATCTTTTTCAAAATCGTTCTCGACACGAATTCCGAGATTCGTGTTGAGATCGATGTATTTTTTCATCCAAGGCTCTTCATCGAATCGAATGATGCGATGTATGTTGACTAATTTCATCCCGTGATCGATGTATTGTTTCAAATTCTCGCTGTAGACAATGTACTTACGTTTGTTTAATAAATTGGGAATGAGTTTTTCCTCGTCTCCTTCGATCGGTTCCATTCATTCGGGAGCCAGCGGATAATCGTTGTGTAGATCATGTAATTCTTTCGGATAGTTCAAATCGACTTCTAAAATGCAAGGATAGTCTCTCCATTTTTGCATCTCTTCCGGTTCCGTCACCCATTCGAAATTTCCAATCAGGAAAGGATGACTCATAGCCCAACCGTACAGATTATTAGCGTCCCAATACTGTATGTATTTATTCGATCATTTCGAATCGAAACCTTCTTTCATATAGGGATTGTTAGCTTCAGAATATCTGTGGGAGATCATCGAGACACACCTCTCGCAACCCTTTCGAACATGAGCAACCTGTCCACATCAGATAATAATAACAATTGGACTTCGGTGGTCTTCAACAGAGCATCCCACACCAGACCGGGTGCGGTGAAATACCAAGCCAGATCCAGATCGTAATTTCGACAACAGACGTCTCAAAAATTTTTGAACACGTCTGCCAAGAGCAAAACGTCGGTCGGTGTCGTCGAATCTCTTTACATCGCTCATGTAATTGTAAGGATAGACTCCTTTCCTCAACATGACATCTACTCGTTCTCCGAAATGTTCGCTCGTGATTTTAAGTTTATCCTTGCTCATGTTATCGACTAATTTTTCCAGAGCGGTTGACATGAATTTAAAACTGTCGATGAAACGTATGCTTCTACGAATATATTTTGTTTTTTCTTCCAACGTCTCTCCATCGATTACTGTTTTCTTCTCCATGACCTTCCATTTCGTGAAGGAAATGTATCTTTCTTCGCTGTTCACAATGCAATGTAATTCTTCATGGGAGGTGCCGAGACTTTTCAGGAACAGATGACTGTCGTAACCCGAGAGATTGTGAAATATCACCGGAGAAAAAATGGCATCTCGATACAGACCCGTGTAAAGATCGTGGTCTCTAACCTTCTTATTTTCCTCCGAATTCTCGTCGAACGATTGTCTGCATATGTGACATTCGGTGGCCCTGTTATTTTCGTTCTGCTGCTCTCGCATGATGATCATTTTCGCCGGAGTTATGAATTTGTCATATAACATTTGAATTTTCGATTCTAACTCTTTTACGAACCTTTGAGCCACGTCGTCGTCTTCGCACTGTTTCATGTAGGTGAAGGGACCCATGTCATTTTGCGAGTCGAAAGCACATTTCACATAAATGCAATAACCCAAAGGCGTGTGTTTTTGATATCTTTTGACGTAACTTCGAAGAGCGCCGGGTTGGCAGGAACTCATTTTCACGGTGAAGCATTCGAAATTGGCGTACACAATGAATGGTACTTTTAACCTTCTATTGCGATTTTCAAACTTCACGATGGTGTTGGGTTTGGGCATTTCGATGGTGACACCTTGATTTTCGCTGCAATATTCCTGATGTTTCGCTAACGATTTTTCGCTGCGAAACGTGTTCATGCAGTTGCAACATAAACATATCTTATGTTCATGTTTATTCTTTTGTCTCGACAGTAATCGGCTCGGATTTTTAAACCAACAATAATGATGATTGTCACCATTCGAAATCAATAATAAAATAATCGTCTTTTCTCTTTCTAGATATGAAGTCTGTCTGAGAGGATAGCTTGTTCATTTTTCATCGTCGTATCCCAAGATGTTCACCGCTACAGTGGGATTTTGAGACTCGAAACGTTCGATGTGTTTTAACTGCATTGGAAAAGTCACTCCGGTCCAATTGAGATTTTTAGAAGTCTCCTCGTAATGAGAAACTCTATCAGAGTGCATTTTGACAGGGTATAAAGCGGAGGTGACTGCCCATTTAAAACACTGATCATCTTTATTTCTCACGTTGACCACGGAATGTTTTTTAGCTAAGAAATACGGTAATTCCACGTAGGAAGACCCTTTCAATGAATCGTTTTCAGTTATATGAATTTTGAGTTTCAACACCTCATCGAATGTCCAATTACTACCTTCATGTTGATAATTCACAAGAGACATCAACATCTTGTCTTTCATCTTTTTGAAAACGTCTGATAAATCTGAACCTCAAAGTATGGGTTCGACGTTAGATCTGAAAAATGCATTTGTCACGATGCTCTCGCTGGACTTCACATCGATTTTATTCATCAGGCAATGGAGTATCATCTTAATTTTTTGTCCCACGTTCATGTGTTCACAAAACAAATCCAATACTTTTATCTTCACCCATTCCATGAACAATTTCGGATCGATTTTCTTGAACGAGGGAACCATGTCAAAAGTTTGAAAAATGCCTTTGATCGCACTCTCCCGTTTCACGGGCTTCAATTGGAATATTTTCGTGATGAGTCATGCTATATATTCTTCTCCTTTCCCTTCGTTGATTGTTCATTGAATTTTGCTCGATATATCTCGTTTGTCTAGAATCTGAAGTACATCACTCGTTTTCGTTTTAGTTTTTTTTTTCTTTTGAAAGTTGAAGTTCTTCAATGGTTTTTCGTTTAGTCGTCTTCTTATTTTTCACAACTGAAACGTTTTTGTTTTTTTTCGATGTTGGCATTTCGATTCCTTTTACTATCTTTTTCTTCTTCTCATTTTTCACAACCGATGCATTTTTTGACGTTGTTGCTATTGACATTTCGTTTGCCTTTTCATCGAGCAAACTACGTATCTCCTCGTGCATGATCTTTCTAATTTCATCATGCTCCACTTTTTCTTTTCTATCATCGGGCGTTACTGTCATAGGCTTATTTTTTCTGCAATTTGAGTCTGTTTAAGTTTATCCACTTCCGATCTTTCGATTGTTTTCTTTCCATCATTTTGCAAACGATATTCCTGTATGACTTCAATTTTTTTTTATTTGATTCTATGATTTCTGAAATGTGGAATTTTTATTTTTTTACAAATCTTGTTTAACTGAGGTATGGTTTTCTCATTTAAATTTTCCATTTTTTTTTATTTGTTTGCTTCTTTTGTAAGAATATTTTTTTCGAATTTTGTATTTAAATAATAATTTGTTAAAAAGTTTTAAAATTGTTTTTATATATATGTTTTAATTCCTTCAAAAAAAAATTTTTTTTGACGAAATTAATCGATTTTTTTTGTTCCTTAATGTGAAAAAAATTGAATTAATACGAGAAAAAAGTTTGTTAAAATTTAACCTTTTTATTTATATATATATAAATAGAAAAAACACTTTTACAAAAAAAAAAATTTTCACATTAAAGAAAATTAAAATTAGAAAAACTTTTTTTTATATATATATATGAAGAGTAAAAAAAAAAAAAACTTTTTTAACTAATTATTATTTAAATACAAAATTTAAAATATACATTATTTGCAATAATTCATAAAACAAAAAAAACAAATAATCGATCATGACAACAACACCTAAAAGATGCGAATAGAAATTGAAACGAGTCAAAACGTGTAAGAAATTCAGTTTTAAAATCTATAGATTACAATGACACGACTCCATCGAAAGGAACGAGGTTGAGACAAAAGACTTAGAGCACAAATACGACAAATATAACACGCCATTGAAATTGGATGAAGCCATGCTCGATTTGTTTTACGAGCCAAAGTGATCTACAGAAAATCGTAATCGTCAAAGATAGAGAATTCGACAAGGACGATTTGTCGTTGCCCTATGGAAGTTACATATATCCAAAAATCTCACTCGAACTCGTGGACAAATCGGGTGGTGAGAGCGCATTCACCGATGTAAAAAACTCAAAAAAGTAAAGATAAACATTCAACACATTTTCGAAAAAACAGAAGACATGAGCATCAACGTGCTAATAACAGACTTGGAAATATAAACAATAGAGAGATTGATTTTTAGTGAAGAAGAAGGGAAAAAAAAGTAATGATATCTAGATAAGTTGATCATCTCTAGATCTCATTACTTTTTTATTTTTGTTTTGTTTTTTGTTTTCCTTCTTCTTCTTCTTCACTTTCACCCATATATATTGTAATAACGTTTCCTTTTTTCTTAACTTTGGCCTCGATTCTTCTTTTCTTTTTTTTGTGATATATTACGTTTTTATAAGAACACATTTGTTTATCCAAATCATAATTATGAACGAATGTGGTGCATCTCTTGGTAACACTCGCATCATTACCGTTCTCTTAAGAAGGAAGTGGTGACGGTGGAAAACGTCTCATTCTTTTAAATTTCAACCATCTATCCCGATCTTTTTTTAACTCTTTTTTCAGTTCTTTTCTAAGATATCCATCATTAGCATCTAATTGTTTTTCCACATCTTTTTTCCACACTATTCTGCAATATTCATCATTAGTGTCTAATTGTTTTTCCACATCTTTTTCGCACTCTATCTCACAATATTCATCATTATCATTTGATTGTTTTTCCACCTTTTTATACATTTTATATTATTTTTTATACTTTCTTTGATTTATATTTTATATAATTATATAATTTTTTACATTATAATAACATACTCAAAATCGGTATATTCTTAAACGGCGAATTCTCACCAAACAACAAACTCTTGCCGAGTCGCTCAACATTCTGTCCACTCTTCAGATAGAGACCGTTTCCACTCAAAGAGTTGCCACCTCTAATGGGTTCTAGATACAATCCTTCACTGCTGTCGTGTCGGATGTGACACACGGCTCCTCCCTTCTTCAAAAACAGTCCGCTGCCACCCATTAATTTCTCAACTGCCGAACTCGCGAGTCCCGAGAGAGCTCCCACGCCGAGAGTCTTTCCGAGAAAGGGTAATGCTTTTGCGGCAAAGGGTAATGCTTTTGCGGCAATTCCTGCCAATAGTGGTAGGAAACCGCCTTTCATTCTCAAATTGTATCTCAATTGAGTGGGACTCAATCTCACCATCAACCCTCTTCCATCACGAATCGCTTTCTCCATCCTTTTGATTTGACTTCTGGTCCAGGCGATCGAATCCTGACCACCACTCGTCAGATCTTCGAGAGTGAATTTGAATCTCACCGCCTCGCCTTGAGTTGTTAACGCTCTCTTAAGTTTCTTCCTCTGTCCTGCGGATATGTTCACGTTTTTAACCACATATTGTGTCATAATTCTTTTTTTAAAATATATTTTGTTCAATTGTTTTTTTTGTTTTAATGATAATTATATATATATTAAATAATTTTTGTAAATTAATATTGCGTTTATTTTATTTTCTTATTTATATATATACACTATATTTTTTTTTTGCTTTTATATTTCTCTTATGTGAAATCATATCGTCACCCAATCTCCGCAAAGATCTAACAGTTCACCATTTTGATCCGTCAATGTGGTTTTGAGACTATACAACGTGTCTAAAAATCACTGGTAGATAAACTAAATTTCGAGGTCGTTCCACGATTTTATAACCTGGCGACACGTTTGGAAAGAAGGAATAGATCGTCGGTTGAGCGCTACCATTCACGTAGCTTCCAGCAATCACATCCATGTTCACCAGAATGCTATTGACTGTGAGAATGTCAACCATATTTTCAGATGCTGCATGGCCTCGATACATCTTACAATCGAATCCCAGCATCTTGCCTATAGAATCGTTTGTGTTGAAATCTACTCGAAAATTTTCTTCCAAATCTAACATCATCTGTAAAGTATTAGGGTTGGGAGCGAGTCTGATTTCATTGCTTCCCTTTCCATCCGTCTTCATTCGCGTCTGAATGTAATTGTTCAAATCGTCTATGTTGTAACTTCCTTCGGGAATTCGAATCTCCAACCAATCCACTCCGTCGGAATACTTGAATGAGTTATTCTTTTCGGTGATGTTAGGAAAGGAATAATAAGTTTCGAGATTCACCAACGCCATCTCGTATCTTTTCTCTCTATTCAATTCGATGGAAGGTTCGAATTTGGTCACGAATCGAGTCGAATCGCCACTCACCACGATTTGAATGGATTGTTTTGCAGTCGTATTCTCGGCTATCCGTTCTAACAATTCTCCTTGTTCGAATATTATATTTTAATTTTTATTTTATTTTTCAAAACTAAATTATTTGATGATTTATTATTTTCTAATTTTATTTTCACTCTCTGTCTTATTATCATCAGAAACATAAAACTTGTCGAATCCACACTGATATTTTCCACGATTAAATTCACTAGTCAAATCGATCACGACGAAATTGTAAAGTCCTCCATCCCAAACCCTCTTGCAGAATCTCCTGAATTCCGCCGCGCTCATGTCGTTTGTGATGTGATCACCGTAGATGTGATTGAGATTCTTGAGATCCTGGTGAAAGAGACACAGTAAATTAGCGTTCTCCCTTATCGTCTGTCTGGGCAATCAAAAATAATTCTGCGACAGGTAGAAACAGTCCACGTTGGTGTGACGACCCCTAACGTAATACGATTCACATCGGTTCTGTCTCTCCAAAAGTAGATTGTCGAAAATCATGAGATTCTTATCTTCTGATTTCAATTCTCTAGGATCTGGAACGTCGCTAGCGTTCTCATAAAATCGACACTCGACGTTCGAAGACGAATTTCTCTTCATCAGTTCCATCGCCGCACCGTCCAAAATGGTCGAAAGAGAAGCTTCACTTTTGTCGAATTCCTCCCTACTGTCAAAGATTCTGGCTATGACGTCCTTGGATAATTTACAATCCCTGCACTCTCGAAGCAATCTGTATTCGGGTTGAAACAAGCTCTTGCCAAACACGAACAATCTGTCGTAATCCAACCAGTCGGGTTGCGACAACAGATTCATCAACAGATTGGTCTTTCCACAATTCGATTTTCCCACTATCAAGCCTCTTATGATTTTGGGAAAGAACTCGTTATTCGACCTCTTGGTTACGCGTCGTTCCAAGACATATCTTTAATGTTCATCTTTGTTTATTTTTTTTGTTATTTTAGATGTTTTCAAACACAATTTTTATTTGTTTTTATGTTTTTTCAAACTCAGTTTTATAAATATTATTATTTATTTATATTACACCATCGCGAGTTTTCTTCAATCCAGATCCACTTGTCATTTTGGATAAATCTTGTATGGGTACCACAGCATCCTTAAAATCTTTCCAACTTTTCAGCGATCGCTCTAACGTAGCTCGCTTCGCCAGCGGACTGATCAACTTGTCGATCAATGCATCGGCTTCCCTCTTGCCAGCCACAGAAGCTATCCTACCACTGGCTTCAGAAGAGGCTTTCTTACCAGCATCCAAAGCCGTCTTCTTACCAACCTCAAAGTTTCGATGCGAGTTTTCTACCTGCATCGCTCGTGAATGCTCGCATTATAGAATCGATGATGCCCGAACCGCCTTGCACGTAAGTTCTGACGTATCCCCTGTTCTTTATCACCAACATATTTATAATATATATTTTGTTTTTTCACTGGTAAATCGTTTGTTGTTTAAATTACTTTTATTATTTTGTAGTGTAAAATTTACTCTTCTTATTTTATATATTTTTGTTTGTTTCTCTCTACTTATTATATATCAATCCTTCAATTCGTTCATCAGTCTTTTGTAATTGCGTTTATTCAAAACCTGCTGCCTCAACAATTCGTCGCATATGCTCACTATCTCATTATCTAATCCAGTGTTACCAGTGCGTCTACTTGCCATCAACAATCTCAATCTCGGAGACAGAGCGTCAGGATCGCTCGGAAGAAAAGTGTTTTTCACCCCTTTGCCAGTCACCGACTCGACGAACTTCTTATTCATATCCCATATGGGTTTCACCACCTTCGTCCACTTGTAACCTCTGTTGGCTTTGGGTCTCGTTTCTCTGGCATCGTTATTTCTCTTCATGGCGTGGGTCTGAACCAGAATGTCGCCGTAATTGTCGAAATCCTGCTCCGTGTAATCTCAGGCTTGTCAAAAAGGAGCAATTTGCGCAATCCAGGTGTTAATTCATACCTATTCGAACCGACGATTAAATTATCATCATCATCCATTTCCACTTCAGTGTCGCCCACGAATTTCCTACCGCTCGAATCCTCGCGAATTCCATACAACAGATCTCTCTTACCACCATCCTCGGACGACGCGACGCTATCAGTGGTGATAGTCGAAGCTGTATCATCGCTCTCACTCACATCGGTTTCGAATCCCATGGGAGCGTAATCCGGTGTAGATTGAAAGGAATACAGTTTTGTAAAACTGCCGGGCAACGAACCCATTCTCAAAGAACTCACTTTTATGGGTCTCAATTCTTCAACTATCTCCTTCTTTCTTCGTTCCTGAACCTCCGTCACGGGTTTAAATATTTTTGTGGCTTTGCGTCTCAATTCCATCTCTCCAAGACGTCTGCTTCTGTCAGCCGATTGATTACTCTTCTTAGCACGTTCATATTCGCTTAAAAGTTGATCTCTACGTTTGGAATCTGTGATGTGTAAAAACATTTTTTCGTTTTCTAAATTATTAATATTTCCTTTAGAGTATGCTAACTTGAGTTATTTTATTATTTTCAAAATCAAATGTATAATTATTTTTATGTTTTATGTTTTAAGTAAATAAAAATCTTCTGTCTTTAATATAATAACTAAAACCAGTTGAGAAAAAACATTTTACAAAATGAAACCTCGATAAATAGTTAAAAAATATTAAAATAACATCCGTTTCAAACGTGTTAAAAATCAGAAAGAACATGAATAATTAAAATCTCGAACAAAAACATGTCAGTAAATGTAACGCTTTTCAAAAAAATAACATCAATTAATCTTTTGTACTGTTTCCGCTTTCATCCATAGAATAGTTTTTCAGTTAAACGATTTAACTGACAATTGACTCATTTGAATGAAAAACCCGTAATACATTTCGAGCGTGACAAATGGCATTCTCAGTAAGTTTATACAGTAAATATCACTTTGACATGCGACCTGCTTGTCAGCTTGATAAAACAGACTGATGATTGTAGACTGACACCCGAATGGAATGGTTTAACGAGCCGAAGGCGCGCAGGGACAGTATGGGAAACAAGCCCCTTTCGACCCTCAATGATTGGACAATAAAATCCACAGCGCTTCCTTCGTGAATAATTATATTCGCGTGGCAGAACGAGCTTCATCGCAGAGTAACTCGGTGTAATGATACACATTATTTTGATAAAATTTATTATTATTTTACATTTGGATTCACGTAGATTTCTTCTCACCTTTTTTCGTGTGGCCGATCCTGTAGGATCATCGCCAATGATGATTGTAGCGCGCAGGAGCTCTATTTATACTGTACAAGTGGAAATACCCATCGTGGGATTTTTCAAAAAAACTTAGTTTTTTTCTGTTCAGTTTGGAAAAATCCACTATGGGTATCCCCACTTACATCAGAAGTGGGGATACCCATAGTGGATTTTCCAAAAAACTCGGGTTTTTTCTGTTGAGTTTGGAAAAATCCACTATGGGTATCCCCAGTTACGTCAGAAGTGGGAATACCCATAGTGGATTTTTCCAAACTGGGTTTTTTTCTGTTCAGTTTAAAAAAAAAATCCTCGGTGTCCCAGAAACGGCAAACCCCCCTTTTTTCATGTACCGGAGGCCCAAATCGGTCTTAAAACAAAATTTTTAACAATCCTCGATGAGTAACGGCGCTTTACGCTCACTTTTCGCCGTTGGCGAACGTCGAAAAAACGTTTTGAGGTCGACTTTTCCTGGTCTAGAATCGGCAAATGGGTTTCGCCGATCGGATCGCACTTTAACCGTTCGAACACCCGTTGGCGAACGTAGGTGGTCCATAGGTGGTCCAGAATCGGCAAACCGTTTTTTGATGCTGGTCTAGAACCGGCAAAGCGTTTTTTGCTCGCGTTCACCAACGATGGATCGATGGTCTAATCCGCGATGGGAACGTAGAGGGAAAATTTTTAAATTAGATTTTCTTAAAATTTCATACATTTTTTCACTTTTGAGCGACGAGTCGAATGTGCGCGTTCGTCAACGGGTATTTGAACGTTAAAAGTGCGATCTGTGGGCCTCAAAAACAATTGCCGATTCTGTACCTCCATGAAAAAACAACATTTTGTACACGTGTACACGATTTAACACTGAATCCCTATGGCGGTACACGTACATGTACGTGTACTTGTACATGTTAGGGAAAAGTGGTCCAGAATCGGCCACTTATACCTACTCATAATATAATTATTATTAACAATGAGAAGTAATAAACAGAGTAATCGCTTGACTGGACTGGTTACGTGAAATAATTCATTCGAGGCGAGGGACTATATTGGAAAACACTCGTGCGCATTCACGCACTCGTGTTTGTACAACGTCCCTCACCTCTCAAGAATTATTTCACGTAACCAGTCCAGTCAAGCGATTACTCTCAATATACTCGGGTTAGTTCGCACCGTAGACAAGTATCATTATCCAAATGTTCCACGTCGTGCTCAGTTACATATGCAGTGAGGTCATTCTTGGCAAAAAATCACACTGGATCATGAAGTTTCCATTATCGGACTGCTTGATAAATGTCTTCTATCCAAAAGTGGCAGAGTAGTATCTGTACAAAGCTTCAGCTTACTATGATGATATTCACTAATAATTCAACAAGTTTTGATATTTCATATTGGGTCAGCCACTTTTAAGATTTTGCCAGGAGATCTCTCAAATGTTCCGGGACTTGCTCGGGAAAAGCATGTGTTGGTACCTACGAGTATTTCACTTGACAGAATGGGTTCGCTTTTCACTGCTTGCCCTATAAGTCCCACTTTTCAGGGTAACAGACTGATCACCTGGATTTACAAGAGCAACTATCGGTGGACTCTTTTCAGAGTGATCTGTTCTCGGCATCAGCTTTCATTGTGGGTCAGCTCAGTAAGAACACTATGTTCACCGATAAAGTCTACTCCCAACAACAAGTCATCCTCTTTTGGAGCCACATGTACCTGAACGTTGTAGATGGTTTGTTCTGCCCTTAAATGAACTGGATCAATGGTTTTACCATTCATGGAGAATACTCTGCCACCTGTATGGTAGAGATGGGTGGTAGTGGAATATTGAGTTCGGTATCGGTTCCGGTATTATTGGTGGGGGGGGGGGGGTATACCTCGGTATCGGTTCAGTATTCTGACTTCATTGAGATTTGAATATAGTACTAAAGAGGAATTCATCAGGAAAACATAAGTTGTTTTATCTTACAATCAACATGTATTTTGTCTGTATTAATTCCGCAACTGTCGTGTATTCGACCCCCTGATACAGATGTTTGTATCAGGGGGTCGGATACAAGCACGTTCCTTTCAGGTGAGTTCCATATTTTTTTCTTTTTGTTCATCCGTACGAATAAATAGTTTGTTATATATTCGTCTACATTCTTGACTTATCCCCAATATATTGTAAGATAAAATGCTTATTATCATTATGTGGATGTACAAAATATGTATCCGAGTCTCGCTCCGGCTTCTAAGGGTAGATCACGACTCGTCTTCGACTCGTCGTGATCTGCCCTTAGAACCCGGAGCTCGACTCGGATACATATTTTGTACATCCACATAATGGTAATAATCTCTATGCAGTATCATTCTACCACAAGACTACAAACGACACTGCCAATGAGCTCAACAGTGGCATTCTTTTATGACCACAAATCATATCTACAGTAATTTTGTGACGTGTTCTAAATGGATCTTAATGTGAAAGACCTATTTCAGGTTTTGCGATCTCACACCATGCGTCCTGACCATGCCATCTACGGGAGGCCCTTCTGGTAATACACAAAACAGCTTGGCAGTGATTTCTAGTCAAGAGTTGTCTGATTTAACAGGCAGCCATGAATTGACTAGAAATCACTGCTAAGCAATTTGATATGTGCAGGTTGTAGTCTAGTGGGGATACAGGACAGTCCATGCAGGGTTAACAAACCTTTAAAGAAAATCAGTCACGTATAATATTTCACGAAAATGAACCTTTCAAGTGTTATCAATCCTCAACATGGACTTATAAATAGCGAATGTAGGAAATTTGAAATTGTGGACGGTTTCGGTATTCGACGATTGGTTCGGTTCGGTGATGTCGGTATCGGTTCGTTTTTTTTTGTTTTTTTTTTGGTGTATCTCCCATCTCTGTGGTATAAAACGTCATCTCTTTTACAACTGGTGGGACTTAGTGAAAATAAATCTGAGACTTTATTTAAAATGATGTTGACCTCGGCTGCAGTATTATTGCATTTGGGCAAACGTTCTCTAACTCAGCTGGAATGAATGCTGTTGAGCAAGACCGCGGACGTGACAACCGTTACTTATTCCCATTTCCTTATTCGACATTCGTTTTCAACATATTTTATCGGTTGATAACGAATGGCGAATAACGAACTTGGAATAAGTAACGATTGCCACGTCATCAGCGAGACATAAGGCGACAAAGAGTGATACCTTCGGGTAATTAGGAATCTATGAAGTTGGAAAGGCCTTTTGTTTCGGGGGGATGGGAAGGTTAGGCATACTCTGTCGACCTTTTTGAGTTTAAATCTTTCGCAAATGATACTGAAGTATTGGAAGTAGAATTTTTGCGTCCACAGGTCTATTGTTTTCTCTTTTAGGCGGGCATTTTCTAAAGAAATGGGATGGAGAAACACATTCCCAACAACGTCGTCGACTGGAAGAAGGCGATCTACAGTTTGATCTACTTCTCTCTCGCCAGTCTGCTGAAAGGCTTCATGTTTCAGAAATGAATGAAGTGATCACATGTGTGATGACGTTGATATCCTTGGAGATAGTTTGCATCGCCTTGGAGGTATTGGTGGACATTTGTCCTCCTGAGTTGAAAGATGTTGAACCTCTGGGTTAATTGAACGATTAGACGGTAAAGGACACCTTGATGGAGATTTCAAAATGGATTTGGGGATTCATGTATCTTGAGCTCTGGTAGGGCTATATTTTCTGTAACGGCCAGTACTTTCTATTCTTCCTTTAGGATTCGAGTTTGAGGATACATTGGGGGTAAATTCCCCCGGGCCAGACGGGATCTGCGGGTTTGAGAATTTAATCCAAAAATCGCTGTGTGCAAGCCTGAAAATAAGCAATCTGTCATTTGCAGAATAAGGTCCCCAGAGGGTGAATGTGCTGATGCTATCCCATACAGTGGGCCAATGTATCCTCTGGATACCTCTTTCTGTTTGGGTTTGAGACCTTGATTCAGATTGAGGTTCACAGAGGGTAACTTTAGTGATGCTACCCTGCTGTGCAGGGTAGCATCACCAAATGCACCCTCTGGGGACCTGATTGCAGATGACAGTCTGCTTATTGTCGAGCTTGACTGTGTGTATATTGATACCGTTTTGCTTTAGCAATGGCATCCTCCATGTGATGGGGCGAAGGTTGGGAACATAATGGCCGGCATTTTTATCTTCAGCACATGGCACAACCGCATTATGGTCTGCCGGTTCATATGTTCTGAGGGCAAATGGTCAAATGCATGAATTGTAACGGTTTGGACGTCTGCCCACTCTTCCTACTTCATATCGCGAGACTGCTGCGATTGAGCAAACTTCATTTGAGCTGTTTCGGAAAGGGCTTACATGCCAAATCGTTTTTCCATTTTGTGCATTGAGTGTCCATGAAGGGGTCCTGACGCATTGGAGTTGTTAAGTAATCACTAGCCTTCCCATTTAAACACCAACACAGATTCACCTTTGATTCCTGTCCAGTCCAACAGTGGATCTGGGCAAAACACTCACATATCAATGAATCGCGTTATCATTCGCCAAAGAAAAGTTCAAGGGGTGATATTTTTTTCAGATTTGAATCACCGGTGACTTTCACGGGCGTTCCGCTTGAAAAGTGCAATTACATTCGAACCGGTGTTGAACAGCAACTTCAGCACAAATCAAAGAGAAGGCTGACAGCTGAAAAATTTTTGTGAACATTTCATGGATTCGACAATTTACGAATCGTGTGAATCGAATCATCTGGACGAATTTGAATCGAATCGAATTTCGAAGCTTCGCAGGGCCTTAACCCTTTGATCTCGTAAGACCAATTTTTCAGACCAAGGCCTAATTTCGTCCCATTTTTGTCTTATTATAAGGGGTCTGTACACGGAGCATTGGTGATAAAATAATAACTGCAGTCTGTAGCCAGATTGCTACAGACTGCAGTTATTATTTTATCCTCCCTGTATATTGATATTGGTCTATCCTTACTCACTCTAAATGTACCCAAACGACGATACCATTCCAGTAAACGAGCGTTGAAAGGGTTAATACTAAATGTCGTTCGAAATAAATCTTCGAGCTACTTATTTAAGGTGCAGTAATTTCGGCGAATGAAAAATAGGGATCCATGTTTTGAGCGTTCGACCATTTTAAAAGCCTGCGAATTTTCCCAATTGCAACAGCAGTTTTGCAAAACGTTCACTTTCAACATAACACTTTTGTTAATTGTACATTCTTTTGATGTTTAATAATAGCATGGAGCCGTCTTCAGTTGTTCCTATTGTAAAGTTTATAAGGTTTTTGTGCGAAACACTGGCAATTTGTGACTAAGTTAGAACAATATTTTACAAATGCCTTATATCGTGTCGTTTCAAGATTCAGTTGCGTTCAATAAATCAACATTTTCATTTTAGTTGTCAAATAATTAAACTATGATTTCAATAGCAATGTTTTCAAATGGAAATGCAATGAGTTTTCAGAACAAATCGAACTGCTAACGATGCAGTGTGTGGCACAGTGGCGGGTAGAAGCAGATATTTCATGTTCTTCAGCCATCGGGGTTGTAGATTCAGTATTAGTACAAAACTAGATTTTACACTTTCGTGTTACTTGCACAGTGGACTATTACGGTAAAAATACCTAATTTATCCACTTTTGGAGAAGCCGACCTTTTTGCTCGAACTTGAGCAAAACGACGGAGCTGATATTAAACGAGAAGGCCGCTGCTTTGTCATACAGAGTAGAATAATTACAGGGGCGGAATGGGATGGGGGCAAGAAAAGTTACCGGGGAATGCACCAAGGGGCCCAAGACCCGGAGAAAATTTAGATTTTTCGAACTGAACGAACGCGACTTCCTTGAATCTTCGTGATCAATGGTAGGCCACATAGTGGACATTTCGATGGCATATTTGTATCATCTTCATCGATCATTTGACAAAAATGGTTCTATCGGGAAGATCATAGTCCGGCCCAATCGGAGAAAATTTTGATTTTTGAAATTGAAGGAACGCTGTTTGATTTCATCTGAGCGTTTAATGGCAGACTAGACTGCTGGTATATCGAAATGTCCTCTGTGGCAGTCCACATAGAGAACATGTTGATATACCGGCAGACTATATAATCAGATCTATTTCGCCTTTTGGTCATTTCACAAAATTTCCCGCACCAGCAGGTGTTGGGCTGCATCAATTTTGGGAGCTCCAGGGGGCCCAATAGGAGACCACCCGGACTTTTTTCCTGTAGACCATACGGCCAGTCCGCATCTGATCAGTTAATATCTTAAACGACTGCAGGTCAATGATATTAATTAGTCTACTTCAACTAAGTATTCTAAACAGGGCTGGGAGCAGTTAACATTTCAAACGTTAACGTGTTAAATTATTTTAGCAAAGTCAAAAAAATTTTAACTAAGTTATTAACAGTTAACATTGAAGTTTGTTAGGATGCATCAGGAATGATTTTGTACTCGCCGTGACGTATAGGGCATCTATTTTTTCGTCTCACTCAGTTAACTGAAACTGTGCCCCATTGTCGAGAGAACTATATTGACCATTTGAATCCAGGCGGCCGCTTTCCCGCCCAGGAACATGACACTTCATAACCCCATTATATTATAGGTCGGCTGTTCAGTGAATCTGCGAGGTAGACCAATCAGTATTTTCAACGTGCAGCCCCAAGGCTGCACGTTGAAAATATTGATTGGTCTACCCCAAATAATGAATATGGACTCTTCTAATTGCTGCCATTGAACTAGGATGGGAGATACCACTGGAGTTAAAGGGTTAATAGTGTACGTAAGTTCCATCATATTCAAGATCAAGTCAGCAAAAAGGCCGGAATTGGTCTGTTATACTACAATTTTGTTCATTTTAACTTTTAACGTCATTTAACACGTTAACGCAGACATATTTAACACGTTAACGTGTTAAGGGAAATTTTAACTCCTCCCAGCCCTGATTCTAAAACAAGGCATCTATCTCAGGGACGACACCAGTTTGCAAAAGCAAGTATTGAATAGTCGTGGGCGCGGTGGCTCAGTAGGTAGAGGTGTAGGCTGCAAGCCGAGAGGTTCTCGGTTCGAATCCCATCTGCGGCAACCGCGTTGTGTACTTGGGCAAGACAATTCACCCCCATTGCCCATGTGGGGGCACGGAGACGTCGTGTACTAAGGCGTACTGCACGTTGATGGTGCACTTGTCTTCAACCAATGCTAACCCTGGTTGTGTGGAGTTCGTATGTTGGGCAGCTGACAGTTGCTCACCGTTGCTCGGTGGTTCTCTCCGGGTACTCCGGCTTCCTCCACCCATAAAACTGTCATGGTCATGATTGGCCATTGTGCAGAAATATGTGACCTTAAACCCCAATAAATAAATAAATATAATTGAATAGTCCAATGCGTTCGTTTAATACAAATACTACTTCACTGTATATGAGCATGCCTCGGTGGCTCTGTGGTTACGGCATTGGACATCTAACTGTATGGTCCATCGTTCGATCCCCACCAGGGGTAACTGCGCTCTGTCCTTAGGCAAGACACTTAATTCCGATTGATCGCGTGGTGCACGGTGCGCTGTGTGCTAAGGCGTTTTGCACGTCGGGGTAATTTTATTCCAACCAAATCTAACCCTGTTGTGCAGAGTTAGTACAATGGGTAGACTGACAATTGATCTCCGTTGCTCTGTGGTTTTCTCCGGGTACTCCGGCTTCCTCCAACCGAAAAACTGCCCGATACGAGATGATCTTGGATGTCAAAGCGTCGCTAAGCCACAATAAAAACACTCTTCTGTTAGTTCAAAAAATTATGAAACTTTGAGCCGTAACAGTCGTTACAGTAAAATTTACGATAGAAATAACTGCAAATGGTTGTGAGAACTTCTATCTTAATTTTAAGGGTAATCTGTGCAGAGTGTGGGGTTTTCCAGGGTATAAGCTGGTGATATATTATCATGCAAGGAGCTCTAAAAAGGGTCATTTGGAGCGCGACACGAAGGAGTGGCCATAATAGGGGCATGGCTCGGAGAATGTAGCCTTGTAGCTATCACTACTTATGCTTTAACCCTTTACATATCGCAACGGCCAAAACCGGCCAGCGCTATTCTCAAAAATCGCCAATTAATTTTCATTATTTTTACAATTTTTGTCTCTAAAACATAAGTTATGGCCCCTCATTGGAACGAGCGCGTCAAGCTCGTTCCAATGAGGGGTCATAACCTATGTTTTTGAGACAAAAAATGAAAATAATAGTTATTCAAGGATTTTTTTGCAAGTGTCGTCTGCTTTTCATATTAGGTATAGAGTTAAGTACCTTTCATAGCAATGTACTATTCTTCATGTAGTAGAATTAAGAGAGAAAACGACCAGAAACTCTTTCCATCACACGGAGTCTCAACATTCAAATCCATTTTTTCTCTCAAGGCATGCTGTTATTGAAGTATAGATCTCATGTCCTCTGAATATTGACAACAGGTAAGAGGAATGTAAACTCAAGGACACTTTCGATTTCTTTAACATCAGCTGATCATAGTATTTCACGAGATATATGGTACCGGTATCTTCAAATATGTAATGTTTTCTCGATGCTTGTGGGGGATGTTTTTACTATACATATTTCAAATATTGTGTAATGAGAAATCTCGCAAAAGAAAGGGCTGGTGTCTCAGTAAATGTCAAGCCTAGAAAAACGCTTAGTAATTTTTTATATGTTTGTTCTCGTCCATTATTAAATACAGATCGACAGCTTCAGTGCCAGGGTCGATATGAATTGCCAATGACTGCCCATAATGCTGCATTCTTTTCCTTATTTTTCATTTAATAAGCCAATAATGTACTTATTGTTTGATACACCGTTGGGAAGGGCTCAAAGAGCCCCTTGCTGTGGTGAATCGTATAAGAAGCCTTTATCGTCGAACACAAAGGTGCTTAACTGGTAGAGTGCTGGAAGCCCTATTTTGGGCTTTACTAAAAGTGACAGGCAATAACTGTCTGTAGCTACTTTCTGCCTGAGGAAGCCTTTATTCTCTCTGATATGAATCAGATTTTTTATACAATACCTTGCTCTCCGACATTTAATTGGATAGTGCCTATAAGGCACTGTCCAATTAAATGTAATAGAGCAGTATATGATGAGCTTTGATTTGTTGTCAGAGAAAACTCAGCACTTTACCAGTTAAAGATTTTATCAATATTCGCGGATAGATAAAAGCATTTTTCAATTAAAACTCGGAGAGTCATTATTTTCAGATTGCATGCTCGGTAGTAATTAACCAACAACGAATATTAAATTTACAATGTCAGTAAGTCCACTCGTAATATAAAACAAGTATTAAATTCTAAACAATATATCCGAATTCATAAATGCCATAATGTCATATGAGAAATAATATAAAGAACTTGCATCAATAAAACTAATGAAATCCGAAAGACAGAATTCGATGAAAATAATAAACAAAGTTCAAAGCGATTTTATAGTCGTGGTGCAAAACGATTATCCTTTTATTGCATGATGAACAAGTGGTTTACCAGAAGTCTGATGGCCGCTAAAATAAAAGTGCGAATAATCGATGGGCGTTACTGAAACCCATGCTTCCAAGCCACCAGTCAACTTACCATAAAGAGGCAGGGGGCGCGGTGGCTCAGTTGGTAAAGGTGCAGGCTGCAAGCCGAGAGGTCCTCGGTTCGAATCCCACCTGCAGCAACCGCGTTGTGTCCTTGGGCAAGACACTTCACCCCCCATTGCCCACGTGGGGGCACGGTGACGCTGTGTACTAAGGCGCCATTGCCCACGTGGGGGCACGGTGACGCTGTGTACTAAGGCGTACTGCACGTCGATGGTGCACCTGTCTTCAACCAATGCTAACCCTGCTTGTGTGGAGTTAGTATGTTGGGGAGCTGACAGTTGCTCGCCGTTGTTCGGTGGTTCTCTCCGGGTACTCCGGCTTCCTCCACCCATAAAACTGTCGTGGTCATGATTAGCTATTGTGCAGAAATATGTGACCTTAAACACCATTAAATAAATAAATAAATAATAAAGAGGCAGCCGTAACGTCGTTATGGCCTAAAACCAGTCTAACCCTAAAATAGTCCATCGCTAATTTTTTGATCCATGGGATGGAATATTTCAGTTGGTTGGAAAAGCATACATTGACGGTTCGCTTTTCCGACCAATTAAACCTTTACCCAACGAATCGGCCGCATCTGCCCGCGTAATATGCAAATTCAGCAGTGGAAAAAATATTATTTTTCAAAATATTTCAACAAAACCATATCATGTGACCCCTCGTTGGAACGAGCTCGTCGAGCTCGTTCCAACGAGGGGTCACATGATATGGTTTTGTTGAAATTTTTTGAAAAATTTGAAAAAGTGATATTTAAAATAATGAATTTTGATATCGTCTGCGGTGGGTAAAGGGTTAAAATATTCCATCCGTTCGAATTTAAACGTACCATAAGAATTAAATTTCTTTGAATCAACGCACGAAATGTTTTTTTTTTAATAAAAAAATGTCTTTATTAAAACCAAAATAACGTCTGCATCGGCATAAAAACAAAATAGCATAGCAAGGAAAGGTGCAGAGTGATGTAGCACACATATTATACAGAAAAACACCAGGGATTTAAGAAGGAGATGCAGACCTAGTTGTTATGAAAAAAAGAAGGAAAAATAACCGGGTTTCACGTGGGATAAGTAAAATTCACTGGGTTACACAACTTAAGAAGAGATTAACCGGGTTAGACCATTTTCATAATATTGATGGAAAAAAACACAACAGGCACTGGTGAAAAGAAAAGGATAATTTCATATAGAACAAATATCAGAGTTCTGGGCCCAATAACGGCAAAAAATCTCCCAAGGAAGTCATTAAAAATCAACGAAAAGGTGAAAACGTATTCTTCCAAGAAAGGAGAAAACAACTGTCTGAGTGGTAATTGAAGCAGCAGACTCAATGTGAAAAAGTTCATTTCGTCTGTGCCAAATGGCACTAATATCCTCAGTAATAAGACAAAAGGAAGACGCTTTATAGAAGGACGAACAAGATTGGGAAAGTGTCAGAAATAGAACAGAAACCGGATTTGGCGTAACAACAGACCCGATGAGAACTGTGATCCAACGAAATACAAGATCCCACCAGGACTAAACCAAAGGACAGTCACGGAATAAATGTTAACTGGTTACAATGGCGGCACAACACAACTGGCAGCTTTTGCTCCTCCAAACCATACGCACACCTACAAGAAGAATATTATGTAATATTCTCCACAGAATAAAGCGGCAAACCGGGTCGATGAATGTATAATATACATTTTTCCACGATGAAGCGTAATGTACATTACGATTACTTGCAACCATGAAAGGGGTATTGGTGTAAGGAGAGAGCATAATGTGATACAGCTGGTGATTAGGAAAAGTTGGAAAATCATGGATGTCATTTTTAGAAGTAAAAAGTTTGAAAGCTAACCAGCATTCAATATAAAAAGGCGGTTTCCAAAAGTAGGACGGCAGAGCCATGGCGGCACAGAGGCCACAGGGGGCACGTGCCCCTTCATTTTTTTCGCAGATGTGTTTCGTAGTTACACAATGAGTTAAAATGGGCGCATGCAAATGTGACAATATACAGGCATTCCTTTAACATTGTTTGCAAATATAAACAATATTTAGCCAATGAATCCCACTTTCGACTGTTTCGGTCCGTTTCTTCCACTTCAACTATTTTCCAACTCAAAGGCTGGCCTTCGAGTTGGAAGGTGATTGAAGTAGAAGAAACGGATAGGACAGTGACCACACAGCAACATATTCACCTGAACGAGAGACTACAGCGATTCATGGTACATGTACCGATATACGATTGTAACCTTTCTCACATTGGGTCGAACCATGGTAGCATTGTAAATTTGTGCCCCTCCACTTTTGTCGAGATTCCACCGCCCCTGTCTAAAAGGTATGGGGGTAACGTTTGATGCCAAAGACGAATCAAAATGGAGTAAATGGAAAACCATCCAATATCTGATAAATGGTTTCCATTTAGCCACGCATTTGGTTCTAAGAAGGGCCGTTGATGTCTCAGTCTAAGATCCCTAATTTTAGCTACGAAATTAATAAACCACATACCACCTTCACACTTGTCAAGATACGTGGTGGACCTTGCAAGGGCTCACTTCGACGATGACCCCAGACAAATATGAAAATTGCGTATTGAAACAAACGAAGGTCGTGTGCACTCATTCGAATAATTGAACATACGTACCAATTAGCCAAAACTGCACGACCAAAAAGGAAAATGGCACAAGTTTGGAAAAGACGTGATGCTGAAGTGATTTAAGATATAACGGAGGATAATGTCATCCATCGTGGGTGTGTGGGGGGGGGGGGTGCCAAAGTTGACTCCAAGAATCTTCAAATTGTCTTCCCACTATATGCCAAAAGGGTGATCCGATCTTGTGCGCCAGGAGACCTTTCCTTTTAGTCACATTTTACTTTGAAACTGAGGCTCTGTCAAAACGGTTGCACCAGTTCAACAATCGCTTCAAAGAGTCATCAGGTGTCAAAATACATGTGCTATCGTATTCATATAATGATATTTTAGCTTGAACAGAGTTACCTGGAATAGACAAGCCCTTCACTTCAGAATTCTTCCGTACCTAAATGGCAAAGGGCTTCAGGTATAATATGCACAACAAGGGAGACATTCTGCGCCCCTGGCGAGCAGATCCAGTGACAAGAAATGATTCGGAAGGAGAACCATTGACAATGACACTGGACGAGATATCCCGGAATAAAAGCTGAATCCATTGTATAAATTGATTTCCAAGGCTGAATGCTTTTAGAGTCTGAAACAAATATTGATGACTTTGCTTGACCTAAGCTAATGAAGAACAAGTCAAATTCTTTCGTTCTATGGTCAAAAATATTAGAAAGTGGATGAGCATTATCGAGAATCGAATGACCAGGGGCCAATACTGTAAAACTTTTACAATTGTTTTTTCTAGATTTGGATTTTCTAGATATGACTTTAAATGGGCTGAAATGAATCATTAGCATTTTCAAAGATGTGGCAATTTGCCAACTGGCAAATTGCCATATCTTTTAAAATACTAATAATTCATTTTAGTCAGTTATATTAATAAATAGAAAATATAATTCTGGAAAGAACAAAAATTGTAAACGTTTTATAGTATTGGCTCCAGGAACTCCTCACGTCTGATAAAAGTGGATTACAGAGATGATCACCCCTCTCAACCGATTCATGAGAAATTTACTATGAATTTTGTAATCGAAATTAAGGAGACTAATTTGTCCATAATCAGATACGACTCCAGGGTGGGCAGAGTCATTGAGAAGTAACGAAATGAAAGAATGATGTTGGGAAGGGGGGGGGGGGAGGTTATCATTGAGACATGAATTGTACAATCTTAGTATTTATTATTATTTATTGGTGTTTAAGGTCACATACTTATGCACAATGGCTAATCGAGACCGTGACATTTTTTTGGAGGAAGCCGGAGTACCCGGGAGAACCACTGAGCATCGACGAGCAACCGTCAGCTCCCCAACATTCTAACTCTGTTAAAGCTCCGCTCAAGCAGGGTTACAGCGGTTGAATACATGTGCACCATCGACGTGCAGTACGCCTTAGTACACGGCATCATCCCCCTTGTAGGCAACTGGGATAAAGTGCCTTGCCCAAGGACACAACGCGAGTCGTCCGGACGGGGTCGAACTCGGAACCTGTAGTATAGAAGTCCAACAGTCTACCACTGAGTCACCGCGCTCCCTTACAATCTTAGTAAAGACGGAGCTGAGATTGCAGAAAAGTCTTGTAAAACTCGACCGTCAAGCCATCAGATCCCGGTGCCGTATTTTTAGAGAGATTCGATATGCTCTTCCCAGTCTCATCTACATTGATATCTCCATCTAAGGCTTCAGCGTCAGTAGAAGATACCTAAGTTTACCCTTTACCTAACATGAAAAGCAGACAACACTTGCAAACAAAATTCTTGAGTAACTATTTTTTTTCATTTTTCATTTTATGTCTCAAAAATATAGGTTATGACCCCTCTTTGGAACGAGCTGGACAAGCTCGTTCCAAAAAGGGGTCATAACCTATGGTTTGAGATAAAAAATTTAAAAAATAATGAAAATTAATGGCGATTTTTTGTGAATAGCGCTGGCCGGTTTTGGCCGTTACGTTGGGTTAAGGGTTAAATCAGACAAGAAATCAGTAGTAGTCACAGATTAAATCGGTTCAGCTGAAAATAAATCAGAATAAAAGGATACAAAAGCCTAGGAAATTTCCGAAGAATTATTTAAAGTGGAATTGTTTACATCTACAATTAACTGGTAAATCATTTTTGATATTCCTCTGTGAAACTCGGAGAAACATATTTTTTTCCTGGTTATCCACACAGCAAGCACGGGAACGAATGAAAGCTCCACGGGATTTTCCTCAATTCTTGAATGAGAGATCTGACCGTCACTATTTCATCCGAGACTGAACCTTTATTAGACTTTTCAACCAAAATTGATTTATTTATTTATTTATTGGTGTTTAAGATCACATATTTCTGCACAATGGCTAACCATGACCGTGACAATTTTACGGGTGGAGGAAGCCGGAGTACCCGGAGAGTACCACCGGGCAACGGCAAGCAACTGCCAGGTCCCCAACATACCAACTCCACACAAGCAGGGTTAGCATTGGTTGAAGATAGGTGCACCATCGACGTGCAGTACGCCTTAGTACACAGCGTCACTTTGCCCCCACGTGGGCAATGGGGGGTGAAGTGTCTTACCCAAGGACACAACGCGGTTGCCGCAGGTGGGATTCGAACCGAGGACCTCTCGGCTTACAGCCTGCACCTCTGCCAACTGAGCCCCCCCCCCCCCCCCCCTTTCAACCAAAAGTAATTCCCTATAAAGAGTTTCCAATTTATGTAGAGGAGATCGGTCTTTTTTGCTTTGTTTTTACAATAATTTTGAATAAAATTTTTAATCTGTAATTTTGCATTCTCCCACCATGCCGAAATGTTAGTGACAGGAACAGAAAAAAGTTAATACCTCACAAAATTTAAAAAAAAACTATCGCAAAAATGTGAATCAGACAAAACAGATGAATTACACTTCCAATAAGCAGATCTAAATTTGGGTGGGGGTGTAGAACCATCTAATTTAAAAAAAAAAACACGGCATCATGATCTGACAGGCAACCAACAGATTGCCCAGGTGAAGAATAAGAGAGTCCGAGGCATAAAAACGATCCAAACGGGTGGCAACTCAATTGCCACCCCCACGTGACAGTTACTGTGGAGGGGTAGAAATGGCGATACACGTCTCTGAGGCAAAAAGTGACTGGCTTTTTTCAAAGTTTTAGCACAGCAGGATGAAGTAATATTACCTGCCATTTTGTTAATTGTAATTATCATCCACGAGGTTAAAATCCTCTCTTAACACTACAGGAAAGATAGTTTCAAAATAAGGTAATATACTTTCAAAGAAGATTTTACGATCTCTTTTCCAAATTCGGACCGTAAATGTTAATAAGCCAGTAATTTGTATTGTCGAACGAAATGTGTAAGACAATAAATCTACCGTTTGGATCGAAAAGGAAATTTTTAACCACATAGTTTAAGGAACTGGAGGTCAGTATCCTATACCAGCCCTAAAACCAGTGCCAAAAAACCACAAACCCTTAACACTTTCGTTGCTGAAACGACTGTTGTCACATATTTTATGGTGATTATCTATACGTTCTGGTACGCGCAGATCAAACCTACCATCTGATTAATTGTTGGAAAGGGCTCAGAGAGCCCTTTCCAACAGTTAATCAGATGATAGAGTTTCAAATATGTCATATATTTTATTAAACTTCCTCCCATACAGGCGTATATAGAGGTCCTCCATATATGTCTAAAGTGGGCGTTGAAATAAAAGGGTTAAACGATCCAAGGTGGGGTTCACCTTCTTTGCCGCGAGTAAGAAATTGAATATGTGTCTCTTCAAGAAATACTACTTTACACGACTGGTTATCGAGTAAATTCTTCAGAGACCGCAGCTTGCGAAAAGATCGCATGCCATTAACATTAAGGGTTCAAAACATCATAATAAAAGCTGAGGGTTAGTTGTTCGACTGTGCTCAACCAGAACCAAATAAAAACAACACTCAATAAGTCAAGTGTCCCAGGAAGGGTTACAAGACCAGGGGATCGATGTATAAAGTAGAAAAAGCGAACAAAGAAGGAATTAGCAACGATAGTAAAATAAAGCGGATAAATCCTGTCATTCAATGACCAAATGTTCCACAGTTTCATCGTCCCAAGACGAGTTGCAGGAACGGAAAAGCAGTCGAACAAGTGATTAACGTCAACGAGTTAATAATAGCTGTGTCAACTTTATTCACCAAATCAAAAATAGAAGAACCATTCCACAAGTCGAGTATCCCAGTAAGAGTTACACGGCCGGGAAAGAGTTCACGAAGTGAACAAGGCAAAGAATGATGATGTCATGGAAATGGTTAATAACGGTAACACGAAGCAAAAACCAAACGTTGTTGTTCATCAACAAATCAAGCGTCCCAGGACTAGATGCAAGATCACGAGAGGACCAAAAGAAGTGACAATTGATATATAGGCGATAAGGGGTTAAGAAAATATTTACCAAGACTTTAATGGTAATAATTTTATAAATATCTAAATTAGAATTACAAGGAGACCATTTCTGACTCAAATGGCATCGGAAGTCGTATCAAACCTCTCCAAAGGAGGGGAAGAATGACACCACAACTGCCACGAGAGTCCAAAATATATAGCTCTGGTGAGGGAGAATATATTAGAAGTATCGACCTTGACCAAAATGAGTTGGTAATAATAATAATAATAATAATAATAATAATAATAATAATAATAGTAATTTTAAAAAATATACTGATTAAAGAACTTTTTGGACTTAAAGAGAGAATACTGAAAATTAGAATGAGAACACATGTTGGACAAAGAATATAAACACACATTGGTGATAGCCGTTGTGCAGTCTCATGGTCCAGGGGCGGAATTTGGGTCAAAAAGCCGTCATGGTCATTATTTAGCAGGGACTTATCCACTGGGTAGTTTTAGGTCAGAATGCTTCTTTTGAATGACAATCTTCAATAAGGATGGTGGAACACTGGCTTTATTCCCAATCTCGTTTTTTTAGCTTTAACAGTTAAAGACTTTTTGTTCTGGTTTTCCTTTTCTTAGATGGTTTAGAGGGTTGGCATCCCCTCGGATCAGGAGTGCACCGTGCGTCTGCTGCCACCGCAATGGGACAGGCCCCATCCTACGAGAGTTCGAAATCATGCTTCAAAGTATATAGAGGAACTTCTTTCTCGTCCATACTATCCGGGTGCTGACGATCTGCAGAAGGGGGAGGGGCATTTGTTGGTGGTACCACATCAAGGACAGGGGTGGCCACCACAAAATCCCCCACCTCCAGCCGATCCACGACTCCACGAACGACGGATTCCTTACCAGTCTCAGAATGTTGAATGTCTGCCTGGATAACATGTACACAAGCAGTGGAATCATTAGAACTGTCAGATTGTTCACTTCTACTAATGTCACATATGGCGGAATTGTCAAAAGAATTGTCTGTTTCGGAAATAACTGATGGCATGGGGGTTTCTTTTTCCGTAATTAGCTGAAGATGTTACTCAGTAATTTACCTTACTTTCCTTTTAACACTTGACTGAATGGCTGTAGGTTTACGAGTGGTTTTTAGGTGAATACTCAGTGCAAACGACAATGTTTGTTGGTTCTGAGCACTTCAGAATAAGATTTGTTGCCCACGCTTATCCTGCAGCCTCTTATTATGTGTTCTTCACATCCACACTTGTGGCAAAGTGGCGGCCTGCCGCGAAGGGTGAGTAAAACAGGCCTGGTCACATCTTCAAGGGAGTTGTGATAACTACACTGCGAATTCAGAAAGAAATATTTTTGTTGAAAGAGGTTTTCAGGAAGAATACTTCTTCCGAACGCACTTACGGCTTCTTTCACCGATCTATTTAATATGTGTAACGGCAGCTAGTGGCGCCCAGTGTGGATTTTTTTAGACATCCACGCCGATTACTCACAGAGTTTATTTCTATCCACAGTGGTAATATTTCGAATTTTTAGAAAGTCCTCAGCAATAGTGACTCTAGAAAAAACAACATCTCACACATGTACTGGTCTGGGTTTATATTCTTCGATAGAATCAGCTGTAACAAAAGGTTAAAAAGTATCGTACAAAGATTTATCTGTGACTTCAAAAGGATTGCGACCTTCAACGAAGATGTTCACTGTGCAAGTTTTTATTAAGAACGGTGGGTTAGGTTTATGGCTCAGGAATGACATTGTTGAAATCAGACAAAAGAAACAAAAGATCATCAATAGTTGTGTTCAGTGGAAAATGCTAGATACTGAATGGAATATGGCCATGTTCGACACTGCACAGCAACACAGATGAATTTCCTTTCTTTTCAAATCCCTCTTTGCGACTTCTATCCATTATCGTGTCCAAACATGATGAATAATTTTGTCTTTGTGTGTGATCTGTTTAGTGTTGGGTAGATGTACAAAGGAAAATGACAATATGCACGTTATAAATGAAAGTGAAGTTTTGATATGCATTTCTTTTCAGTCACTCGTGAGATATCTTTTGTATCCACTCAAACAAAGTAGACATACTTTTTTATATACATCTGTTCATGATTTTCTCAGCAACGTAAAAAAACCGAAGGTTGAACATGAGACCCGAAATTCCGTCAGTACACGTGACTCCAGCCTGGGACGTTCCCGTGGATGCCGGGGAGGGGAAGCTCTTTTAGCTGATGATGAAAGATGACGGTGGGGGTGCAAAACTTTTATCAAACCGTGAAAGCTAGAAGTGTTCCAGGAATACAGAAATTCAAAAACAGCAAGCACCATTTATTTGATAACACATGTTGCATGCACTTTGCGCACATAACGTATTATATAACTGAGGGGAGCACGGTTGTTCAGAGGTCGGAGCATTGGATCTTAAACCGAAACATCGACGATTCAATCCTGACCAGCTTTGAGTGTGTTGTGTCCTTGGGCCAGACACTAAATCCTGATTGCCCAAGTTGGGGCACGATGGCACTTTGTGCAAAGGCGTAGTGCACGCAGGGACGTGGCTATAGGTTTCCGATTGGGGTGATGTAGGGTAGTGAATTTCCAACTAGCGGGAGGGAACGGGAGGGGAAACCTCTCTCCCGTTCCTTCCCGCTAGTTGGAAATTCACTACAGAGAAATATTTTGAAAATGAAGCCATGGAAGGAGGCAAAAAATTGATTCTAGAAACTGAAATGCCAACACATTTATGATAGAATTATCAGGTTATTATTATTTGGTATTATTTTGGGAATTGAATATGTGCTAAACAAATACTCAAGCTGAGAACTTTGAGCAATTCACACTGTCCTAACATTAAATCAGATCTTATGCAGGAATGATCAATTTTCGATGTTTCGTCATTTTGTAACTGTGAATGATGGAATTAACTCAAGAGAACGTTTTACACGATGTGAGTTTCTTGAAGTGCATTTCGAGGATTTTTTTTTTTATTACGGTAAGTAAACGTACTACAGAAATCTCGTACGAATTGACATCATGCATATTTATGAAGCTCGATATTGCGTACATTTTAGTTGTAAATAGTAACAGTTAGAATTTTTGCCGATTTGAAACCGAGTGGAATTTTGGGAAGTAAAGGAGACATCAGCATCACTAAAGAAGCTCTAAAATCCAGATTGATGCAATTTCCAACTACTCATGACTTGCCCTCCGAATTTCCAACTATAGGAAATTTTGGTGCGGATTGGGGAGTGACATCACCCCGCCCCCCCCCCCCCCCCACACACACACCCCTTGTCGACACGTCACTGAGTGCACGTCGATGGTTGACTTGTCTTCAGCCGCTGCTTGTGCAGAGTAATAAGTTGAAGAGTCTGGCAGTTGCACGCCGGTGCTCTTGTGGTTCTCTCCTGGCTTCCTCCATTAGAACAAATGTCCGACGTGATATGAGTCTGGCTGTTAGACGTGTCGTTAAACTCCAATAAACAATAAACAAACAACTTTTTTTACCTAACAACCAAAAAACAACAGCACGTGTACAAATATTTCTCGAATAACTATTTTCATATTAATTTTTGTCTCAAAACATATCTCATGGCCTCTCGTTGGAACGAGCTTAACGAGCTCGTTCCACTTATAGCTCAAAAGCTATACTTTGGTGGCATATATTGAAATAAAATCTGATTGGAGCTTTTGTAAAGAACACCGCCCCACCCTTTGGTCGTTATATTGAGTAAAGCATGAACTATTATTATATTGTTTTAAACTCTACTTATTTTTTCCGCTAAATCATCCCGTAACTGCCATGTAGCAAATGTGACGGGGCATTATTAGAAAATGAAGGGAATACTGCGCAAAGAAATAAAAGTGTTACTGAGAACACGGTGGTTTAGGAAAATTTCTGAACTTTTCTGTAAATGCTGTGAAACCTGCCCACGAGGGAGTGTTAGGAAATCTGTAAGTTCTTTCTCACTACTCTGCAAATTTTCTTTTTTTGCACTAATCTATTGGCTACAACTAGCATTCGGTGTACCCGAAAGTGGCCATAGAATGTAATTTCATGCATATTAGTCGACAATTTAAACCAATTTAAAATCTCAAGTCAACAAAAATACGTCATTTTAAATAGAAATTACCACACTTGTATTTACAAAAGTATTTTATTATATGCAATATAAGATAGCGTGGAAAGACTAACAAATATTTCTATATCTGTTATCGCGATATATAAAGGGAGGCTATCCGTATTGTGAATGTTTATAGTGTGATGTATGGCATCGAGATGGAGACCTTCAATCAAGTAATATCGCTCAATCGGTTACCCGACTCGTGCGATAACGCTTTACCTAACATGAAAAGCAGACGACACTTGCAAAAAAAATCTTCAACAATTTTTTTTTACATTTTTGTCTCGACAAAATAAGTTATGACCCCTCATTGGAACGAGCTCGACGAGCTCGTTCCAATGAGGGGTCATAACCTATGCTTTTGAGACAAAAAATGAAAAAAAATAATAAAAATTAACTGGCGATTTTTGAGAATAACGCTGGCCGGTTTTTGCAGTTACGTTGGGTAAAGGGATAACACTTGCTAAACGAGATGCGATGCAGCACACCGGAAAACAAACTTCACTGCATTAACGTTTTCTTTTTAATGTATACCTGCCTACAGGTAAAAGTTAAACAGTATGCCGGGGCCACGGTGAGAAGTCAAGAGAAAATCCACTTTGAACGAAAGCAGGTGATAAACTTTTTGTTGTCGTTGTTGTTGTCATGGTGTGTTCTTTATCTCTACTCCGGACTGGGTGGTCTCGATCTATTTCATCATCCCGGCGTGTCAAGCACGAATCTTTTGTACGTTAGTCAACATTCGTTGAAAAATGAATTGAGGCATTGACAAAGATGTAAAAAAAAATCCTTATGGTCTTTTTAGCTGCCGCATGCTCTCTTTTTATAACGAATGCAAACTTAAAAAATTAAGTGGTTCATGTCTGATACTTTACCCAAGTTAATAAAATTGATACATTTTGCCCTTGAGTGCAACAAGGCATTCCAATGCCTTAGCATTGCAAAGCCTTCTTACACTCAAGGGACGAAATACACCACCATCCATGCTATTTTGTAGATTATGGAACCTAAAACATAAAACAAACCAAGAACATGAACTTTTTGATGGCAAAAAAATAATTACAAAAATAAGAAATACAATAAAAAACCACACGCCCACATGCAAATTTACAAAAAATGGCCTGTGAAACAGAAGATATACTTTGTGTGGCCTAACTGATGGTTTGTGAATGCCGAGCATATTTTATAGCGCAGGGTGAAAGAAGAGGACACAATTCCCACTTAGTCTCGTTTTCGATATTACAATATCACACTGCTTGCGTTCAGCTAGTATCAGCACTCCATCTGATATCGCGGGATATATTTGATTACCGAAGTCGTTTCCGTCTCAACGATAGGCACATAATAAAAACAATATCACCCAGAAGTATCACACATTACGCAATAAATTTCGACTGATATCACTGTGTTTTTTCGGATCGGGTGTCTTTAATTGCACTCAAACTATATGTTAACCATTTGAAACCGAAAAGCGGCTTTTTCAGTCCAGGATCGTGATATGGATATGGATTCATTAAGTTGATAGCTGCTAAATGAATGTGTGGGGTAGACCAATCATATTTTTGAACTTGCATCATGAGGCTGCAAGTTGAAAATATTGATTGATCTACCCCAAATAATGAATATGGGCTATTCTGATTGATCCTATTGAACTGATATGGAAGATACCACCGGCGTTCAAAGGGTTAATTGCAGTTGAGCATCGCGACGCATATAGTAAAAGAATGCCTATTGTTTTTGAACAGGTGGCAGAATTATGTTATTTCTGGCAACCAGAAAATCTCTTGCCTTCCAGTCGCTCGAGAAAAAAATATATTTTCCCTGCAGTCGCTCATGAGATATGTCGGGTATGTACCCTAATACAGAAGGTATCCTATATGTATTTCTCATCTCACATCTGTTTTGGCGAAAGCTGATGTCAGTAACTGCAACAAGAAAAAAAAACATAGAGATTGAACATGAGACACGAAAACCACCAGTAAACTTGACTATAGTTTTGGACATACCGCCGGTTTTCAAGGTGGTAAGCCATACCCAGGCATCAAATGGAATATGACACCACACACCTGTGTATGTTCTGCACCCTCAGCTCTATTGTGATACCCTGGGTCGCGGAGAACCTGCAGACACAACGTATTAGGTATTTTCAGCATGTCAAAACGTGTTTTCCGAGATCATGCAATTTTTCATTCTTAATCAATATTCATATGCAACAAAATAAATATAATTTCAACACATATATATAAGAAGCAATATGCATTAACTTATTTGTTCATGTAGTTAATTGTTATGACAGAACAGTTCGTAAACGTTTGGAACAGAGAGATTAAATGAAGGAGCAAGTTGGAAATACCATTTCTATTCTATGGCAAACAAGTATGTGGAATCATTATATCAACCTATCTGCGCTATTTATAGACAACAATGACAGAGCGGAGAAATATCAACTCGATTTCGATAAAAAATAGAATAGATCAGCAATACTGGAGTTTATCAACACTTCTGACAAGTGTTTTGGCCAATCAAATTACCAGATTTTTTCTGTCATATAATAATTCATATTATTTTATGCAACGGGAAGTATAAGAATAAACAGGCATAAAACCCATTTTTCGAATGTCATTGGGTCGCAATTTAACCCTTTACCCAACGAATCGCCCGCATACGCCCGCGTAATATGCAGATTCAGCAGCTGAAAAAATATTATTTTTCGAAAATTTCAACAAAACCATATCATGTGACCTCTCTTTGGAACGAGCTCGTCGAGCTCGTTCCAATGAGGTGTCACATAATATGGTTTTGTTGCAATTCTTCGAAAAAAATTAAGAAATTATATTTAAATTAATAAATTTTGATATCGTCTGCGTTGGGTAAAGGGTTTTAAATAAATGAACTTGAGTTCAACCAGAGCCAAAGTAGAATGAAGTTCTCAATCTCAAGGATGATATAGAGCATGCGCAACAAACCATGCATGTGTAAGTGTATAGGTAAGAATCTGTATATGGCCACACAGCCTAACACGTTTAAGAATGTGTGTTCATGCCTCGTACCAGTCGCTTCAAAAAGGAAAAAGTGACACCGATGAAGATGATCTCATCTTATGGTTGCTGTTTTACTCATCACCCTGCAACATCCCCCACTTGTATCATCATGAAAATCTACTTTCGATAAAGTTATCCCCTCAAAATTATCGATAGGTGTGGAAGGTCTGATTAAGTAGCAATTAATTGTTGAGGGAATACCTATGACATCAGTAGAAAATAAAGCCCAGTTTTCTTTCGTTACTTTTAATAAACGAAATCAACAGACAGCTCTCGGAGCACACCTGCTCAACTCCATTGAGAGACTGAATAACCCTTGTAACGAATATTAAATGAAGGTACAGATCCCTGAATTATATCGTCATGAAAATTGACTTTTGATAAAGTTATCGTTCTTGAAATTATTAGACGCGCGAGGAAGGTCCAATTAAGAAGCAATTAATTGTTGAGAAAACACCAAAGACGTCAGAAGAAAATAAAGGCAAGTTTCTTTTCTTTACTTTTTATAAACAAAAACATCAGACAGCTCCGAGGCTATATGTTGTTTTCGCTTATAAAAAGTAGTAAAAGGAAACATGGCTTTTTATGGTAAGCTAGTTAGATGCAACTAGCTATCAGATGTCATTACGAATATCTGCTAGTATGATAATTGCGAACAATAAGCGTCCACTTTGACTCTTTGTTTAGCGAAAGTATTTTACAGTAATTTGCAAGTTTTTATTCCTCCCAGATAAAGGGGAGCTAACTTTCCTGTAAATTACCTTTGTTTGAAATTCCCATACCCTTAAACCTTCAGCCAACGTAACTGCAAACACGGTCAGGGCTATTCTCAAAAATCGCCAGTTAATTTTCATTATTTTTCCATTTTTTGTCTCAAAAACATAGGTTATGACCCCTCATTGGAACGAGCTCGTCGAGCTCGTTCCAATGAGGGGTCATAACCTATGTTTTTGAGACAAAAAATGAAAAACATTAGTTATTCAAGAATGTTTTTGTGTAAATGTCGTCTGTTTTTCATGTTAGGTAAAGGATTAATGTTAGATTTACTAACAGCTTTTGGAAATTAAGGGGAGCTAACGTTCCTGTAAATCTCTTCCAGTGAGGAAAAGTGTTAGCCATGATGCCAAATGCCTCTACAAGAGTGTCAGTCAATCTGATAACCAACATAATAAGGTAAAATAAATGAGGTAAATCTTTTTTTTATTTTGATAGTCCTAGACTCAAAGTCTCAGTTCTGAATCAAAGAGTTCTAGCCGAGGTAATCTTACATCTATTATTTCATATAAAATGTAAGCAAGCGATCTTGCCATTACACGTGATCTAAATTTACACATACGCGTACAAACTTTGTTGTCCATGTTTTCTATTGATACGTGTCATTCAAAATAAGAACTGGGCAACCCTCACCCATGGCATACCTCCCGGTGTGGTATTATCCGAGCTGCGTATTAATAAAACTAAGGGCCACAACTCAATAGTAGAATGCATGGCACCATCTCTTGTTATGTGCCGGAGCATGCCTGTATGATTTAATGATAACGTAGACAACCAAACTGGTCGAGTTATATTCCAGAATAAAAATTCTGGAAGAGACTGGGGGTATACCGGGTAACATGCGTCCGTCCGTCTGTCTTGACGTTCTTCCTTCAGCTATTCGACCTGTCTGTTTTGGGTATGTAGACCCACAAATAATAGTTGGATCATCCATGCTTCATTACGCAATTATTCTTTTGTGCATAAGCTCGCGATTATCTTGGAATTTCCAAGAATGTGCGTCCTCGATGATTTTTGTGCGTCTGATTGCGTCCAACGCTTGGATGGGTAGATTTTAGTATTCGGGAGGGGTGGGTGTTCAAACATCTTTCGAAACAATTGTAAGTAGGGTAGAGCTGAAACGGTTAAGGGGTTTTCTTGATGGATTAATCACGTGGATCAGCCTCGGTTAACCGGTTAATCACTCGTCCAAATAGATATCTGAGTAACTGCCATACCGTTGATGATTTACAGCATGAACCATTTACCCTACGTAACAAACAAAACCGACTAGGCCTATGTACAAAAATTTCCATTCAAATTTATTATGTTTTCAATTTTTGTCTCAAAAACATAGCTTATGACCCCTCATTGGAACGAGCTCGTTGAGCTCGTTCCAATGAGGTGTCATAAGCTTTTTTTTTGAGACAAAAATTGAAATTTTGTAGTAATTCATGAATTTATTTTGCAAGTATCGTCTGCTACCCGCAATGGGTAAAGTGTTAAGGATGACTGTTTCCAGCCACTGATACAGTATGATGATCATGCAAGTAAATAAGTATGTCAGCAAGTAACTTGCATGCTTTACTCTGTCTCGTATAATTTATGTGAGTCAGTGTGTCAAGGTTTGCCTGTTTTGGAGTAAGTTTGTTCCTTTGTTAACCCATATAATACAGTAGTTTAAATATAACTGTTAATCGATTAATTAGTTTTTGGATCGCTCATTGATTAATCGATTAATCGGTTAACCGTTTCAGCTCTAAAGTAGTGTTGTGGGGAAGAACGTTACAAGTGAAAGTTGATGTATTTGTCACTTCAGAGTTGATACATATCAGTGGAAGCCGATACCGTTCATCTTCCACACTGCTGTTTTGTCAAGTTGTTCTGTCGAGAGTTCGATAATCTTTTGCACATCAAGGGCGATAACCACACAAGAAAGTAGATGTGTTGCAATAATTAATAATTCATCATGCAAAAGCAAAGAAAGAAAAAATAAATTCAATTTAAAATCGTTATACTTTGTTCTGTTGTTGGTGAGCTGCTTGAGTAGAGACTGTGGAAATTTCTTATTTAACTCTACATGTATTCCATGGAAGAGGCTTTTTACTTTCCACTGAAGAGTCTGTAACATCGTGTCGTGTGTTTCGTTGATATAATGGAAAGAAGAACAGTTACAGAGCATCAAACGATAGTAAAAACGCGCAGTTTTCTTATTTATAAATGTGTTTCAACAGAAAATAATAATCAAAGGTTCAACTGCATGCAAGCCAGAAATCAAGCAGACTGTCATCTGCAAAATGACATCCCCAGAGGGTGAATTTAGTGATGCTACCCTGCAAAGCAGGGTAGCATCACTAAATTTACCCTCTGTGCCCCTCAGTCTGAATCAGGGTATCCAAACTAAACGGAAAGAGGTACCCCAGGATAAATTGGCCCAGCGTATGGGATACCATCATCAAATTCACCCTCTAGGGACCTCATTCTGCAAATGTCAGACTGCTTATTTTCAGGCCTGACTGCATGGTAAAAAGAATTGCAAAATGCCAGCTTCGGTATTTTTACACTACGGGAAAATATGCCTGAAGTGTGAGAGGTGATGCTCATATCGGTGATACAAATTAGATGACAGTTTGAAATTTCGACTTTTATATGATATTCCCATACACTTAGTGTTAGATTTACTGACAGCTTTTGGACATTAAGGGAAGCTAACCTTCCTGTAAATCTCTTCCAATGAAGAAAACTGTCAGCTATCTATGCCAAATGCCTTTACCAAAGTGTCAGTCAATATGATAACTAAAATCATAAGCTAAAGTTATTGAGGCGAATCTTTTTTGTTCTTATAGTTCTTCCCAGTTCTGAACCAGAGATGTCCATCTTATGTAATCTCACATCCATTATTTCATATAAAATGTAAAACAAGCGATCTAGCCATTACAGATATTCTAAATGTATATATACGCGTACAAGTTTTACTGTTCATGTTTTCTATTGATACGGGTCATGAAAAATAAGAACTGGCAACCCTTACCCATGGCATACCGCGCTGCCTTGCATTATCCAAGCTAAGTATTAATAAACACAAATAATAAACAATAAAGGGCCATAATTCATTTGTAGAATGCACGGGGACCATCTCTTGTTACGTGCCTGAACGAACATGTCATACAGTTAAAATAGAAGTCCTGTCATGAACTGTGCGCTTATCTAGGCTTAATTGCACGTAGGAAACGCGCGCAATTGCCATATCGAATGGCACCCAAAGCACGGCACATTCTCCTGGTTACTGAAGCAAACACAGGCAATGTTTCTGCCAATGGACCTTTGGGTTACCCGGAGGTCCATTGGCCGAAACATTGCTTGTGCACAGGTCATATGTACAGAATTTCAAAGCCTCACTATGGTCATAACGCATAGATTAACGCGCAGATCGACGTGCTATTTGTGCGCATTTCATGACAGGACTTCTAGTTTTAACTGTAGTGAACACGCATGTGTCATTCCATAAGCGTCCAAACAACAAAACTTGTGAAGTTATTTTCTAGAATAAACTCTCGATATATTTTGATTTAATTTTGAAAAACAAAAATTAAATATGCCGCTTTGCAACTGGATGTAACACATTTTATAAACTCTGGTCGATTACAAGAAAACGGAAGCCCCAATTTTGATTGCATTCCCTTTAACACGAGCAGCTTAGCTTTGTCGTTTGAATTGATCGCAGGTTAGTCTCTTAGTTTGGCGTTCTTCATCTCGATCGTCTTTCAAAATCCATTCTCAGTTGGTCTGAAGCGTGGTTTCTTGTCTTTGGTTACGTTCTGTGCAGTTTGTGTTTTCGTCTGAATGGCAACTTCATTGTTTGATTTTTTGACGGCAATGCATTCCAGAGGGATTGTTTTCTCTCGACAAATTCCTCAGTATGCTTCACGTGGTCAAGTTCTCGAGATGTTACCTTCCCTCACACTATCGTTCTCGAAGGGCCATGCTCGCCGGAAGCACGGGGGCAGCTGCCCTCCTGCCTTCAGAACCGGGAAGGGGGGGGGGAGCAATGCTCTTCCCAGGTCCATCAATTTTTTCAATGATATATTCTCGATGTTATGCTAAACCCGCAACCCAAACCCGTTCTGGGAGCTTTCAATATTCAATGGGGAGTGTTTGGGGGGGGGAGGAATCACCTCTCAATCTCCCCCATCTCGAGCCTTCGTCCTTCGAGACATACATGCTTCCGCTTGTCACGGCGGGGCATCTAGTGCTAGTAAATGCCCTTTCCCCGGGTTCTAACCCCCTCTCTTGCCCTGAAGTGCTTCCAGCGCCTCTGCAAAGGTCTGTCTGTATGTGTAAGCACAAGTGAACTTTTTTTTTCTGAACGTCCCTTTTATACCTTTTCTCACACACTAGCAACATCTAGTGCCGCAGCTCGGATGATTTCCTTCCCCAAACATTACCTCGTCTGTATAACCGACGTCGCCATGTTGTGAATTTTACAAGTCTTTACAAGTTACTCATCTAACTGTTTTTTTTAAATGACAAATATTACATTTATGGAAACCACATGCCCAAAGGAAAGGCTAATAGAGTTATACCAATGCAAACAAAAAAGGTCAAGTACCCCAAGGGCTCGGAAGCATCCCGGGCAAGATGAGCAGTGGTATCAAAAAGGGCACTCCTCTCTGGGTATCAGACAAGACCGGGAGTTTACGACGTATCAAAAATAGTAATGTGACACTCAATAGTACTGACAGTATATATAAAGCTCTCGAACTCACTCCGCCGATTGTATTGCTTCTTTGTTGGGTGATTATCGATCGGACCCTGTCATTACACGCCCCCCCCCCCCCCCCCCCCACACACACACATACAGTTTGTTCACGTAAAATACTTTAGAAACAAATATTCGAGAGTTTCTCACTTACAACAGTTGTCGTAAAGTACATTTCTGGCGAAAAGGGGACGCGCTGTGCCCCTATCTACGCATCGAGGTGGACAGCTGCCCCATGTCTTCCTCCGATAATGGCGTTCACGAACCCATATGCAATGTACTTTATCAGCCTACATGTGTGTCGCGATGTAAACTTACCACACGTTTTCCACAAACTAATGCAGTCTGCTGGTAATGCGATGAGCCATGCACGTCCGATGCGGTTATCCCCAAGGATCGGCTTCAATTTATGGTTAGATTTATATACTGAAAGGTTATTGAGTTTCCGGTTGGTGCACAGCTTAACTTAACCTTTGGCGGCCCGCTTTGCCTAGCCAAACCCGGGGAGAAAAGCAGACGACACTTGCAAACAAAAATTCTTGAATAACTATTTTTTTAACTTTTTTGTCTCCAAAACATAGGTTGTGACCCCTCATTGGAACGAGCTCGTTCCAATGAGGGATCATAACCTATGCTTTGGAGGCAAAAAATGAAAAAATCATGAAAATTAATTGGCGATTTTTGAGAATAGCGCTGGCCGGTTTTGACCGTTACGTTGGGTAAAGGGTTAAAGGAGGATGTATGTCAGAGAGGAAGATGTTAACCTGTTGAGCGTCAAATCAGTCAGTGACATCGGCTACCAACTTTTCTATGTACTGCAAATGGTGAAGATCATACAGTTTTTATGTGCGCCTGCATGATGTAGAATATGCAGATATATGTGGTTATTTTCGTGTAGATACTAGATATGATTTACAAAATTGTGTATCCCCCCCCCCCCCCCTCCCCCGGTTCCTACGCCACTGTGACACTAAATTTAGTCTTATGCAGCATAATTTGTTATTTGGATATTACTAGCCAGCCACCAACGTGTCAAAGAGCCCAGTCGTCAATTCAAACTTTCACCCAATGGGGCCCTAGCATTTGTATTGTTAGTGCTGCGCGAATTGACTGTTGTCCCTCAATGTAAGACTATAGTCTGTCGCCGTCTCGGTCATTTCAAATTATAGTACTGCATGGGGAAGGTGTCTGATGGTGGTCTTCAGGCACGTATAGTGTGCTACTCGTAGTTTTTCCGTTCTGACCGGATTACAGCCCTCATTGACAAGGTTGGTGCAAGTGTAGTTTGCCTCAATCAACTCGTCTAGAGGTTACCATTTACGATACTGGGAAGAGAGTATAATTTGCATTAAGAAAACTACGCCATGAAGAACCATTTCAAGAAAATTGAAAAAAAAAATGAAAACTTACTCAGTGACTGGTCTGTTCGACATCTGACAATATAGGATAAAATTATGTGATGAAAACTCTTGCTCTCCGAATTCTGACAGATGTTCTTGCAATACTACTAAATCTCCCTGAACATATTTTGAATAAAATTCAGAAGATTGTTTGCAATTTCTTATGGCCATATAAAAGAGATAACACAAAGCGTGAAATAATAATCAGTACTATAGAAAATGGCGGTATAAAGTTTCCAGACATAAAATCTTTCAGCTACGCCTTGAAAATGTCCTGGATTGAAAATATAATTGTCCCCACTGTTTTAGATCCAGGGAAAACACTAGTTATAGACGACTTTGAGCCCTTTGGGAAATTACAGAATTTAGTATATGCACACGGAAGGGCTACAAAAAGTATGTATGCACATGAACCCTTTTTGGAGAGATGTAATAACCGTACGGTGTCTTTTAGACAGTGATCTTACTGCTAATCCAAAAGACATATTTTCGGAACCTTTATTTTATAATAGGAATATAAAGATAAACGGCAAACTTTTCTTTGACAAATATTGAAGTGAAAAGGGGATATTATAATATTAGAACGTTTCTTTTCATATTCTATTGTTCGATAGTACCTGGGTTTGTGTGATTTCCGAAATAAAACCTTCAGCAGCAAAGCTGCTGAAGATTTTATTTCAGAAATCACACAAACTCAGGTACTGTCGACCGATTGAACATGAAAAGAAGCGTTCTAATTATTTTATTAAGCCGAACAAAACTTAGCTTTCATTGTTAAGCATAACTGCAACATGCCATCAATCTTGTAATAATGTAGTCGAATCCCAAACCATGCTTTTAGTGACGTCATTTCGAACGAATGACGTCTCTTTAGGAGTTTCCAGTTCACCAAATTCGAAAATCCCTTGTTAGAGGTTTCAGGGGTTTCTATATCACCAAATGTCAGTGTTTACAACTGCATCATGCTGTTCATGTTATAATTCATTATTGATGCTTGTATGATAAGTGGTATAATGGAATATAAATTCATGTTTCTTGGACGACGAAAGTTGTCAGATTTAAGCGGAGTGAAACAATTTATTTTGAACTTGAGGCGGAGACTCAGTGAGATCGAGGAGTAATACTAAACTTGTGGAAATATAATTGATTGAAGTCAGATTCATGATTCACTAAAGTGGAGAACAACACATGAGTTTTTAATATTTCTGATTCTTTTGAATTCATTGTTTGCATTTAAAATTGAAAACCAACCCACTGATGATAACATATTTATTGGTAAGTTTGTGTCTATCGGTGACGAAAAAAGTTCAAAATACACGGCGCCAGCGTTTGGTGTTGAGAAATTCCAATCAGTGCGTGCGTAATCGACGCTGATCAATGGAAGTGGAGCTTACATTTTCGTTGTTCTCATGTCTCCAGGGAAGAAAGTTTCGATAGTACCCGTGTTTTGTCCAAAAACTTCAGTACTATGACTTTTAGAAAGTGTCAGATTAACCAATTACGGCTGATGTCGCAGACGTGAGGCATAATAATCTTTTTTAACGACCTTCTCACACAAGGAAATAGTTTTTTTTAACTTTCGAAGCTTTTTTCAGTAAATATAATATTGTAACATCATATACTGTGTATCACGGAATAATCAAGTCTATCCCTACTTCTTGGAAATCGGTTATACTAAAAATAAAAAGCTCGAAATAATAAGGCGACAAAATTTGGATACTACTAAAAAACTCCCAGAAAGTTTGTCGAACGTTTTACCAATACTTTCTACAACTGTTTGCAAAACTGTCTAGCCAAGCCTAGGAAAATGGAATCAACGTTTGAATATCAACCTACGATCAAATGACTGGAAGCTGATATACAAATGTTTATCACAAACCAGAGAGGATACTTATTTGAGGAGTTCATAGTTCAGAATACTACACAATATCTTATATACAAACTCCAGACTTCTCAAATGCAACTGTGAGAATCGGAATTATGCACTTTCTGTGGCAACACAGGGGAGTCACTATTGCATTTGTTCTTAGAATGATTGTTCGCAAACAAAACTGTTCTGCAGAAATGTAAAGAACAGCTGAAAAACAGGTGCAATGACATTGTGTCTATTCAACTCACGCAAGAATTCATACTTCTGAGACATCCTTTTCCATGAAAATCTTTTGGAAGAATTAGCAGCTCCAAACATACTCATTTTTAGCCCTTCACCTAACATGAAAAGCAGACGACACTTGCAAATAAAATTCTTGAATAACTAATTTTTTTCATTTTTTTCGTCAAAAATATAGCTTATGAGCTCGTCCAATAAGGGGTCATAAGCCGTGTTTTTGAGATAAAAAGAGAAAAAAATAATGAAAATTGGAAAATTGGATGGTGTAGTTTAAAGAACAGCTGAGAAATAGGAGCAATATGTCTATTCAACTCACGCCAGGATTAAATACTTCTGTGGGGCATCCTGTCCATAAAACTCTATCTGAAAGCAGCTCTGAGCATATTCATCTTTAAAAAATATATTTATTCCTGCAGGGCGAGGGGTCTCCAGCCGGCACATCAAGCTTTTATCGAAGAACTGAAATTTGTTCAAATCCAAGAAATGTCATGCAGCTACACGTAACACTAAAAAGCCAAGAACTCAAAAGAAAAAGATGGAGGGTTCTTAACCCTCTCTTAGAGTAATAAACATATATATCACTACATATTCTCATCGGGGAAGGATATCATCCAAAAATCCAGTGATCCTCCACTTTGACTGGGCTGGTGATATCCTGTCAGTGTCGAAGGATGCGAAAGGGTGCCCGCCAAGTGCTGCCAAACAGTCCTAATTATTCTCTACTCTAATTGCAACCGACGGGAGAAGGTTTTTCTTCTTTTGAACTCAAAATCACAAATACAATTCTCTCTGCGAAATGTCCGGGTAGAAATAATATAGACTTGAAAACATAAATTGAAAGTAAGTTATCTGCTTAAGTTAAACAATCATATATTTTTCATTATCAAATACTCTCTTTTGTTGTTTTATTTGTGTACATGGATGTTTGGAAATATGTGAAAGGCGCAGAAGCCTGTCAACCTTATAGCTACATTTGTAAAAAATATGTGCGTTTATCTGAATACAACAAAACTCATATAGAGGTTTTGTCAGGGGCGTTTGGTCATTTACCTCCGGGCAAGTATAGGCTGCTGGTCGTGATGATTTGACTCGGGCTGAGTCTGTTAAGCCCTCGTCGACAAGTATAGTATGTTTTGTGCAATCCAGCAAGCAAAATTCTCCATCTGACGTGGGTACAAAGGTTGCCGAATGTCGAAGGGTAAATTGGACTCCATCTGGGCGGGATAAGCAAAATCGGAGAACCTTGGCAGAGCAGAGAGAGTGGAGTCCAGTAGGGGGATGTGACAACCGTTACTTATTCCCAGTTCCCTATTCGACAGTCGTTATCAACCGATTAAATCGGTTGATAACGAAGGTCGAAAAAGGAACTGGGAATAAGACAAAGTTATCACGTATACGCCCAATAGTCATGGCGGCACCTGTTCGTGATGCTCGCTGGTTTGCACTTTGAGGTGGGGGTGTGAGTGGGCTTTGTGTCTGTTCTGGATTCAGTGTTGTCGGAGTGTTCACAATTGTAGTGTAATTCTAATGAGTCAGTCGCGATAAGTTTCAGTCGCGAGCATCGCCCGACATCCATGCCGGTATCTGTTCGGGGAGTGGGGGTGTGGGAGGAGGAAAACAGAATTTTTATTGCTCGCTGCTGTCAAGTTAGCCTGTCTGTTTCCACTCAGGCGTGGTTGCATGGGTATATTTTGTTCTTGAGTTGGTGTTGTCGGAATGATAGTATACAGTCACCCCCTCCAGATTTATCCTGAAATATGTTGTCTTAATTTTATTAATATAACGATACTGAATAGATTTATTTATTTATTTATTTATTTATTTATTTATTTATTTATTTATTTATTTATTTATTTATTTATTTATTCATTTATTTATTTATTTATTTATTGGTGTTTAAGGTCACATACTTATGCACATTGGCTAATCTTGACCTTGACAGTTTTACGGGTGGAGGAAGCCGCACTACCCGGAGAGAACCACCGAGCATCGACGAGCAACTGTCAGCGCCTCAACGTTCTAAATCTGTTAAAGCTCCGTTAAAGCAGGGTTACAGCGGATGAAGACATGTGCACCATCGACTTGAAGTACGCCTTAGTACACGGCGTCATCGTGCCCCCATGTAGGCAACAGGAATAAAATGCCTTGCCCAAGGACACGGCGTACTGAGTAGATATATTATTTTAATAAAGTCACACCATTAATATCCCCTTTGCCGAAGCTTCAGTTAAAACTCGTTTCACAGAATGGCACATAGCGAGATCCCGGTGCAACTGAAGAGCTTAAGCATGGCTTGTAAGTCAACAACCAATCTTAACCCTTTTCACACTGATGCAAAAACTCTCCATTCAATATCTGTAGTACAACAAGCACAAGCCAATGTGTTTTTATCTAACAACGCCGAGGTGGTTCACCCATAGGGAGAGGGTGGAGTAAGCCCGGGAGGTCCCATACACTTGAAGAAAACAATATTTCTCAAATATTTGAGGGCTCTTGGAGGCCGGGTAAGTTTAAATGATATCAGAGCTTTGTTTTTATGATACACCATCCATTCCCTCCAGTGATTGCTACTAAAGTTGAAACTGGAAGTCCTGTCACAATTAGCGCAGAAAATGCTCATTGGTGAAATCGCTCCATACTGTAGAAGAATAAAGTAGTCTGAAACACACAAGAGCATTTGAACTGTGCAATACAAATTGGTGGTCCATGTGATGAAAGTTTGCAAGTGTTTCTTGTGCTGTTATGAACAATTATAAATACTTTTCGAGTGGGGAATATATGGCGCTGCGATTAAGTAGTAATCCACTCTCTTCTGTATATGCAGTCGAATTTTAATATATATTTACGTTATAACATGTGCATGTATCCCGGTAGAGGTTAGGAATGATGCTAGTGATCTCGGTTTACTAGTATAGAATTGTAGAAAGTTGTGCACGCTGTTTTTCTACAGGAATTGAGTTACGCTATGGTGCAGTTTGATAGGGACAAAATCGCACTTATACTTTGCAATAGTGCACACTACATTTACAGGACTCCCAGTTTCAACTGTATGTCGAATATTAAAGTAAAACAGACACAGTTTTGGTATTAGATACAATCCTTCAAGGATTTGACGAGTTTCATGCGTGGATACACAATTTTCTCACTCCGGGTCGAACCATGGTCTGCCCGCGTTTCCAGGGCCTTTATCTTCCCCAACTCCAGTGGGTGTTGGGGGAGGCAATACCCCTCGGCTACCATTGCAACAACATTAACCAAGTTGGGCTAGGCCCAGAGAGTCAATTGAATGTGGGGAATATGGGTGGCATTCTGAACTGAAACGGTAGGTTTCCGGACTTTGTGTATGCCGTGTCAGACAGTTTTACGAGTGGACGAAGCCGGACAACCCGAAGAGAACCATCGAGCAGCGGTTAAAATCCCGAACATACTAACTCCGCACAAGCAGGGTTACCAATGGCTGAAGACACGTGCACCAACGACATGTTGTAATCTTAAGTACATAGCGCGACCACCTGGGCAATCGGGATTAAGTGCATTGCCCAGGGACAGAACGCAGTAACCTCTGCCTGGGTCGAAGCGTGAACCTTTCGGTTTGAAGTCCAACCCGTAACCACTGATCCACCGCGCTCCCGTTGTTTTAACTTTTTACCCAACGTAATGGCCAAAACCGGCCATCGCCATTCTCAAAAATCGCCAATTAATTTTTATTATTTTTTTCATTATTTGTCTCAAAAACATAGGTTATGACTCCTCGTTGGAACGAGCTCGTTCCAACGAGTGGTCATAACCTATGTTTTTGAGACAAAAAATGAAAAAAAAAATTGTTATTCGAGAATTTCTTTTGCAAGTGTCGTCTGCTTTTCATGTTAGGTAAAGGGTTAAATAAAACCTGAGAAGTTCGTGTGATAATTCACCACAAAGTTGCTAAATTTTATTCCGAAAGCATCTTTTCTTGTGATCGAATGCCGTCAGGTACAAACGTGTACTATTCATTATACAGTCATCATGATTTATATTTTCTCATATTAAGAATACTTAGATGGAAATATCCATATACATGTATTACTTTAACCATTTTATTCGTCGATAACCCTTTACCAAACGATTCGGCCGCAGCCATTTACATTTAAAGCAAAACAACAATTCTAATAATAAATTTTGACATCCTTGGTGTTGTGTGAAGGGTTAACCAAAGTACAAAGGTAGTGAAATGCAAAACACACATTTGTTAATTTGCGGAATTTGATGGAATTTATATTTTGGTTGGGTGTATAAAATGCTATTAATTTCTTCATGTTAGCTACAAAATACACCATGCACTCATGGCTTCCCATGTACAGTGCCGGGTCCGTGGATTGGTCACTTTCCACGGGTGGACAGTGTTTCCACGCATACAATAATATTAAATTCCAAACACTAATTATAGTAAAAATCATCAACAAATTAATTAATGAAGCACCGGGTATAACCCGGTGCTTCATTAATTAACATTTTGCTGCTGATTGATTGATTGATTGATTGATTGATTGATTGATTGATTTTATTCAGCAATATAATAATTACATACATATGTTTACAATAAAAAAAAGTAAAACAAGAATGTCAAACAAGTCACAAAGATCATTACACAGTACATAAGATTATATTGCTAGGGAAAGGCATAGCCATATTGGCTGTCTTCCTGACTTCCCCTTGAAGAAGAGTAAAAGAAAATCAAAGAACGGGAAAAAAGATAAGGAGTAGTAAAAGGACACACAAAAAAAAAGGAGAAAAAGAGTTGATAATAATAATAATAATAATAATAATAATAATAATAATAATAATAATAATAATAATAATAATAATAATAATAATGTGGTGGTGAATATGGGTGGCCATGACGCTGTGGACAACCTTATAAGGAAGGAAGGAACCAGGGTAGACTATTGAAATACAGTAACACATCACATCAGAAGGCTAAGATCTAAGATCAGGACCAGAGGCATGGGAGGTTTTATTGGCAATAAATGGCGGTTTGACAATAGCTTGAGGATTAGGATTATTCTTTCCCACCTGGACCTGATTGCTAAAAGTTGCAAACGTATACCTTGTCACAAGAGTAGTTGTGACAACAGGAGTTATTGATTAATTTATTTATTGGTGATATTTATTTATTGGTGTTTAAGGTCACATATTTATGCACTATGGCTAAATTTATTGGTGATTAACGACACTTTAACGATGATTTTTACTACCTGGTAAACGCATTCGTACTGTAGTGAATATATTGTACTGGCCATTTATGGTACAGGCGTGTAGTCGAGGCCGGTACGACGGGTGTGAATGCACATCCCCGCAAAATACGAGTTCTCCTCGTAGAACTATCGTCCATCTGCGAGCCCGGCTAGTCCTTGGATGGGTGACGTCTGAGCGATTGATTGGGACTCCCGCCATGTGTCCTTGGGCAAGGCACTTCACTCCGATTGTCCACATGGGGGCACGATGACGGCGTGTACTAAGGCGTACTGCACGTCGATGGTGCGCATGTCATCAACCAATCTAACCCTGCCTGTGCTGCAGTGCTGAATTACGACGTTGGGGAGCTGGCAGCTGCTCGTCGTTGCTCGGTGGTTCTCTCCGTGTACTCCGGCTTCCTCCACCCGTAAAACTGTCATCGACACCATATGACCTTGGCTGTTTAAGTGTCGTTAAACCCTAATAAATATATATATACATATATTTCAGCGAAACGTCTAAGCACCACTTTGATACTTTTTTATATCCTCGGCTATGAAAAAGTATCAAAATGCCTAGGCGTTTCACAAAAAAACAGTTGCAAGATCCCTGTGTTACAGGCCCTATATGTTACAGCGAGCCACATATTAACAGATTTAAATATACAAACAAAATATTTATTGGGAAAATAAAATATGTTTATCAAATTTATCGATCCATTTTGTATTTAATTTTTCGCATGTAACACAGGATAGAGGACTGTTTTCACCAAAAGAGCTTGATGAGCTGAGGAGAGAGAAAAGGGTTAGCACTGACGCCAATGCAAATCAATCATTTAGTGTACTGTAACCTAAAGTGAGTTTTATCTGTTTTCACATGAAGCGACAATTTCTATGACCATTCCTGATTTTGAGTTCTCCCAAAATAAATATATGCAAAAACGGAAGCCTTCCGACAGCGTCTTTTTTCTGAGATTAAGAAAGAGGAGTGGTTACAGTCTGGGTGGGGGAAGCGTGATTTCTGTGCCCTCTATAGAATGCAGTCACTCCCTTTTACAAAGGAAGTGACTGTATTCTGTGGAGGGGGTTGGGGCAGAGAGTACATCTGGCTCTGGGATTATAGTGGTCCACTAACGAGATGATAGTAGTTGTTGGGACAGGATACATCCCAGGTCCTATTTGGTGACCACCGTTTGACCAGGGAAGAACTACAAAGAAAAAGTATTACGGAAGAAGTACGGTGGTGCACAGGCTCTTGAATGCAGTCATATTTGTGCAGTGAGCAGATGCATTACCCACTACATTTGATGTTTGAAACACATGGGACTAACCAGGAGATCATTCACTGAGCTGAGGGGAGAGAAAAGAGTAAGCGCTGTTGCAGTGTAAATCATTTAGTGTATTGTAACCATCCTTGTGTATGTTGATAAAGTTCACAGGTTTACAATTTGAAATATAAAATACGAAAACGGAAATAAATTCCTAACATCACTTATGTCCTGTTTGTAGCTACTTTTAAATGTACATGTCGAGTCGACTGTCGTCGAGTAGTTTATTTACTTAAAACTAACTACATGAAGCATATGAAAGGTGTGTATTTATTTGACGATTGTCATGTATGCATAATATATATAAGAGAAGTTGGTATTCAACTGTATTTTATTTTTCATGCTCTGGTTTAAATAAGGTAAGTTCAGATATTCTCAATTTAAAAATAACTGCAACCTTGAGGCGTAAAATTATTTCCGCCTTACAAATATAATTAGGACGGGTTTCATTTCTGTGCATTACAATTTTTCTTCTTTCCCTAATTTCTCTTCGATGTGGATCTCCGGGAGCCGTTAACGTTCTCCTTTATACTCTCGCCTAGTTTACTCGGTCCACTTAATGAAATGAGAGAATGACTAATAGAGAAAGAATGGCCAGCAACACCCAACTAATGGGAAATATTTTGCTGCTACCGAACGATGAGCTACTCCAAAAATAATAATGTTAGTTTGTCCTGTCGTTTGTCAGTCTTTCCGTGATCAAATGTTACTTGTGTTTTACGTTTCATTGTTGATGAGTAGTCGTTTGTGTGTTGGGTTTTGTACGGATGTGTTTGCTCAGGCCAGAGCACTTTGTATAGTAGTAGTTTCGACTGATGTGACAATAATTCCTTATTCGACATTCGTTATCAACCGATTTTATCGGTTGATAACGAATGTCGAATAAGGAACTGGGAGTAAAAATCGGTTGATAACGTATGTCGAATAAGAATCTGGAAATAAGTAGCGGTTGTCACGTCCGTGTAGTTTAGGTCTATACCCGGGTCTCAAGAGAGGGCGGAGGCGAGTTCGTTACCACGATGCCTGGATGTTCGGAGACGCGGGAGTGTTCAATGACACCGCGCATAGCCCACAAATGGCAAAACATATTGAATTGAAATAAAGCCGACTTCTGCAGTCAAAATTAGGAACATTTCCCCGGGATGTGACATTCCGGAATATTTTTCAAATTTAGACACAAAAACTCTCGGATGTCTGTCATATCGTCAGTTGCCTCCTCTCCTTCTGTCCCTATCGCCGCCTTGAAACAGGAGTCACCTATGAGTTCGACACAATGAGCTGGAGTTCATTGAGACCCCCAGGGTTCCGTAAAGTTTTACATATTTGAGCCCGAAGTTTGTGTTGTTGACCCTGTAAGTACCAATTTTGTGTGCTCGGCTTGAATAGTCGTGGCTACCGATGAGGGCTGTCTTGTTTGAACACACAGGGTGCTGGAATGTCAAAAACATTCTTGATAAATATATATTGGCATCATTATGTTCATGTAGAAAATGTTGTATCAGACGCAGTGATCAGAGTCAAACTCTTGATTCGAGAGCCATGTCTCGATGAGTCGAGATATAGCCTTATTATATGACTTCTCTCTTTTCTCGGTTTATTACCGTTTCGTACAGTTAAAACTAGAAGTCCTGTCACGAATAGTGCGCTTATCTAGGCTTAACTGCGCGTTGGAATTGCGCGCAATTGCCATATCGAATGGCATCCAAAGCACGACAGGTTCTCCTGGTTACTCATAGCAAACACATGCAATGTTTCTGCCAATGGACCTCCGGGTTACCCGGAGGTCCATTGGCTGAAACATTGCTTGTGCACAGGCCACATGTACAGAATTTGATAGCTTTACTTGGGCCATAACGCGCACATTAACGCGCATATGAACATGCTATTTGTGCGCATTTCATGACAGAACTTCTAGTTTTAACTGTATTTTCAATAAATATTAGTTAGTGCTTTTTAATACCTTCAGTTGATTTGATTGGTCAATTACAAAAGAACGTTTTATGATTGGTTATCACCGAAAAGATTTGTGTCAAATTAATACGTGTGTAAACAGAACTAATTCAAAACATCAACAAGGTCACGATGCCTGATTTTATTTGTTGTAAACATTCTCTAACATCCCAATGATAAGAAATGTATAAATACTTGAAAATTAGTATTTGTAACGCCGAATTGTGGAACTATATTTGGTCGCGGTTATGACATATGACTGCCTGCAGCTGTGATGAGTCACAGTCAAAAGCATAACGTTCAAGGTGAAATTCCTCTCTTTAAGCCGTCTTTTCTATCTAAAAGATGTGTTTTTGGTAAATGTAGTGTCATATGATAAACAGAATATGAAATTGTCGTCTACGAATTCTTAGACTCGTTTCATAAATAGTGTATGACCAGAACACTCATATCCTCTATTTTCAAACAAAAGTGAGGTTCTGATACAACATTTTGTACATAAACGTGATGTTTAATTAAAAACTGAATGCAATTTTTATAATCTTTATTGGAGTATGAACGTGTGGGAATGGGTACAAATTATGTATGAATCCGAAGGGATTCATACAATTTGTACCCATTCCCACACGTTCATACTCCAATAAAGATTATAAAAATTGCATTCAATTCTTATAATTACATTCCGTAACTGCTTAAACTACTTTTTTACCAAACAACAAAAGCAGAAAGACGAAATAAAACATGTACGAACGAACGAGGCGAAAAACCACCCTCACACAAAATACAAAGCGCACAACTCTGATTTTTAATTTTCACAACTTTAGAAATGGAAACGAGTATTTTAGTAACAGGCTTTATGCCACAGTTGGGAAACACCGCCCCAATTACATTCTGTCAACTGCGCTCTACGGTAAATGCGGGTCAAAGTTCGACCAAATGTATTCATTGGAAAATGAATTGCATTTGGTCATGACGTTCGCACTCAGCTGACCAATGGGAATTGAGTATTTGGACCCAAAACGTATAACTACATTAACAATGTAATTATTGATAGATGTATTTTACAATTATCAACTGTAATAACTTGATTAACCCATAACCTATTGAATCGACCGAGCTCATTCCAATGAGGTTTCACATCATATGGTTTTGTTAAAATATTGGAACACCATTTACAAATAATAATTGAAATATTAAACTGTGATATCATATGCGTTAAGTAAAGAGTTAACCCTTTACCTAACGAATCCGCCCGCATAATATGCAAAAAAAAATATACTATTTTCAAAAAAATTCCGCAAAACCATATCATGTGACCATCTTTGGAACGAGCTCGTCGAGCTCGTTCCAATGAGGGCTCACATCATATGGTTTTGTTGAAATTTTATGAAACATTTAAAAAATGATATTTAAAATATTAAATTTTGATATCGCCTACGTTGGGTAAAGATTTAACAAGCATTTTAATTTCAGATTTCATTTTTAGACTCACAAGAATGCTTGTCGTTTCGGTTGAAACTCTATGCGATTGCCTTGAGCTGTTGTGATACACGGATAAACGTATTGAGGGCGGATACGTTCAACATTCTGAAAAGACTATGCGCTGTAACAATATAACTACGTGTTTTTTCCAGCTTGAAATACTTCCAATGATTCAGATACAAACGCTTACAAGAAGTGCGCGTCCATAATTTCATAAAAATACTTTGGAGAAGTGTCTTTTCTCTTCTCGTATATGGAATCGTACTTGAAAGCTTGTAATGTTCGATAAATAGTCACGTAAAGAAGTCGTTACCATGCACGCGCTTGTATTGTGCAGTTGCAGGAAACAAGAATTTGTATCGGGGGCTCCTGGTAAACGAAGTATTCGTATAACTACGAACTCAATACATGTATACTTATTGTAAGATAAATTCATTTTCCTATTGAGGTTGACGATGTCACCAAATACTCTCTGAACACAATTAAATTCGTTGTTGTCCCGGTGTGACAGGAATGATAGTCCGTAGGAAAATTAGTCCCTCTGGACTATTATTCCACGGAATTATAGTCCTAGGTCTAACATTTCTAGGAATAGTAGTCCGCTGGAAATGTTAGACCTAGGACTATAATTCCGCGGAATAATAGTCAAGAGGGACTAACGTTCCTACGGACTATCATTCATGTCACACCGGCACGCAGCAGTGAGTATTAAATAGTTTAACCAGCTCGAATTTGAAACACAGTGCCGACCGATTTTTTAGTTTAGATAATCGGCCCTTATTAAATATTTCTGTCCATTTTAAGAAAAACGTAACATGTTCAGTTTTTTAGACAACCCAGAAAAAGAACCAGACAATTACTAAAATGGTAAACGTCAATCCCATTCTCAAAATATTTTTTCTTTCGAAATCGCACACTGAGCGTATAACCTCAACTGTACACCACGTCGCTGGTTTAGAGAGATACGTACTTTGTTACTACATACAATGCATAGTCTAGTATATAAATTTATGTTAAAATTACTTATTTGATGGGAGGTAGTAATTATACAAACCACGTGTGGGCACGGTTGCGTTGTATGCTAAGTCGCAGCCTATGACATGTCTTTGTGCACTTGCCTTCAGCCATTGCACTTGCCTTCAACCGTTGCTATCACTGCTTGTTTCAGGTAGTAGGCTTGAAAGTCTGACGCTTACTTGCTACTACCTGGTGGTTCTATGTGGTTACTCATACATCCCTGGGCCGTTAAACTTCTCTGCTCGATATGATCCTTTTTGGAAGGGGGGGGGGGGGGGGGTGTTAAACATGTTTTCGAAAAGTGGTGGCCATTGTAGAAGACGTTAGATGGGTGGAGGTGCAGATGAGTAAATACCCCCATCACCTCCTCTCTCCACGGTTTTTACGCCACTACATAGCTGTTCGAAACGTCGTTAAACCTCAATAAACAAACAATTATGTAAACTAACATGAAAAGCAGACGACACTTGCAAACAGAATTCTTAAATAACTCATTTTTCCATTTTTTGTCTCAAATACATAGGTTATGGCCCCTCGTTGGAACGAGCTCGACGAAAACTAATGGAAATTAATTGGCGATTTTTGAGAATAGCGCTGACTAGTTTTGGCCTTTACATTAGGTAAAGGGTTAAGCAACGTCGAACCTGGCTAGTCCTTGGATGGGTGACCGCCTGGGCGATCGACGCGGACTCCCGCGTTGTGTCCTTGGGCAAGGCACTTCACCCCGATTGTCCACATGGGGGCACGATGACGTCGTGTACTAAGGCGTACTGCACGTCGATGGTGCGCATGTCTTCAACCAATCTAACCCTGCCTGTGTTGCAGTGCGGAGTTACGATGTTGGGGAGCTGGCAGCTGCTCGTCGTTGCTCGGTGGTACTCCGGCTTCCTCCACCCGTAAAACTGTCACCGACACTATATGACCTTGACTGTTAATGTGTCGTTAAACCCTAATAAATAAATAAATAAATAAATAAATAAATAAATAAATAAATAAATAAATAAATAAACCACAGTAGTATGTGATGTGGTTTTCACCCCTATTCGGCAGGACCTCGGTGCAGGACCTCGGAGGTGACGTCATGTCACGTGACGTAGTGGCGCCATGTTGTGTTGCCATGGTAACCCGCGTGAGCGGCCAACTTGTGACGTTATCCCCATAGTGATATGTGGTGTTAGTGCGCATGCGCAGCGCGTGTTGTTAGGGTGATACGTGTTTCCGTCGGCCATTTTGTACACAGGAGGCCGCCATCTTGGTTTCTATGGTAGCACGTGATTGCTATGTTACCCAATTTTTCTGTAATAAGACGGGGTATGTTCGGAGGGGATGTTCGATTGTAGAAGAGTAAATCTGATTACCACAAACAACCCGACAATCCCTCCAAATCACCAAAATCCACTCCAACTTTTACTATTTCGAATTCTTCCAGAATTCTCTGCTTCTATCTATGTATGTAATAGTTATCGTTTATCTGGCCGTGTTCCTTTATTCTAGAGTATACTCCAGTAGCGCAGAAGAGCCTATCATATGGAACAGCTTTGCTTATTATTACTATATTTAGCAATTTCTGATCTATTCTTGTTAGTTCTGACCCTATTCCAAGTTCTCTTGTTGTTTCATTTATCTAGATAATAACTAACCAATCAGATTGCTTGATTTCCCGTAACCTGTATGCAGAATTATCTCCCTTCTGTATAATAAAAGCCTATATCCAATGGCCATATCCCATGGAATCCCATTTTTTGCAAAACACCTGTGGCTATGGAATCCCTTTTTTGTCGTATGAGGCCATGAGGGCTATGTAAAAGCCCTCGATGAGTCCTCATTTATTATCCCTCATAGCCTCATTGAATTTTGAGGTTATGAGGACCATTAAAAATCCCTCAATGAGGTATAATTTACTACGACTCTTAGCCTCATTTCAGTATTTGAGGATACCTATGGCCTGGTATTGTATTATTCGAGGATACCTATCGAGGATATCTTTAGGAGAATCCCTTTTTTGTCGTATGAGGTCATGAGGGCTATGTAAAAACCCTCAACGAGTCCTCATTTATTATCCCTCATAGCCACATTGAATTTTGAGGTTATGAGGACCATTAAAAATCCCTCAATGAGGTATAATTTACTACGACTCTTAGCCTCATTTCAGTATTTGAGGATACCTATGGCCTGGTATTGTATTATTCGAGGATACCTATCGAGGATACCTTTAGGAGAATCACTTTTTTGTCGTATGAGGCCATGAGGGCTATATAAAAGCCCTCAATGAGTCCTCATTTATTATCCCTCATAGCCTCATTGAATTTTGAGGTTATGAGGACCATTAAAAATCCCTCAATGAGGTATAATTTACTTCGACTCTTAGCCTCATTTCTGTATTTGAGGATACCTATGGCCCGGTATTGTATTATTCGAGGATACCTATCGAGGATATCTTTAGGAGAATCCCTTTTTTGTCGTATGAGGTTATGAGGGCTATGTAAAAACCCTCAATGAGTCCTCATTTATTATCCCTCATAGCCTCATTGAATTTTGAGGTTCTGAGGACCATTAAAAATCCCTCAATGAGGTATAATTTACTACGACTCTTAGCCTCATTTCAGTATTTGAGGATACCTATGGCTTGGTATTGTATTATTCGAGGATACCTATCGAGGATACCTTTAGGAGAATCCAATTTTTGTCGTATGAGGCCATGAGGGCTATGTAAAAGCCCTCAATGAGTCCTCATTTATTATCCCTCATAGCCTCATTGAATTTTGAGGTTATGAGGGCCATTAAAAATCCCTCAGTGAGGGATTTTTAATACGACTCTTATCCTCATTTCAGTATTTGAGGATATCTATGGCCTGGTATTGTATTATTTGAGGATACCTATTGAGGATACCTATCGAGGATACCTGTTGGAGAATCCCTTTTGTGTCGCATTAGGCTATGTAAAAGCCCTCAATGGGTCTAATGTAGACTTACCAACCGCTTCCATCTTGTCGCCAAAGCTCCAAGGCTATTACAGGTCTATGGCCTATCTGTCCTATCATTAGCTTCTACAGCAGTCTTGTTCCATTGCGGCCTTGTACCAGTACTACTGGCTTCTGTTATTCTGCCCCATATCTCATCCATTACTTCCTAGCTATACCTATCTCAGTCTCGACTATAACATTGATCAAGGTTGAATCAGATTTCCCCTGTATACATATAAGGCATTCCGTTATTGAGATTCCTAGCCGAGTCCGTAAAATTTGGATTCCGTGTTTTAACATCGACACTCGGGGGTATGGAAAGGAACTGATAACACCCAATTATTATTGCAAGAACCCGAACAGATACAACTGACAACCAAGATCGAAGAGAACACAGCATAAACTTTGATTTAATCTTAACGCCCAGTATATACAATACAATTTTTAACCTGAATGGACTGTAACCCCTAAATACTACATGCAACAACCTAACAGACGCAACATGAACGAAGATCGAACTAGTTGGAAACAACTGAACAGAGACAACCAACTCAACTACAATTGAACTGTTGAAGTCGCAGTGAACGAAGGTCCAACACAACTAAGATCGAAGGGAACAGAACAAAGTGAACAAAGATCCAACACAGCCAAGATCGAAGTGAACAGAATAAAGTGAACGAAGATCGAACTGAGCTGATTGAACTACAACCCCTAAATATTACCCAACGTTAACCCTCTTGAACTGTTTGAAATGAACTACAACCCTAATGAAGGTATATATAATTAACCCTCTTGAACTGCTTGAATGGACTATAACCCCTAAATATATCCCAATGTTGACACCCTTGAACTTTTTGAACTTTTTGAATGAACTTTTTGTATCTAATATAAATAAACACACTTTGAACTGAACGACATTTAACTGAATAAATTTTAAACTTAATGAACTACAACCCATTTAACTGAATTCTTCTAATAGGGAAGGGGAATACCTTCGAGTGTCGATGTTAAAACACGGAATGCCTTATATGTATACAGGGGAAATCTGATTCAACCTTGATCAATGTTATAGTCGAGACTGAGATAGGTATAGCTAGGAAGTAATGGATGAGATATGGGGCAGAATAACAGAAGCCAATAGTACTGGTACAAGGCCGCAATGGAACAAGACTGCTGTAGAAGCTAATGATAGGACAGATAGGCCATAGACCTGTAATGGCCTTGGAGCTTTGGCGACAAGATGGAAGCGGTTGGTAAGACTACATTAGACCCATTGGGGGCTTTTACATAGCCTAATGCGACACAAAAGGGATTCTCCAAAAGGTATCCTCGATAGGTATCCTCAATAGGTATCCTCAAATAATACAATACCAGGCCATAGGTATCCTCAAATACTGAAATGAGGATAAGAGTCGTATTAAAAATCCCGCATTGAGGGATTTTTAATGGTCCTTATAACCTCAAAATTCAATGAGGCTATGAGGGATAATAAATGAGGACTCATTGAGGGTTTTTACATAGCCCTCATGGCCTCATACGACAAAAAAGGGATTCTCCTAAAGGTATCCTCGAAAGGTATCCTCGAATAATACAATACCAGGCCATAGGTATCCTCAAATACTGAAATGAGGCTAAGAGTCGTAGTAAATTATACCTCATTGAGGGATTTTTAATGGTCCTCATAACCTCAAAATTCAATGAGGCTATGAGGGATAATAAATGAGGACTCATTGAGGGTTTTTACATAGCCCTCATGACCTCGTACGACAAAAAAGGGATTCTCCTAAAGATATCCTCGATAGGTATCCTCAAATAATACAATACCAGGCCATAGGTATCCTCAAATACTGAAATGAGGCTAAGAGTCGTAGTAAATTATACCTCATTGAGGGATTTTTAATGGTCCTCATAACCTCAAAATTCAATGAGGCTATGAGGGATAATAAATGAGGACTCATTGAGGGCTTTTACATAGCCCTTATGGCCTCATACGACAAAAAAGGGATTCCATAGCCACAGGTGTTTTGCAAAAAATGGGATTCCATGGGATATGGCCATTGGATATAGGCTTTTATTATACAGAAGGGAGATAACTCTGCATATAGGTTATGGGAAATCAAGCAATCTGATTGGTTAGTTATTATCTAGATAAATGAAACAACAAGAGTACTTGAAATAGGGTCAGAACTAACAAGAATAGACCAGAAATTGCTAAAAATAGTAATAATAAGCAAAGCTGTTCCATATGATAGGCTCTTCTACGCTACTGGAGTATACTCTAGAATAAAGGAACACGGCCAGATAAACGATAACTTTTACATATATAGATAGAAGCAAAGAATTCTGGAAGAATTCGAAATAGTAAAAGTTGGAGTGGATTTTGGTGATTTGGAGAGATTGTCGGGTTGTTTGTGGTAATCAGATTTACTCTTCTACAATCGAACATACCCTCCGAACATACCCCGTCTTATTACAGAAAAATTGGGTAACATAGCAGTCACGTGCTACCATAGAAACCAAGATGGCGGCCTCCTGTATACAAAATGGCCGACGGAAACACGTATCACCGTAACAACACGCGCTGCGCATGCGCACTAACACCAAATATCACTATGGGGATGACGTCACAAGATGGCTGGCCTCACGCGGGTTACCATGACAGCACAACATGGCGCCACTACGTCACGTCATATGACGTCACTTCCGAGGTCCTGCACCGAGGTCCTGCCGAATAGGGGTGAAAACCACATCACCTACTACTAACCACGTAAAACAGATGTCGTGCGTGATAAAATACTAAAATACCACTATTATGTCATGCATTGTATTCAGTAATGTTTATCATTGCTGACAATTTTCGTTATTAGAAGAGATTTCCAGGAAAGTTTCTTTTTGACTTCTCACTATTGAATCGACCAAATCCTGAAAGTTATGGCCGATTGACACAATTTCTAGCTTTGATTTTAAATTCTCCTCAAACTGTCCCCAGCTTGCTTCTTTCCCAGTTTCCAAATGCACCTGAAGCCCCCCCCCCCCCCCCCCCCCCCATGTTTTGTAACTTGGTGACTGCATGCCGTACTTCCGCTACCTCAGTTTCCTTGAATTCTGAGTCAGATAAATTTCCTGCGCTCTTCATCATACATTCTAGACGGACGCCTCCCCCATCTTCTATCATTTACCCTCTACCAATGCTTGACCATTTCTACTGCTATACTGACCCGATCGTCAGTGATTTTGCTATCCGCCGTAATACTCTGTACGGTATTGCCTTTGTTAGTTTTATTTACCCATTCCTAGAATATATTGGAATTAAACCCCTTATTTTTCTTGCTGTTTTAATTTGGTTATTATTTCGCATTTTTTGTCCTTGATTATCTTCACCTTCGTTTTTGACTCTTCATATACGTCTCTGGCACTTTTAGTGGTTGTAGCATTTACCCCCTTAAGTTTTCTGCACCTTCCAAATGCAGCACATTTTTTCTTTATCTTTTATTGTGCGTTTAACCCTTTACCTAACCTGAAAAGCAGACGACACTTGCAAAAAAAATTCTTGAATGACTAATTTTTTTCATTTTTTGTCTCAAAAACATGGGTTTTGACCCCTCGTTGGAACGAGCTCGACGAGCTCGTTCCAACGAGGGGTCATAACCTATGTTTTTGAGACAAAAAATGAAAATATTTTGAAAATTAATTGGCGATATTTGAGAATAGCGCTGGCTGGTTTTTCCCGTTACGTTAGGTAAAGGGTTAAGCTCATTATTTACCCTATATCCTAGTTCACTTATCGTTACTCTAATTCTCTATATGCTTTCCCTTAAAAACTTAAGGGGGTAAATGCTACAGCCACTAAAAGTGCCAAAGACGTATATGAAGACGGGTATTTCTGAAGCTTGAGTCCCCAAATTAGTCTACGTATGACTGCATTCTCATATGACCTGAAGGAATTGCTCGTCGAGCTCGTTCCAATGAGGGGTCATAAGCTATATTTTTGAGGCAAAAATGAAAAAAATAATGAAAATTAAAAGGCAGTTTTTGTGAATAGCGCTGGCCTGTTTTGGCCGTTACGTTAGGTAAAGGATTAAAACTAGACGTCATATGACTGTCTTTTGCACTATTTTGAATTAATAGCGCACTGAGTGAGTGCACTTTGTTCCATGTGAAACTGCACCATTAGCCTAGCTCAATTCCTATAGAGAAAACAGCTTGCATAAATCTATACCAGTAAACAGAGATCATTAACATCATTTCTCTAACCTCTACATATACATGTACATGTGATGATGTGAATAGATATTAAAATTCGACTGCATATACAGAATGAAGAGAGTGGATTACTACTTAATCTCAGCGCCATATATTCTCCACTCGAAAAGTATATATAATATTGTTCATAACTGCACACAAAACACTTGCAAACTTTCTTCACATGGACCACCAAGTGTTTTGTCCTCAGAATTTGTAAATAATTACTAAGATAAAAATCTATCCCGCAGCGATTTAGTAGTATTCCACCCATTCCACATACTGTAGTTTCAATATTTTATTTCTGTTTGATCGGTTCAGTTCGTGATTTCACTACCGACCTCGCCAAAGCGCATTATATTGTGTAATACACAGAGCAAACGCTCTTGTGTACTTGTAAAGTTTAGCACGGTAATCCTTCACTCCACTTTATAATTACGGTTGCAACAAAGTAACTTGTAACCTCTGCACTCCGATGATAATGGGAGCATCACAACGCAAAAGCCACAAGAATGTGGTAATTTGTCAACATGAATGTGATTTCACGAAAATTATTCCGCGAGCTTTCATTTTCACTCTTATTTGTTCCTTTATCTATTTTCGAATTAGACAGAACAAAAGGGTGGTGGAGTATCGAGGATTTGGATCGACGACTCGAGTTTTTTCTGTATTTCACGAACGGCCAAGGCGCGGGAGAAATATAGAAAAAACTCCAACAAAGATCGTTGATTCCAGCCCCCCACCCTCCCACCCCCCCCCCCCCCCCCGTACTATACACAATGTGTGTTTTGTATCTACACCACGGTAAAATTTGAATTAAAAGAATGAAAATTTCACTTTTGGCTACTTATTTACTTTCTTCTTAATGATGTTTTGTGCCAAAGAATTCATTCACTCCATAGCTACAACCAGTTGCGTAACGTCAAGTCAAAAGCGTTCTTATATGACGTTCTTACATGCGCGGCGTAGGCCCTACCTAGCACATTTCTCAATATCTGTATTGTTATTTATTTATTTATTTTATTTATTTATTTATTTATTTATTGGAGTTTAACGACACTCTCAACAGCCAGGGACACCTCGTGTCTGACAGCTTTACGGGTGGAGGAAGCCGAAATACCTGAGAGAACCATCGAGTAACGGCGAGCAACTGCCAGGTTCCCCAACATACTAAGTCCGCACAATCAGGTTTAGCATTGGTTGAAGACAAGTGCACCATCGATGTGCAGTAAGCCTTAGTACACAACGCAACCGTGCCCCCATGTGGGCAGTGGGGGTGAAGTTTCTTCCCCAAGGACACAATGTGGTTGCCGCAGGTGGGATTCGAACCGAGGACCTCTCGGCTTGCAGCCTGCACCTAAACCTAATGAGCCACAATATCTGTATTGTATCGACTGACGTTGAATAGATATAGATAGTGTACGGAGTAATCTCTCGAAATGTGTTGTATTGGACATATAGGTGGACATGAATAAAACACAAACTAAGATAAGAATTTCTATCTTTGTATTTATTTATTTATATTTATTAATTGGTGTTTAAGGGCACATATTTCTAACGGCTAATCATGATCATGACCGCTGCACGGATATAAAATCAATACCGGCTAATTATTTATACCAATGTTGCCCATTTTAGAGGACTTCCAGCCCAGGCATTGGTCACCAGGTCCTATTTTACCAATGCAACAGTGCTTGCGTACCACTGCTTCACATTCCGGTGTTTCCATGGAGATATCTTTGCATTATAATTTTGATTGTCTCGTTGAAGAGTACCAATGACAATAGAAAATGAAAAGCAACAACGACCAGGGGCGTAGCTACAGGGGGTGGATGGGGTGGTCTCCACCTCCCCCACCCCCCCAATATTTGTCCTAAAATCAAGATAGTTAGAACTTTTTCAGGCAAAAGTTTAAACATTTGGAAATTCGAAGCATGTTTGTAACGGAGGTTTTTTCCGAATGTGGTATTACATTTCCGTGAAAATTCCAACCGCCGACTTCCACAGACAGAATTCTGAACGAACAACGCAAGATTTTCCGACTACTCAGCAAAACGTTTCTTGAATTATATCAGAAACTGCAGATATACAAACGAGTTGGTCAGTTTGGTGCTCACAATAGGTCGACTGAGTGCTAAAATGTTCTGTGTCCCCTATGGGACACAGAATATTCAAGCACTCAGACGACGAATAGTCAAAAGCAGTTGATTTATGAGTCCAGTGTACAGGGCATATTATGAGACTTATGTGCAATGCACTCACAGACTGCAGTTTGTATTACGACTCAAAATGTGCCCCAGTGAGGCTATGCCCTGGAATTTCCTTCCAAAATTGTACACAGTTTTCTTTGTTTCTGTTCTCTCACGAAAGACAGATTTTGCCAGACTAAACATTTTTATTTGTATTTGGTATTGTTGAAGTCATATCTCTGTTATCTCACACATATTGTGACATAAAGGCTGAGTTAGTTAACTCATTACTCATACTTTGTAAGCATAATTAATGGTTGTTAGTCGTTGAGTTTATTCCAAGATTTATGTGCTCACTGCTCAGCATGACCTCATATTTGAGATGATTAATTAAACAATTAGTGATTGAATACTGATTTTTTGAGCATTCTCCACACATGTATTACACATCCATTCAACTTTAAACCCTTTTATCTTACAATCAACATGTATTTTGTCTGCATTAACTCCGCAACTGTCGTGTATCCGACCCCCTGATACAGATGTTTGCATCAGGGGGTCGGATATAAGCACGTTCCTTTCGCGAGAGTTCCATTTTTTTTTCTTTTTGTTCATCCGTACGAATAAATAGTTCGTTATATATTCGTCTACATTCTTTACTTATCCCCAGTATATTGTAAGATAAAATGATTCGACTCGTCGTGATCTGCCCTTAGAACCCGGAGCCCGACTCGGATACATATTTTGTACATCCACATAATGGTAATAACCTGTATGTATTTAACGGAAGATCCGCTATGACATAAATGATTCTGTATTCAATGGGTGATGTACAAGCCGGAACTTTTTTTCCCAGCACCGTTCATACTAGTTCTTTCCTATCCAGTCATAAGTTACGCTTCGGAAAGTTTCCAAAATTCGTTGTACAATTATCGACAGTCTGTCGCATAGTGTAAAAATGAAAACGTCCAAAGCAAAATAAAGTCGGTTCACAAAAAATTAGTTAACCAAAGATGGGATAATATTTAAGAAAAAACTCAATCATTTCCAACCAGAACATTAACCAGTCCCGTGACCGTCTCGTTTTGTGGATCCGTTATATCTAAATTGGTCAACTTTATTTCGGTAAATCTTCGTACATCTTGACATGCTTCGAACTTCTTTTAAAAATGTTTCTCCCAACTGTTTTGCAAATCTGCACAAATTTGTACATATATTTTTACAAACAGTAATAGCCACCAAATGGTTAGGCGTGAATGGGTACCAGCCGAAGAAAAACATCGATACGAATTTCAACAAACACTGGTTTCGAAAAGGTTGTTTTGATTTTTTATCGGTACATTTGATCAGTACAGCTTCAGTCAACACAAACAGACTCTTCACCTTTTGGTTTAAACATCAGGAATTAAAATTTGTTTATTTAAATGATTTTTAATGCATGGGTTGTGTAATAAACACAGAAGGCTATGTCTGTTGGAGTGGCGTAATCGTATTTCGCTCGAGCCTATGGCTCTCGCGAAATATGACTACGCCATTCCAACTAGTTATTTAAAATACCCACCGATTCAAACACACATCGCGTTCTGTCTATGTATCTTCATGTATTTGACACAATGTCTAATGAAGCCAAAAAGGGTCTACATACAGACTACAGTTCCACGAGAAATTGTTATTTTGTGCTGTCTTAAAACCTCAAAGTATGTAGATATTAAGCTGTAGTTATTTAAACTGCTTGTAAACATTCTCAGAATGCCCTAAAGGCTACAGTCACTCTAAGTAAACATTTTGAAAAATTTCTCCCTCATGGGAAGGGAGAAGGGACATGGGAGAGGGACACCCCCTTTAAATAGCCATCCCTAGTTGGAAGTTTCATAGATCTACACCCCCAACCCCCATTGAAAATCTCCTAGCTACGTCCCTGGCCGCGACAAGGGTGAAAAATATTGAAACAAAATGTTAAAAATAATTTATTTTTTTATTGGAGTTGAACGACACTTTCGACAGACAGGGTCACCTCGTGTCGGGCAGTTTTACGGGTGGAGGAAACCGGAGTACCTGGAGAGAAACACCGAGCAACGTACTAAAACGCACTAAAACGACACAAGCAGGGTTCACAATGGTTGAAGACAAGCGCACCTTCACTATGCAGTACGCCTTAGTACACAGCGCCACTGTTCCCCCACGTGGACAATCTAGGTTAAGCGCCTTGCACAAGGACACGAGCAGTTACCCCTGGTGGGGATCGAATCGTGGGATTTTCGGTTTGAAGTCCAATACCATAACCATTGAGCCATCCTGTTAACCCTTTACCTAACATGAAAAGCAGACGACACTTGCAAAAAAAAATTATTGAATAACTATTATTTTCATTTTTCGTCTCCAAAACATAGGTTATGACCCCTCATTGGAACGAGCTCGACGAGCTCGTTCCAATGAGGGGTCATAACCTATGTTTTAGAGACAAAAAATGAAAAAAATAATGAAAATTTATTGGCGATTTTTGAGAAAAGCGCTGGCCGGTTTTGGCCGTTACGTTAGGCAAAGGGTTAAAGATAATTAAAATTCACAATATGTCCACACTTGTTCTCACCCTTTCCACGGTAAATCTTCTCTCTCTCTCTCTCTCTCTCTCTCTCTCTCTCTCTCTCTCTCTCTCTCTCTCTCAGCTATGTATATAAATAATAGTTCACTTTAGAAATGTTTCCCAACACTTTCATCAGAGCTACTTTCTGCAAGGAATCAGGCTGGGATTGCGATCCGGTCGCAATATATTTACATCGGTAAAACTAAATTACTTTAAGAGTTTGGTGGTATTGAAATTGCAAGTTCGGTTTCCATATTTTTTAGAATGATTTACCCCGGTATCGGTACAGTATTCGGTGTCAACAACAAACATGTACTCACATCGATATCAGTATTAAATGGTATTTTTGATGCATTTCTATAGTTCACCGTTGCCGTTTTACAGCAGGCAATGCCGCCGAAGTATTTTCTCTCAGCAAATTTGTTACATAAAATTACCGGTGGTGACTGCCTTTAGAAATATATAGTCAATGAGCTCATCTTGTCAGGAATTTTGCGTAATGTTCTTTTGTTTGCCTTTTTACTTCTTAACCCTTTGAGATTGCTTAAACGGCTCAACGTCGAGATTTAACCCTTTACCCAACGAATCGGCCGCATCCGCCCGCGTCATATGCGAATTCAGTAGTTGAAAAAGTATTATTTTTCAAAAAATTTCAACAAAACCATATCATGTGACCCCTCGTTGGAACGAGCTCGTCGAGCTCGTTCCAACGAGGGGTCACATGATATGGTTTTGTTGAATTTTTTTTTAAAATTTAAAAAAATTATATTTAAAATAATAAATTTTGATATCGTCTGCGTTGGGTAAAGCGTTAACCTGAATTCATGAACTAGATAGTTGCTCAGAGAATTTGTGTGGTAGAAAATCTAAATTTTCAACGAGCAGCCCCAAGATATTTATGGTTATATCCTACATGAATGGAATACTGCAAAAATCATGAAGAACAAATGAATTGAGAATCTGCGATTATTTATATTTATTTATTTATTTATTGGTGTTTAAGGTCACATACTTATGCACAATGGCTAATCGTGACCGTGACAGTTTTACGGGTGGAGGAACCCGGAGTACCCGGAGAGAACCACCGAGCAACGACGAGCAGCTGTTCTCCAACATCGTAACTCTGAACTCTGCACCGCAGCACAGGCAGGGTTAGATTGGTTGAAGACATGTGCACCATCGACGTGCAGTACGCCTCAGTACACGGCGTCATCGTGCCCCCATGTAGGCAATCGGGGTGAAGTGTCTTGCCCAAGGACACAACGCGGTTGCCGCAGGTGGGATTCGAACCGAGGACCTCTCGGCTTGCAGCCTGCACGTCTACCAACTGAGCCACCGCGCTCCCGAGAGAAGAATGAAGTAGTCAGTGAAATACACAAGAACATGTTGCGATTTGCCATGCAAAATATAATGCGATATTAGCGAGGTCGGCAGTGAAATCACAAGCTGAACCGATCAAACAGTAAGAAAATATTGGGACTGCAGTATGTGGAGGGTGGATTACTACTAAATCGCCACGGGATAGTTTATTTTTTAACTTAATAATTATTTACAATTTCTAAGAACAAAACACAAAAAGCATTTTCAAACTTCCGCCACATGGACTGGTGTCCAACGATGATCGGAACAGGCCACCCCAATCGGCGGATTGTGAGCAATCGGATGACAGCAGCAAAGGCTCCTGGAACATCGGTTCAACTGATTGTTGCCAAGCATTTTTTGTGATGATTCATTAACCATATTTATTATCTTATACCACAATGCGTATTCTTAATTTCTCTAGATGCCCCTTTTACGGGATATACAAGTTAAACGACATATAAAGCTTACAACTGAGGGTACTTCAGGGTACAGGTGCTTCGAAAGGGTCTTTTACTTAGCTGATCTGACTCGATTTGTCATTCTTTTTCTAGATTAGAGCACCGATCTTTGGAGGGGTCTGTTACCTAACAGATCTGACTTAATGTGTCACTCTTATTTTAGAATAGATCACCTAACCATATGTTAGAAACCAGTCAAGGTTGATGAATTTTCAGTGACCTCTTAAGTCAGGTCATGGCTGCTGCTTAGCTGCCATGACCTGATTTGACAAAACACTGAATATAGTTATAGAAATACGATAATACCTGTTGTTGAAACCTGCTGAGGCTTACAGAATATTCAGTGATTTCTCAAGTCAAGTCATTTGCTGCTGCAGCCGTGGCTTGATTTGACAAAACACTGAATATTGTTACGAAAATATAAAAATATCTATCACCAGCTGCTGAGGTGCAGCCATGGCTTGACTTGACAAAACATGGAATATAGTATAAAAATATGACAATCTTTTCCCCACGTACCCACAGAAAGCTAAATTTAAAACTTAATAATCGCCATAAGAGCTAGTTATATTGTTACGAAAATATGAAATTATCTATCACCAGCTGCTGAGGCGCAGCCATGGCCTGACTTGACAAAACACCGAATATAGTCATAAAAATATCGCAAAAACCTACACACAGAAAGCTATATTTAAAACTTAATAATCGCCATAAGACCTGGTCAGCTGCTTCGAAATAGTCTGTTACTTAGCTGATCTGACTCGATTTGCTATTTTTATTCTAGATTAGAATACTGATCTTAGGAAGGGTCTATCGTCTAGCAGATCTGACTCAATTTGTTACTCTTATTTTAGATCAGAACATATAACCACTTGTTAGAAATCAGTCAAGGTTGATAGAATTTTCAGTGACTTCTTAAGCCAGGTCATGACTGCTGCGTAGCAGCCATGGCCTGATTTGACAAAGCATTGAATATCGTTATAGAAATACGATAATACCTGTTGCTGAAACCTGCAGAGGCTTACAGAATATTCAGTGATTTCTCAAGTCGAGTCATATGCTGCTGCTGCCGTGTCTCGATTTGACAAAACACTGAATATTGTTACGAAAATATGAAAATATCTATCACCAGCTGCTGAGGTGCAGCCAAGACTTGACTTGACAAAACACCGAATATAGTTATAAAAATATGACAATCTTTTCCCCACCTACCCACAGAAATATTGTTACGAAAATATGAAAATATCTATCACCAGCTGCTGAGGTGCAGCCAAGACTTGACTTGACAAAACACCGAATATAGTTATAAAAATATGACAATCTTTTCCCCACCTACCCACAGAAAGCTAAATTTAAAAGTTAATAATCGCCACAAGACCTGGTCAGCTGCTTCGAAATAGTCTGTTACTTAGCTGATCTGACTCGATTTGTTATTCTTATTCTAGATTAGAATTGTCTAGCAATATTCAGAATATTCAGTGATTTCTCAAGTCGAGTCATATGCTGCTGCAGCCGTGGCTTGATTTGACAAAACACTGAATATTGTTACGAAAATATGAAATTATCTATCACCAGCTGCCTTGACAAAGCACTGAATATAGATATAGAAATACGATAATATTTGTTGTTAGAAACCTGCTGAGGCTTACAAAATATTCAGTGATTTCTCGAGTTGAGGTGCAGCCATGGCTTGACTTGACAAAACACCGAATATAGTCATAGAAATATGACAATCCTTTCCCCACCTACCCATAGAAAGCTAAATTTAAAACTTAATAATCGCCATAAGACCTGGTCAGCTGCTTCGAAATAGTCTGTCACTTAGCTGATCTGACTCGATTTGTTATTCTTATTCTAGATTAGAATACTGATCTCAGGAAGGGTTTATCGTCTAGCAGATCTGACTCAATTTGTCACTCTTATTTTAGATCAGAACATATAACCACTTGTTAGAAACCAGTCAAGGTTGATAGAATTTTCAGTGACTTCTTAAGCCAAGCCATGGCTGCTGCGTAGCAGCCATGGCCTGATTTGACAAAGCACTGAATATAGTTATAGAAATACGATAATATTTGTTGTTAGAAACCTGCTGAGGCTTACAAAATATTCAGTGATTTCTCGAGTCGAGTCATGTGATGCTGCGGTCATGCCTTAATTTGACAAAAACACTGAATATATGACAATATCTATCACCAGCTGTTGAGGTGCAGCCATGGTCTGACTTGACAAAACACTGAATATAGTTATAAAAAAATATGATAACCTTTATCCCTGTCTACCCACAGAAAGCTACATTTAAAACCTAATGATCTCCATCAGACCTGGCCAGCTGCTTCGAAATGGTCAGTTACTTAGCTGATTTGTCATTCTTATTCTAGATGAGAACATCGAAGGGTCTCTGATTTCTCGTTTATCAACTGTTAATATGCCCATCTCCAACCTAATTCCTTTATATTGGAGAGACACACACATATTTTCAAGATATGAACACACTTAGTGACCATATCTTTGCCTTGTATATATTTCTTTTCTGCTATTATGTTGCCATTGCCATCACCTTGTACTACTATGATTTGTGTCAGACCCTTACTCATACTTGTATCTTCAATGTCTTGTCAGTATCATATTTATCCAAGTATATTCCATCCAGTGATATCTATTGTACACCTCCTGTCGATTGTGTAATAATTTATGGCGGGTGATATTAGTTTAGACGAGATTCAGAGAGGGGCGGAGTTCAACTTCAAAAATTTATATACTGTTAATACAGCAGATGCATCAGATAATGCCTGTTCCCCTTTTCAGGTTAATTGCTCAGACTGTGAGTATTATTCACCCGAACAGTTTCGGACAACCTTTTGTAACAGCGACGACAGCTTCTCTGTATTTCATATCAACGTCCAAAGTTTGTCCACACATTGGGACTCATTATGTTACCTCTTGTCGTCTCTTCAAGAAAAGGAAAACAAGTTTGATATCATTGCTCTAACAGAGCTATTCCGTCAACCCCCAAACACATCATATGAATTAGACGGTTATCATAACATATTAAAAAATATTAGAACCACTGGAGATGGTCGGGGTGGGGTGGGCCTATATATAAAAAATGATATTACCTACCAAATCAGAAATGATCTTACTGTTTTCATACCCCATGTATTTGAATCGCTTTTTGTGGAGATTAAAAAAGGCAAAGCTTCAAAAATAATAGGAACTATTTACCGGACCAATACGCCCCCAAAAGCCGACTTAGATCTTTTCATTTCCAAATTGAGTAACATAATAGACAACATCAATAAAGAAAATAAAGCTTCCTACATAATTGGCGACATAAATATAGATCTCTTAAAGTTAGACTCGCATCCGAAAACATCTGCTTATGTGGATACATTATTTAGTCAAGGGTTTATGCCCTATATTACAAGGCCAACTAGAGTCACACCCTACTCTGCAACATTGATTGATCACATGTTCACAAACAATGTTTCAGATTCTATAGCTTCAGGTATTATACTAACGGATGTGTCTGATCATTTCGGCACATTTTTCATTGAGCGAGAGCGTAAAATGACCGTCAGCCTACCTTCACAAATAAAGACACGTATAATTAATGAAGATGCAATAACCAATTTTAATAACATATTATCCGAATGTGATTTCTCTTCAGTTGAGGCGTCACAATGCCCCAATGCAGCCTACGATACTTTTGTAGAAATCTATCACAATGCATTTGAACAGGCGTTCCCTGTTAGGGAAATAAAACTGAAAAAAAAGTTAATTAAAAAACAACCATGGATGACCAAAAGCTTACTTGTTTCCTCAAATAATAAAATCAAATTCTACAATAAAAAACTAAAAAGCCCCACTGTTGAAAATATAAATAAATATAAAAATTATTGTAAAATTTTCAATAAGGTTAAAAGACAAAGTAAAGCATTGTATTATAAAAACTTATTGCAACAAAACCAAAATAATATTCGCAATACATGGAACATATTAAATAACGTAATTAAAAAAGCCAAAAATAAGTCTACCATTCCATATAAGCTAATAATAAATGATAGAACAATAAACGATCCTTATTTAATAGCTCAAGACTTTAATGATTTTTTTGTCAACATTGGGTCTACCACACTGAACAAAATTGCAACTAATCATACGTCTTTCTCAGAATATATGACAGGATTCTTTACAAACAATTTCTTCATAAGACCTTGCTCGATACAAGAAGTAACAAATGTTGTTAAGGGAATGAAACCTAAAAGAAGCAAGGATTGCGATGATATATCTTCATTTCTGATCAAGCGTACCCTCGATAAAATAGCCCCGACACTAACTTATATAATTAACAGCTCGTTGCAAAGTGGCATTTTCCCAAATAGAATGAAAATAGCTAGGGTTATACCTATATATAAATCCGGAGACCCACATTGTCTTACCAATTATAGACCAGTCAGTATTTTACCTACATTCTCCAAAGTATTAGAAAAAATTATGTGTGAGCGTCTATGCAATTTTTTAAACAAATATAACATTTTGACCCCTCATCAATATGGTTTTCGTAAGAAGCACGCAACAATCCACCCAGTACTTCAGCCACTTCAACACGTAGCTGAAAAAAATAACATAGAAAGAAAAAATAATTCATTAGCGGTTTTCCTTGATCTCTCCAAGGCATTTGACTCAATAAACCACACAATTCTATTAAACAAGCTGGAGCACTATGGAGTTCGCGGAGTAGCATTAAATTGGTTTCGGAGCTATCTTACTGACAGATCACAATATGTAGTGATAAATAATCAGGAGTCATTGCGGGCACCTATTACCTCCGGTGTGCCTCAGGGCTCGAACCTCGGACCAATATTGTTTCTACTATACGTGAACGACCTCTGCCACGCCACAAACCTGAACCTCGTATCATTCGCGGATGACACTACAGGATATTCATCTGGACCTGACATGATTGACTTGGTAACTTCTACTAATTTAGAACTTGAAAAAATCTTCAATTGGTGCTCTGCAAACCAACTTCTACTCAACACATCAAAGACTAAATTTATTATTATCAATCCAAACAATAAGAAAAACAACCCTCTACCAATGGACATAATTATAAATAATCAAAAAATAGAGCGAGTTGCCCCGGATCTTACTGAAACGTCAATCAAATTTTTAGGTATAATTATAGATGAGAAGCTCTCCTATAAGGAACATGTATCCAGTATATGTACAAAAGTAGCAAGTGCAAATTATATTCTAAATAAGGTCAAACGTATTCTTCCACATTCTTGTATGAAAACACTTTATTTCACAATTGTACAAAGTCACTTGTTGTACGGGATTCAGGTATGGGGCAATTGCAGAGAAGTAAAAAAATTATTCAAACTGCAAAAACGTTCAATACGAATAATTAATAACGTGCCTTTCAACGCTCACACTGACCCGCTTTTTCGCAAAGACAAAATTTTAAAGATCTGTTTACGCTCCAGGTGTCCTTATTCATGTGGGACTTTGTAAATCGTGAATTGCCGGTCTCCTTTGATGACAACTTCCGATATGTGCGATCAGTAAGTGCTAGATCTACAAGACAATCGGACCAGTTATATGAAGGTAAATCTAGAACCAGATCTCTAGAAGCACTTCCCACCTATCAATACCCCAAAATTTGGAACGAGTTAAGCGTAAGCCTGAGGAATATTAAAAGCAGGAATATTTTCAAGAAAGAACTAAAAAATCAACTCCTAAATTGTTATGATGAAGATGTCCGATGCAACAATCCATACTGTGTGGATTGCTCCATCGGAAATTAACAATTTACCCGACACGGAAGGATTTTTTTTTTTTTTTTTTTTTCCTCCATTCTGTTATCACAGTAATAAAATAATCTTACCCACAGTTCTTTAATAGCGTCGCATCAGTATGCGTGCGACTGTGGCCGGTCCATAGAACTGGTCACATTGACGTGCACTCTGGTGTAAGGTGGCTACCAATAGTCATTAGATATTTAGTGTCATTAGCCACGGGCTAGTTGCCACGTCTCACTCTGAACCTCGTTCGAGATTCCAAGTTGGGCTTGCTCGCTTGATAAGTGGATCAGGCCTAAAGTGGAATTATTTTCACAAATTCGACAGGATTGTAGATAATATCACACTCCAGAAACCATCTACAACAGTCTTTCATATACAAGTCTGACACAAATCAGCAGCATTTTCTCAGGGGGGCGGCAGGTAGACAGCCAATCTGGCTATGCCACCTCCCCACGGCATACATGTTTTTTTTTAATATCTCATGTTATTTTATTAACACTATACATTATTCTCCTCATGTATTATTACAAATAGATTGTACCACTTTGTTTGTCTAAACGGAATGTATACTGTATACCGTGAAATAAAATCATTATCATTATCATTATCCGGCAGTCGCCAGTTCATATACCGGAAACAGTGAAGGGTGCACTCCATTTACCCAGGTCGCAGTGAAATGAACAGTCGCGCGCACTTGGGCAGTACACGTGGCTCTAAGAGCCACGTATACCGCCCACGTGTGCGCGTCTGGTCGTTTTACTGCGACCTGAGTCAATGACGTTTAACACTGTGAAATATGTTCAATTTAATGTTGTTCTTTCAAGCCTCCACTCGTCTAGTAGTGCACAGTATTACAATCGGAATCGGCATCAGAATCGGCCGAGTGTGAGCTCAAATAACTGGTAATCGGTCAGCGGCTATTTTTGGTATTCGGTTGAACATTAACATGGGCCACCGGGTTGCACCCGGAGGTCCATATGATGAAAGTTTGAAAGTGTTTCTTGTGCTGTTATGAACAATTATAAATATTTTTCTAGTGTAGAATATATTACGCTGCGATTAAGTGGTAATCCACTCTATTCATTCTGTATATGCAGTCAAATTTTAATATCTGTTTACGTTAGTAGAGGTTAGGAATGATGTTAATGAACTCTATTTACTAGAATAGAATTGTACAGAGTTGTTTTTCTGCAGTAATTGAGTTACGTTAATGGTGCAGTTTGACAGGGAGAACGTACACTTACTCAGTGCGCTATTACTTGAAAATAGTGCACAATGCAGTCACATGACTTATAATTTCAACTGTAAAGGCGAAACTGTTTTTTTCCATTTTGTGCCTCGTGTGTCCATGATGGGGTCCTGACGCATGGGAGTTGTGAAATAATCACTAGCCTTCCCCTCAAAACACCAACGTAGATTCACCTTTGAGTTGCACCCGGTTGTCCAGGCGATGAAAGTTTGCAGTGTTGCTATGGACAATTATAAATACTTTTCGAGTGGTGAATATATGGCGCTGCGATTAAGTAGTAATCCACTCTCTTCATTCTGTATATGCAGTTGAATTTTAATATCTATTTACGTCATTACATTTACGTGTATCCATGTTGAGGTAAGGAATGATGATAATGATCTCTATTTACTAGTGTAGAATTGTACAGAGTTGTGCACGCTGTTTTGCTACCGGAATTGAGTTACAGGAAATGATGCAGTTTGACAGGGACAAAAGTACACTTGCTCAGCACACATTACAGTAACAGGACTTTTAGTTTCAACTGTATGTCCTGTACAAAACAGACATCAACGATTTTATAAACTGAGTTTATTTGTATTATTTGTGAAAATTGTTTATTCCTAAAAGAAGGATATTAGACAAAAATTTTCAATGATGAGATTATGTTACGTCAGTTTGAATTCGAGAAGACAAATCGTCCCATGAGTTCCAATGTGTTCTATGTGCCAGTAGGACACATTGGAACTCAAGAGACGAAATGTGTTCCGTACAACACATTTGCGCTTCCCCCCGTACATTTATTAGATGGACAAGTATTCTCTATCTTAAATAATGAAAAGTCCAGCCCCACATTTTCTCAAACTGTTTCATTGTTGTAAACAACCCCAATTTCCATGCACCATTTGATGTATTATAAAACACGCCGATGTGCATTGCTGACAATTTCGTCATTGGAAGAGATTTACGGCAAAATTAGCTCCCTGAAGGTATTTTCTTTTTGAGTAGTATTTATTTATTTATTTATTGGTGTTTAAGGTCATATATTTATGCACAATGCACAATGGCTAATCATAACCGTGACAGTTTTACGGGTGGAGGAAGCCGGAGTACCCGGAGAGAACCACCGAGCAACGACGCGCAGCTGCCAGCTCCCCAATATCGTAACTTCAAACTGCAGCACAGGTAGGGTTAGATTGGTTGAAGATATGCGTACCATCGACGTACATTACGCCTTAGTACACGGCGTCATCGTGCCCCCATGTGGACAATCGGTGTTAAGTGCCTTGGCCAAGGACACAACGCGGGTGACAGAATTGATCGCTCAGACGGTCACCCATCCAATGATTAACCGGGCTCGATGTTGCTTAACTTCGGTGATCTGACGAGAACCTGTTACCGCAACGCCACAGCGCCCCCTTTAGTAGTATATAGGTTGGAGTAGTATGCCAATATAAATACAGAAGTTGGCTTTTTAAATTTTGTTCCCAATCCGTCAGAACATTTGACTATTATTCTCTGTTGAAACCAGTGGCGGCGCTACAGGGGGGGGGGGATGTGGGGGGGGGGGGGGGGGGGGGGGGGGGGGCAGTTGCCCCCCCAAACGAAGGCTTTGCCCCCCCCCCCCCCCCCCCCCAGCTGCCCCCCCCCCCCACCATCTCGCGTGCATTTCCATCCACCCTCACACACAAACACATTCAGTCACTCTCTCTCACACACACACACCACCCCTCTCTTTTTTTATTCCCAATAATTTCCCATACACACTTAGCCCCAAGCCTCAGGCTAGCTGATGAACACATCCAGGCAATAGA